>CAUDMG010003762.1:25000-557500 GCA_958450375.1 Homarus gammarus
CTTATCTCGGTCTTAACCCTACTGGCCAATACCATATAATAATCCCAGAGGTAAATTTAGCCACGATTTATCCTCCTGCCTATAGCTTTCCTTTGACCAGTAATGTTCTTTAAATAATTATTTATCCATTTAGGGTCATTGTTGTTTGATCTGAGTTTTTTGTATGGTATGTTCTGCCTTTGTGTATTAAGTAACTCATTATTTAATTTGTCGTGGAACTCGGCAACCCCAGATCTCGTTATCAGGTCGGTTTCAATCGTTAGGTCCAAGTAGTTCACCCCAAGCGTGATACCCCTTCTCTCAACTGCCTCTACAAACTATAAAAGTTTGCCCTTCTGAAATCTGGGACTTTTGTGGAATTTTCCTTACGGCTGCCCTGAAAATCTAACTGGAATCTAATTTCTTTGTGATCTCTGTTTGCAAGTTCATTCCCTACCTCAACATTACTAAGGAGGCTTTCTCTGTTCGACAGAACTAAATCGAGTATATTATTACCCCGAGTGGGTTCGGTTATATGTTGACTTAGGAAACAGTCCTGGATCGTTTCAAGAAAATCCTCTGATTCTGAGTTACCCGTAAGGTCAATCCAATCTATTTGGCTAAAGTTATAGTTGCCTACTATACAGACTTTGTTGTGTATGGAAGCCCTGCGCATTTCATCCCAAATAAGTCGCTCATTAACTCCATCAAGATTGGGAGGTCTATATATTTCTCATGTGATTAATTTTTCCCTACTGTCGATTAATTCTATCCAAATTGTTTCTGTATTTCGCTCAGTTTTTATTTCCTTATTTATTTCATGCTTCATATTATCCCTGACATAGATTGCTACTCCTCCTCCTTTCCTAATCTTCAGAGGCAATTGGATTACATGGACAGAGAGAGGCTTAAATATACAGAGTGACCTTATTAAACATGAGGTCAGGTCATAATGATATCATCCACTAATCCCCACACCAGCACCAACACACATGTAGAGAGAGGTCGGGGAAAGTGGGAGTCAAGAAACAAGCAGGTCCTGGGAAGTAAAATTGGTTACTCAGGAGAAGGGGTAAAACAGGACCAGGGAAGGGTAGGTTTAAATGTATAATATACAAACAGTAGGAGCGTTAGAAATAAAATAGACTTGCTGAAAGCGGTTGTATATACCGAGAATGTAGACGTCATAGCAATCACCGAAACTTGGATGAATCTGGCGAGCAAATTTCTTTTATCAGAGTACCACTTAGAAGGGTACAACCTTTTTCACAAGGACAGGGAAGGTAGGAAGGGGGGGAGGGGTCGCACTCTTTGTCAAGGATGCATTAAAATGTTGTATTAATAAATCAATAAAGGGTGAAATAGGAACCGAGTCTGTAAGGGTAGAAATCACGGAAGGAAGAGAAAAACTAATTATGGGAGTGATTTACAGGCCCCCAAGTCTTGGGAAAGAAGCAGCTCAGCCCATATGACAGGAAATGAGTAGGTCAGCAAAATATAACAACCTGTGCATTATGGGGTATTTCAACTTCAGAAACATTGACTGGGACAACATTGTAGGTGACTATGAATCTGAAGACTTCCTAGATGCAGTACAGGACAAATTTTTTAAACAACTAATTACAGAACCTACCAGAGGTGACAATATATTAGACCTAGCATTAACAAATAAAGAAAATATTATCAGAGATATCACAGTAGGGCAAGAACTAGGTAACAGTGATCACAGAGAAATCAGGTACACCCTAAATTGGGAAACGAAAAACAATGACATTATGGACAGAGTACCAAAATTTCGGCTGAGGGATTATCAGGGATTAAGAAGGTACCTAGGTGAGGTCACCTGGGAACAGTCACGTCAGTCCTCCGTAGGAAGGGGTGAGGTCATAGATGACACAACAATTCATCATGACTATATTATATTCACTAGTATACTACATAAAGCACAAGAACAAAATATGCCATACAGAAAAATTAGGTCAAAAAAGAATGAGCCAAGGTGGATGACCAGAAAACTTAAACAAGACATAGGAATAAAGAAAGGAATATATAAGAAATTAAAGGGAGGGGGAGGAGAAGGTCAGAAATAGGTATAATGAACTATCTAGGAATGTTAAGAAAAATGTAAGGAAGGCAAAGAGAGACTATGAAATCAAAATAGCAAGAGAATCCAATGCGATTCCCTCGGGATTTTTCCAGGTATATAGAACAAAGGTCAAGGAGAAAGTTGGGCCTTTAAAGTCAGGGAGGGGAGAAGTGATAAATGGGAGTGAAGAAGTAAGCAAAGCATTGAACAGCTACTTCTTATCAGTTTTCACAGAAGAAATTCGCGAGGAAATTCCAGAGGTGGAACTGATATTTAGGGGAAAGGAAAAAGAGAAATTAAAGAATATCACTATCAGAAAAGAGGATGTTCTTAAGAGGATAAATATACTAAAGAAGACAAAATCCCCTGGGCCGGATGAAATTTTCCCTCAAGTCTTGAAAGAGTGTAGGGAACAGATTAGCGGACCCCTCGTAAATTTATTTACAAAATCATTAGACACAGGAGTTGTGCCAGACTTGTGGAACCAGGTAAATGTAGTACCCATATTCAAAAAGGGACACAGAGCATCAGCATCAAATTACAGGCAGATCAGTTTGACGTCAGTAATGGGGAAATTTCTTGAATCAATTATAGCAAATAGCATTCGATCTCATTTAGAGAAGAGCAAATTAATCTACGACTCACAACATGGGTTTACAAAGGGAAAATCTTGTTTAACAATTCTGCTGACGTTTTTTAGGAAAGTCTTTAAGGTAGTAGATAATGACGAAAATTACGATGTTATTTACTTAGACTTTAGCAAACCATTTGACAGAGTACCGCATCAGAGTTTTAAATTGGATAAAATCATGGCTCACAGATAGAAGGCAGAGGGTCAGCTGTAAGGGCGGAAACGATCTTCCTGCTCGTTACCGCTGCTAACTCTTTCGTTTGCTGGTGCGGACGACCCTTGGGGCGGTTGGACAGAGGTGAGAGCGGCAGCGACTATCTGGGTCAACCGCAGATTCAACCCAGCCGCCATACAGTCACTATCTAGCTACCCAGCTGTTCGTCAAATTCTGGCTGTGATCTCATCATAGGTCCTGGACTCGTGCGCTGTGTCCTCAGACCTTCACCTATCGACTGTCAATTCTCTGGACATCTACCACTACCACATACCACGACTGTCAGTTCATCTCATCCCCTCTGTGCCCCTGTGTTCTCCTGCCATTTCCAGACGTTGCTCGAGTGTGGAGTTGAATGGACGCTTCCCTACCCGGAGTGTGCATCACCGTGTTCCAGAACCTTCCCCCAGGGCCACTGCCCTAGGAAATATCTGTTCATTGTTTGATTCTATCAGTTTTTGACTCCCATTAATTGTTTGATTCTATTAGTTGATTAACTCCATTAACTATTGACTGCATTAATTGTTTGACTCCCGTAATTATTTAATGTTTGTTGAGTGGTGTCAGAGCTTTGTGTTATATTTTTTATAGTAAAGAGATGTCAATCTCAAACGGTTGTTTGTTATTCCTCAGAAAACCATGGTCCTTGACTTTCCTTTATTAAGAAACTGATTAGTCTGGTAAGGGATTTCTGTCCCTAATTCCCAGGCCTTTACATCAGCGTAGATGGTGTTAAATCTGAGTGGGGCTGTGTAACCAGTGGGGTTCCCCAGGGGTCAGTACTAAGCCCACTCTTGTTCATTGTTAGGTTCTGAATAATAAGTTCTATATACAGGAGAGATGGGCGGTGTTTGAGCTGCTGCTTTAGGTGGGGCTGGGGGGTGTGAAGGAAGCATGGATGAGGTATCTGAACCAGTCAGTACCGAGGCAGTGTTAGAGCCAGGGGCTTGGTTAACAGTGAGGCGAGATATCAAGGCTTCAAACCGTTCACTGTCTTCCAATCTCCGTTGGTTGTCTCGTTCTGCCTCTGCTTGCCTTCTGTGCTCATCCGCCAAACGTCTGTGGGCTTCATCCTCGCGTTTCTCATCTCTCATAAACTTCAGTAAAGCAATTATCTCTGGAGACAACGCTGAATATTGAGGTGAGGGACTGCGCGATGTGGGGGCTGGAGCGTCGTGGCCGGCCTGGTCATCCATCTCTGCGGGGCTATCCCCCGCCTGGCTCATCCAGACGCTGGGTCCACGGCTACGTAAGGCGTGAGACATAACTACTTCCTCTGTGTACTATGTCTTAAATCAGTGTTGACCGGTCAGCCCGTCGTATCAACAAGATTTCAGACAAAAATTAATTAAATACACAGATAAGTAGAATATATATATAAAATATATATAAGGAAGCCGCGCGGTCAGCGAGTGTTAGTACATGTACGTGTGCGAGTGAGTGTGTGTCCCGGGCGGGCAAAGCGTCTCGCCCCAGCTGTGAGGGGGGGGTGGAGGCGGCGCTGTGAGGGGGGTGGAGGGAGAGGCGCGGCGACTCCCAGTCAGCCCAGTACCCTCAGGACGCGGTCAGAGACGGGTGCACTGAACTCTACTCCTTACAAATGCCCAGAACGTGCCGTATACCTTGGGAATCCTTTAGAACAAGGTCACACATGAATGGCACGAAACACACAATGCACTAAACACTTCACGGAAAATCACTGTCACTGACACTGCTCAAAGTTGCGAAATTCTTCGAGCAGGGGTGACGCGCGGGAGTTGACCCAAGCGAGAGAGGAGTCCGTACGCCGGCTTCCCACAGACTTTGCACTTTCACTCGTAATTATCCAGTAAGATCCTACTCACTGCGCCATGTTAGGTTCTGAATAATAAGTTCTATATACAGGAGAGAACACAAACACCTGTATAGTTTTGTAGGTTCGGTTTACTGGATAAGAGTATGTACACAGAGGGAAGCAGCGGTCTCCCAGGCTAGGCTCCTTGTCAACTGCTATAGGCGACGTATGGCAAGTGATACATTAGCAGCTTCCATACGTCGCCAGGCACATTAATTAGGCATGTGGGATATGGTAATAACATTGCCACACGCTGCTAGCTACATAAATGGAGCACATACATAATATACATACATGACATATAATCCAGCATACATAATATACATACATTCATAATCTACATAAACGATCTAGATACTGGGATCAGCAGTGACATAAGCAAGTTTGTGGATGAGACCAAAATAGGGCGGCAGATTAATTCAGGGCAGGATGCAAATGCACTACAGGAGGATTTAAATAAACTGCAGGAGTGGTCAGAAAAATGGCAAATGAAATTCAACACCAGCATGTGCAGCGTACATAATATTGGAAGAACAAATACTGTCAATGCATACAGCCTTAACAACATCAACCGAGAGAAGTCGACTTGTGAAAGAGACCTAAGGGTACTTGTAAGCCCGGACCTATGGCCTAGAAAACAGTGCGTTAATGTTCGAAATAAGGCAAACAGAGTATTAGGTTTTATATCTAAAAGTGTAAGTAATGAGAGTGCAGAAGTCTTATTACAACTATATCTTGTGCTAGTCAGGCAGCACCTCGATCATGCGGTTCAGTTCTGGTGCCCCTATTATAGAATGGATGTCAATTCACTGGAGTCGGTGCAGCGAAGAATGATGAAAATGATTCCGGGACTTAGAAACCTTCCATATCAAAATAGGTTAAAGAAACTAAACTTGCATTCCCTAGAAAGACGAAGAGTGCGGGGAGATATGATAGAAGCATTTAAGTGGGTGAAAGGAATCAATAAAGGCAATATAGATAAAGTTCTTATAATATCCGAGCAGGATAGGACTCGTAGCAACGGATTTACGTTGGATAAGTTTAGGTTTAGGGGGGAGATAGGAAGGAACTGGATCACAAATAGGGTGGTGGACGAGTGGAACAAGCTCAGCAAGTTTGTAGTAAGTGCGGGAACTCTGGAAAGTTTTAAAAGGAGGCTAGATAGATTCATGGATGATAGAGAGTGTTAATAACTCTCGACAGGAGCTGCCTTGCACAGGCCAACCGGCCTATTGCAGACTCCTTATTTTCTTATGTTCTTATGTTCTTATGTTTCTCAGTATTTACTCAACATTCATACTTCCCAAGCTCACCTATGCCTCCCCTACCTGCTCTTCCTCCCTAAATGCCACACGACGTAAACGCCTTGAAAAAGTGCAAAAGAGGTCATGCAAGATTATTCTCTCCCTTTCCTCTTCCACATATCAAGAAGCGCTCAACACACTGACCCTCTCGGCTCTTTCTGACCATCACCACGACCTTATCTGCAAATTTGGTGAGAAGCTTCTGCACCATCCTCGTAGAAGTAGTCCCCATTCGAGGTTCAAGGCGCCATAAGCTCGTTGAACAGGCTTTGTGTGAAATATAACAGAGTCTAGGTCTGCTTTTAATATCCTGGTGGTCCAGAGGTAGCGTTCCCCGGTAACAGTCATGGGCTCGTGGGAAGTGGGTTCGAATCCTGGAGGATTGAGGTGTTGATTGTATCTATATATATATATATATATATATATATGGTGTAACATATTATCAGTTTTGTACTGAGTATCATTAAGGTTTATAGAATTAAATTCTCTAATCAAACTTGCTTCAACCAGAAGTGTTTCTGATGATTTATACACTTCTAAGCTGTTTGCCCTATCTATGGGATGATCATTGTTCCTAACATGAACGAACAGTGTACTACTTTCAAATGCTGTTCTGATATTGTGCTTGTGCTGTCTAATTCTGAGTTGCAATGCCTTCCTAGTCTGTCCTACTGGGGACAGACGTGACTGTTCCCAGGTGACCTCACCTAGGTACCTTCTTAACCCATGAAAATCCGCCAATCGAAAGTTTGGGACTCTGTCCATATTGTCATTGTTTTTCCTTTCCCAATTTAGGGTAAACCTGATTTCTCTGTAATCACTGTTACCTAGTTCTTCCCCTCCTGTGATATCTCTAATAATAATTTCTTTATTTGTTAATACTTGATCTAATATATTGTCACCTCCAGTAGGTTTTGTAATAAATTGTTTCAAAAAATTGTCCTGTATTGCGTCTAGGAAGTCTTCAGATTTACAGTCACCTAAAATGTTGTCCCAGTCAATATTTCTGAAGTTGAAATCCCCCATAATGCACAGGTTGTTATATTTTGCTGCCCAACTCATTTCCTGCCATTTGGGCTGAGCTGCTTCTTTCCCAAGACTTGGGGGCCTGTAAATCACTCCCATAATTAGTTTTTCTCTTCCTTCCGTAATTTCTACCCATACAAACTCAGTTCCTATACCTTTTATTGAATTATTAATACAACATTATAATGTGTCCCTGATGAAGAGTGCGACCCCTCCCCCCTTCCTACCTTCCCTGCACCCGTGGAGCAGGGACTCCGTGGGACTTGTGTCGGCGGAGGAGGTGGAGACGGAAACTGGTGGACTTGACAACGTCACTAACGTTTGGTTTCCAATTTAGTTTGTTGTCTATGGTAACGCCGAGGAGCTTAGTGGAATCTACAACCTTATGTGTGTTGGGGCCTAAAGTAATGGAAGGGGGTGTACATGACCATGGTCTTGGTATGGTTGATGCTGACGTGGTTGTTGGTGGCCCAGTTTTGGAGACTGTTCAATAAATCCTGAAGGGCGGTATAGTCGGGAGCAGAGTTGTTGACACTCATCTCAATGGTGGGGTCGTCGACATATTTCCAGCGAGCAGGGGTTTCTCTTAGGGCATCATTGATGAGCCACAGGTGAGTGACTGAAAGGTGGAGACAGCCCCTCGGAAGTTGCTGAGGAAGTCTGTAAGCCATGGTATAAGACTTCTTCGAAACCCGAGGTCGATAGCTTTGTTGATGATTCAATTGTGGTCGACTAGGTCAAATGCCTTGGTGAAGTCGATGAAGGCGACATCTTCAGACGTTTTTCGTTTCTCCAGATGGAGGTATATGTAGTCGAGAAAGCTGACAAGACAGTGAGTGGTGGAGGAGGTTTTCATATTACCAAATTGCTGAGGATCTTCGGCTCCTGCAATATCAGCATAAGCCCAGTCAAACACAAAACTTTCACAGATTAAGCTTGTTATTGGGGTGATTGCAATGGGTCGTAGCTGATTTAAGGATTGTGGGCTGGTTGACTTGGGCACTGGTGACACATATGAAGTCTTCCAGTCAGCTGGGCATCTGGCTTGACTGAGGGAAGCATTGTTGATGGAGCAGAGGGGCTTAGCTAGCTCCGGGGAGAACTACTTGAAGAGTTTCATTGGTAAGTCAATGGGGGTGGTGGAGTGTGTGTGTGTGTGTGTGTGTATGTATGTTTGTGTATGTATGTGTGTGCACATAGGACCCGTGTAATATGTGTGTAAGGTTTCAGGCTTCTATCTGCTTTTGAGCTATGGCTGGAACAGACAGACAGACATGTCCTTTTTATCGTTATAGATAGATAGATGATAGTAAATCTGTCCTTTATAAACAAGGAAAATTTGATTCCTTATATGTGTCTTTCTGAGAATATAGTCAACAGGCTGCCCTATAAGCAAGCAAAAGCTATATTTTCAAATAGCTAGTCCTCACCGACAGGTTTTGCAGCACAATGCCATTCACAGAGTCTACCTAAAGGAATTATTGGTTAGGACGTAACTTGTCACCAACTTCCTGGGGATTTTCTTTTTCTTTTTTGTTTTCTTTTTACGGGCTTTAGTCCAGAAGGAAAATATAATAATAATAATAATAATAATAATAATAATAATAATAATAATATTAATAATAATATTTATAATTATAATAATAATAATAATAATAATAATAATAATAATAATAATAATAATAATAATATAATAATAATAATAATTAATTAATAATAATAATAATAATAATATTTATAATTATAATAATAATAATAATAATAATAATAATAATAATAATAATATAATAATAATAATAATAATATAATAATAATAATAATAATAATAATAATAATAATAATAATAATAATAATAATAATAATAATAATATTTATATTATAATAATAATAATAATAATAATAATAATAATAATAATAATAATAATAATAATAATAATAATAATAATAATATAATAATAATAATAATAATAATAATAATAATATCAATAATAACAACAACAATAATTATAATAATAATAATAATAATAATAATAATAATATTTATAATTATAATAATAATAATAATATTAATAATAATAATAATAATAATAATAATAATAATAATAATAATAATAATAATAATAATAATAATAATAATAATAATAATAATAATAATAATAATAATAATAATAATATTTATAATTATAATAATAATAATAATAATAATAATAATAATAATAATAATAATAATAATAATAATAATAATAATAATAATAATAATAATAATAATAATAATAATAATAATAATAATAATAATAATAATAATAGTAATAATAATAATAATAATAATAATAATGACAATAGTGAAAATAATAATAATACAAATAATACTACTAACAATAATAATAATACAGAACCATAAATAAATAAAAAAAATGAAAAAGTCAAGAGTGAGAAAAGATATTTGTATGTTGTGTTGTGAAAGTAAAAGAAACAATTGAGACCCTGCAGTTGTGTGTAAATGAGGCAGAATTTCAGATCAGCAACCTGAGACTTGGTCACAATTTTTGTGATGCCATATGGTAGCAGGGTCTACCATTATGCCTCCAATATCTTCCCAGGCGGGAGTACCTCCCTGTTTGATAGCTGCCTACAACCTACTACCCACCAGCAGGACATTCATGATAAACACAGATATTTCTGCTGCCCCTTGCAAAACTACTAATCGAAGTTGTGAGCTGTGTCCCCCCGGGGGGGGGGGGGGGGTGGTTGCACAAAAAAATGCAGCTATTGAAACGGAGGTTTCAAATGCTCAGAAATATGTAGCAACAGTTTGGAGGCGTTCGGTAGTAAATATGCCTCAGTAGGAATCAGACTCTAAAACAATTGGGGCATTATTTTCACCATGGAATTTTTTTTCCGTTGTATCATTATACATTTGTTTTTGAAAGTTGTTGTCTCCTTGTAGCTATTGGCTGAAACAATTGATATATATCGTCTCATATCGTTACAGGATCTATTGTATATAGATAACTATTCTTTACACATGTGTAACAACATGAATGACCTGAGTGATTTAGAATATAATCAGTTACGTTTGGATGAAATCTATGATCTGCTGATATATATTTGTTTTTAGAAATATGACGGCTTTTTGTAGCTCTCGTTATAATGACAGTTTAGGGAAATTTAGGGTCTTCTTTTATTTTGTTTAGCAAGTCATTTATGCTGTACAATTCATTTATTTATTTCCACGTCAAACCTTAAGGATCTTAAACTGTCTCCACACTTAATTCATAAAGTAAATATTATTTGCGTTACATGTAAACATACCTTTTGACATCCATATTATTTTCATCAAAATATCATATATTTATTTCCGTTATTTTCTAGAGAAACGTTATTTTATAGAGACATATGTACTCTGTTGCAATTTTTTTTTCAGTCATTGTAAATGACCTCATTAGTTTTATTATTGTAAGACAAAAGAAGTCTAAATAATTTGCAAAAATATTGGCTAATAATCCTGTTTTATGCCTTCATACATATCGTCAACAATCTTCTTTGAATCTACAGTTTCTGCCCTTGTATATGCATCTACAGCTGCAGTGTCTAACTCATGGTTATAGTAACAATATTTCCGATGAAGAGTTTCTAGCAGTGGCAACCACCTCTACTTCTTTGTAGATTAAAGGTCAATGATTTCTCAAAGTTTTGAAATCAGTCTGGAGGTCCTCTAAATTCCGAATTCCAATATCCGTAGTAAAACTCTGGGCCTGTCCCACCACGATTCATTGGTTTATTGCATTCAAAACTTTAAACCAGAAGACTGTCATCAAGACACACAGGAGAGATGGAATAAAATTAAGAGGGAGTGAATGCCTGGTAATTGACGAACACAAACTACTCAGTCTGTCCATTGAGTCCCTAATAAACCATGAAGAAATACACCAGTGTGGTGCTGAAGTCATTATTATAACACGCTAGAAACACCGTTTTACGTCCATTGAACGAAGTTGGGCAAGCTTAACGTCGGGTCTGGTGACCGCATGGGAACACTAGATGCTGTTAAAATGAGGACCTTACTGGAAATAAGCATCCCATGGCTTTGTCGGCTGTACATGGTCAACTTGACTAAATCATTTATTATTATAAAGTAACTATTCACTTTGTTGTGATACTTAGGTAAGTGTTTGTATACACTTGTAGGTGGCTGGGAGGATTTTCTAGAAACACAATGTTGAGTTTTTTTTACAATTTATTTGTGGTAACAATTTACTGAAATTAGAATCGTATTTTCCCCAGAATAATGATGACGCCGAGGAAATCTTTGAGGAGCATTTTCCATTTATTTAATATTGATTTATTATTATTATTGCCTTAACTGATCATTAGGGCAAGATTTCGTTGCTAGATTATGCTTTCAACAGACACCTTTCAAAATAAAATTGTTTATGTAAGCTCCATCAAAAACACAACTTGGAAAAAATAGTGTATAACATAAAGAAAAAAAATCCCGTTTCTTATGTTATGACAGTAAGCAACACCTTAGTTAAAACAGAGCAAATTTTGTTGTGCGATAATATAAATTATAGATAATAAGAACAGAAGAATGGAGGAAACTGCAGCCTGCCTATTGGCCCATACTGGGCAGTCCCATTTAAAGTACACCCAACCCCCATCGCTCATATTAAGATTGTATCCACTTTTTTGCACTTAGTAACTATATCAGTTCTCATGTACAGAACCAAATACGCAATGTGCTTGAATACTTCTCACGTAAATGTGAATAACAAAGTGTGAGGCCAGACATACTGCCTCACACGCCTGTACTCACGCATTTGTGAATAAGTTACCCTTTATGTACTGTATAGAACTAAACAAATAATGTAATTGAAAAACTGTGTAACATTCAGTGCCATAATATCCTGACAACGGGGGTTAATTATTATGACCCTTTGTAAACTCTACTCTGTAATCCTTTTGCGCTACCGCTCACAGGATGAGTGTGGGGTGCACAATAAAGTAGCCGCTGTAAGCGGCAAAATCAAATCAATCAAATCATATATCCATCCAACCTATGTTTGAAGCTATCCAGCGTATTCGAGTTAATGATGATGTTTGGTAACTTGTTCCATTCATCCACTACCCTATTTCTTAACAAATATTTACCTATCTCGCGCCTAAATCAATTTGTCTAATATAAAGCCATTGTTACAAGTTCGCTCCTGGTTGTATAGTTTTATTACCTTTGCACTGTCACCTTTGTTCAGCCCCTCACTCAACGTCTCTCGAGGGAGTGCAAATTTAGATGCTTTAACCTGTCTCTGTACTCAAGGGATTAGTCTCATCATTCTCCTCTGAATTCTTTCTAAGGATTCTATATCCATTCTGTAATACGGTGACCAGTTTTTTTAGTTTAACAAATTTATTGACAAAGCTTGGAGTACAGTTTGCCTATTCTGAGTAATTCAGTCAGGAGATCTTGACGTTGTGGGTGGTATCACTTCTCACTACCACGCAGTATATACCAAGGTGTATACACCTTGGTTTGTATTTCTCTTTAGTCTGTACTCACCCCTGAAGATGCGAATTACACGAAAGCGCTTGGGAACTTCCTGTTTTCTTCTTTCCTTGTGGTTATCAGCATATATATATATATATATATATATATATATATATATATATATATATATATATATATATATATATATAAATATACATACAGAGATCAGATTCTGGGTAATGTTTCTGTTCGCTGCCATGCAGGACAGAGGTTCGTACACAAAGAAATTCATCATATTCATTAGCAGTATATATAGGTCAGAATCATGTGGGTGATGTCACTGTTCACTGCCATGCAAGACAGTGGTTCTTATACATTGGACGTCATATTCTAATTGAAGACTAATCAGTGTGGACTATCAAATTTGGGATAAACAGCAAGAATGTCTCCAAGCACCCTCGATTCACTGTAGTAATTACAAAGTTCATGATGCAATAAGCCAGGTGGCCTGAAGACTGACGGTGTCACATTCAATAATATAGTGTTCAAGTGTATGCTTTAAAGGTTTATCACAAAGTTTACATGCTGAGTATTCCAGTATGGGTACAGCGTTACTAACTTGCCAGATGTGTCTGTATCCTAGCCTAATTCTGGCCACGACTACATCACATTATCTGGTTCCCTCCTTATGCTGGCCATATCGGTACCTCTTGTCACAAAATTTGTCATATTTACTTATGCTACAACTGCCAGGTCTCTCTGCATTTCTCAGTTCTTTTAGATCAGAGTTCATGAATCTGACTTGAATGTTTTTAAGTACAGCATTGGACAGACCAAGGTCACGGTCAACATTTTCTTTCTTACATGCCTCATTGGCCAGTCTATCAGCACGGTCATGATACGTAATTCCAACATGGGACGAAATCCACACAAATTCGATACGAGAGTTGTTTTCATTGGCAGTTTTCACATTTCTTTTAATATCACAGACAACTTTAGAGATAGAACCTGACGGGCTGTTCATTGATTTCAAAGCACTTTGAGAGTCACAGAATATCACCACACCTTCATTTTCTTTAAGGTCGCCTGTAGCTAAGTAGATTCCAGTTAGTTCAGTTTGTGTTGTGCTGACCCAGTTGTTCAGCCTTTGCTTGTTTGACACTAACATCTCTTTTTCTATATATATTACAGTTGCACAGCCTGCTCTACCTGTGTTTGTCTGCACAGAACCATCAGTAAAAGCATAACATTCACTTGATTTAATACTCTCTATGTGTCTGTTAATAGTTTGTAGTGTGACACTTCTCATCAAATCGGTGTTTAACATTTGCTTACTACGAACAGGAGTGTAATTAATAGGAACTAATATATCCAGCCAAGGAGGACTGGCATTAATGGGTTCGCCTAGGGTGATTGGGACATTCAGTTTCAAGAGATCTGCAACACTTTTATGAAGCCACTCCCCAAAGAGAGTCTTTTGTGGAAGGTTAGCGAGATAGACGGGATTACTTAGATAGAACATCAACTCAGTTTGAGCTGTAGTTTGGGGACCATTGTTCTTCAAAACTTTGACACAAAACATGGTATTAAGTAGAGACTATCCTCTCAAATAGGGAGGGCAATCCGAGCTCTTTCCTCATGTTTACAATTCTGGTTGATTTTCGGCATCCTAGAATGATGAGCATGGCCATTTTGCACTACCTCAAGGCTAGGCTATTGAGTTGTTTAGGTGGAATAGTCACAAGATGGAGAGCATGATAGTCAACTACAGAACGAATGAAGTGAAGATAGAAAGTACGAGCATAGGTAACGTTAATTCCATAGCCCTTGCCATCAAGGGTTCTGAGGGGTTTAATGCACTGCATTAGTTTGGCAGGAAGGTTGCCGACAAAGTTTGCATCATTCACACAAATTCCAAGATATTTATAAGAGCTACATAGTTCCAAGTTCATGCTGCTAATGTTAAAGTCAAGAGGCAGAGGGTGAGGAGGACGAGGATTGAGGACCCTCCTCTTGTCAACAGATATTATGAGACCACATTCCACAGTCCTCCGAGCAAAATACATCCAGCAAGGCTTGGAGCCTGAGCTTAGTCTGTGTCATAATGCAGATATCATCAGCATAGCATATTACAGCCTCGTTTGGTTGAACTGGAATGTCAGCAATAAGCTTGTGCATCAGCATATTAATGAGCAAAGAACTTAACACTCCTCCCTGGGGCAAGCCAAGCTCAAATGATCTCATTCTGGCACTTTTGACTCCCCTAAACAGAACACTGGCATACCTGTTGGACAGATAACACTTTATCCATATCAGGAGGTTACCTTGGATGCCAAAATTAGCTAGTTGCTCAAGTATAATGTCTTTATTAGCTAAATCAAAGGTTGATTTAAGGTCTATGAAGGCTGTTTGTGTCTTATCTTTTGAGTGAAAAAGATATTCTGCAAAGCATGTCTGTGTGCTGTGCCCGGGCATGAACCCATACAGATTAGGGGCGAGTTTGTCTTTGACTTGAAACATGAGCCAATTGAGAACAACTCTTTCAAGGACTTTACACATACAGGATGTGAGTGAAATTGGCCTGAAGTTTGGAGAGTTAGCTTTAGGGATTGGTACTGTATTTCCATGAGTCCATGTCTTATGCAGAATACCTTGTGTGAGGCTCATTTGATACAGGTCAAGCAGTGGATGGTTAGGGACCTCATTCAACAATCTTAGGGTGTTATAGGTTATGCCATCCTCACCAGGGGAGGATAATTCACCTTTTCTTAGTGCTGTTGTTTGTTCATGGTGAGTTATAGGAAACTGGTCGGTAACTTCTAGTGAAGAGCAGGCTATTTCAATATTGAAACCCCTATTAATGTGTGTGGTTTTAAAATATTGCTGTATGTCAGGAGGCAGAGAAGTGATTTGTAACACACTAGAACATTGGTCTAATAGCATGTCAGCATATTCTGCAGGGCTGTGATGAAGTTGGACTGGGGTGGGTGCCTCGGTAATGGTTCTAATTTTGTTCCACACTTCTGCTAGAGTGGTTGTTCTTTTAATCCCCTGTAAGAACTGTTCCCAATATGTGTTTCTCACCTGTCCTTTGGGTTCACGAAATGCTCTGTTGGCTTTGAGGAATGCCAGGAGGTTATCACTAGTTTTATTTTACTCATAAGTGTTGGCAAGCTGTTCTACCTTCTCTCCTTCTTTGGTGAGGATGGGGTCATGTGTCCACAGAGGTAGCTTAGTGCTGCCTCCCTTCCTCCTTGACTTAACCCAGGTGGTATAATATGTGGTAATGATATTTACAAGATCACAGCAAAATTCATCCACTGACCCAGGTGTATATCCAACATACCATCTGTGGATGTACGCCCTGAAGTGCAGTTTAAGATTATCTGGGATGTTAATTCGGAGCTTAGGGTGGGGTTCACACTTGACATCAGCAACAGTGTATTCAGTAAGTATTGTATAATGATCACTGACTAGGTGGTCTGAGATGACCTTAGCCTTGGCATTACTGTCTACTAGGTTATACCCAATCACATAATCAAGTCTGTCCCCCATCAGATGTGTCACTTTGTCTGTGTCGTATACAGTGATATTATGATTATTGATGTAATTCACGAACACCCTCCCATTAGAGTTACGCTGGACATCACCGAGGACAGTGTGACGAGAGTTAAAGTCACCCATACACAGCATAGCATTGTTACCTGATGGCTTTGGTAACACGTCTGCTTGCAGCTCATTACACCGAACATAGATGTTATACAGAGAAATTTGACTGTTTGCTGTCTTTACTGTAAATTGTTGATAGTGAATACTTTCATTATTGTGAATTTTGATCCATTTACAGACCAGACCATTCTTTACATGAGTGAGCAGGCCACTTCCTGCTCCACTATTGTATGTTATAAAACCAGCTATCCTGGGTGCTGCTTTCTTCTGGGTACTGGATGTGTAAGGTTCTTGTAAATCAATTACATAAATGTTAAAAACTTTAACAAACCATTGTAGGTCATTAATTCTGCGGTTAACACTCCTGATGTTCCATGAAATGAACCTAAGCGTTCGTGTTACTCGTTCCACCTTAAGCTTAGTATAGGGAATCGTGCGTTGGCTTCATAGATCAACCTGACCAATAAGTTAACCGTTTCAAATTCATCACCCCTGCAGTTCTTGATAATGCGCCTCACAGCCTGCGTAATCCAAGTGAGGTCTCACAAGCGCAAGATATAGCTTTAAGATGACCTCGCTAGTCTTGTAACTAACACTCCTTTGTATGAACTCAATACTTTATTAGCCTTGCTTCGAGCAAATACACATTGTTTACTTGGCTTGATATTCCACTAATCATTACTCCTAAATCTTTCTCACATTCCGTTTTCTCTATAACATCGTTGTTCAACTGATATCTGGTCTCTCTCTTTACATCTCCTAGACTAAGTATTTTACATTTGTCCACATTGAATTTCATCTGCCATTTTTCAGACCATTCGAAAACTTTTTTTTAGATCTTCCTGTAGTTTTGCGGAGTCCTCGTCAGATTTAATTATACGACCTATTTTAGTGTCATCAGCAAATTTACTTATGTTGCTGTCTACGCCGATATTTATGACTTTTATGCATATAATAAACAATAATGGTCCAAGTACTGAGCCTTGGCGTACTGCACTAGTGATGTTACTCCAATCGGATTTAGTGCCGTTAATGCTCACTCGCTGTTTCCTGTCCTGTAACCACGCACGAATCCATTTTATAATATCTCTTCCGAAGCAATGAGCCTCCACTTTTCTTATTAGTCTTTCGCGTGGGACTCTGTCGAAGGCGTTACTAAAGTCAAGATATACCACATCATAGTCGTTCCCCTCGTCCGCTGATTCGAAAACAGCTGAAAAGAATGTGAATTGATTAATTAGACATGAACGCCCGCTTGTGAAGCCATGTTGGGAATCATTGTTCAACTTGTGCTTCTCCAGGTGATTTCGAATAGAGTTTGAAATTATTGTTTCCAGTAATTTGCCTACAATTGATGTGAAGCTGATTGGATGTTACTTAGACGATAGTGATCTATCTCTCTTCTTGAAAATCGGTATTACATTCGTTATCCTCCAGGATTCTGGTACTACACCCGTTTTTAATGACAGGTTAAACAAATTTGCTTCGGGCATAATAAGCTCTTCCTTTCATCCCTTTAATACTTTGGCAAAGATCTCGTCGGGACCAGGCGACTTATTAAGCTTCAGCTCGTTTATTTGCTTACTAACGTCGTTACTAGTAACTACTATCTCGCTTAATCTATTTTCTTCTCTCTCTCTCTCTCTGTAGAGAGTCGGTGCCTCGGGTATCATGTCTAAATTTTTGGTGGTGAAAACTGTTGAAAAATATTTATTCAGATTTTTGCTCATAAACTAAGCCCCGTTGTATTTGTATATATATATATATATATATATATATATATATATATATATATATATATATATATATATATATATATATATATATACACGCGACGTGTACTATCATATCAGATAATATGACAAAATACAACAAATCACATCCAACTGTGTAACAAACAGTTAGAGATGTACTGTGAAATATTATCGGCACGACCAAAATAAAACCATTACTGTAAATAATATAATCGTAAAAGGTACGCCGTGAAACACTCTAACAGACTAAAGTAATCCATTGTGAGTTAATACAAAGGCTATCAAACTAAAGTCACACCCTATAGTGCTTGTAAATGTAACCAATAAATATGCATATATTTTGTGTTTCGGTCTATTCTCTTAGGTACAGTTTTGGTGATCTTTTCCCTGGTTTGTCAAGTGTGTTAATATGGTAAACTTATGTTGATGCCCAGCGTGCTATTATGGTACCAGAATTCAAATATAATTAAATTAATTATTGTTACGGTTCTTGTAGTTACAATCTGGATAGGAGAGAGAGAGAGAGAGAGAGAGATCTCACCTCTTAACATAGGTTAGGAAAGACGTAGGACTGGGTTGTGCAGTAGATCATTAGAAGGATAAGCTGGTGGTAATATTGGCGTTGTTGTGTCATCCAAAAGTAGTAACGGGCGTGGTAGAGGTGTTGGCAGTTGCAGGCGTGGTACGGTGGTGGTGGTGGTGGTGGTAGTTGCGGTGGTGGTGATAGTCATGACATTGGTGGTGGTAGTCAGTGTCGTTGTGGTAGTGCGCTGGCGTTGGGGGTGATTGTAGTTGTGGTGGCGGTGGTAGTTGCTGGCGTGGTGCTGGTGGTGGTGATAGTTGCAGGCATGGTGCTGGTGGTGCTGTTGCTGGTGATGCGTGGTGGTAGTTGCAGGCGTGGGGCTGTTGGTGGTGATGGTAGTAGTTCACTCGTGGTGTTGGTAGTTGAATTCGTGGTGGGGATGGTAGTTGCAGGCGTGGTGCTGTTGTTGGTGGTAATGGTTGTACTCGTGGTGTTGATAGTTGAATTCGTGGTGGGGATGGTAGTTGCAGGCGTGGTGCTATTGTTGGTGGTGGTAGTGGTTGTACTCGTGGTGTTGGTAGTTGAATTCGTGGTGGGGATGGTAGTTGCAGGCGTGGTGCTGTTGTTGTTGGTGGTAATGGTTGTACTCGTGGTGTTGGTAGTTGAATTCGTGGTGGGGATGGTAGTTGCAGGAGTGGTGCTATTGTTGGTGGTGGTAGTGGTTGTACTCGTGGTGTTGGTAGTTGAATTCGTGGTGGGGATGGTAGTTGCAGGCGTGGTGCTGTTGTTGGTGGTGGTAGTGGTTGTACTCGTGATGTTGGTAGTTGAATTCGTGGTGGGGATGGTAGTTGCAGGCGTGGTGCTGTTGTTGGTGGTGCTAATGGTTGTACTCGTGGTGTTGGTAGTTGTATTCGTGGTGGGGATGGTAGTTGCAGGTGTGGTGCTGTTGTTGGTGGTAATGGTTGTACTCGTGGTGTTGGTAATTGTATTCGTGGTGGGGATGGTAGTTGCAGGTGTGGTGCTATTGTTGGTGGTGGTAGTGGTTGTACTCGTGGTGTTGGTAGTTGTATTCGTGGTGGGGATGGTAGTTGCAGGCGTGGTGCTGTTGTTGGTGGTGCTAATGGTTGTACTCGTGGTGTTGATAATTTTATTCGTGGTGGGGATGGTAGTTGCAGGCGTGGTGCTGTTGTTGGTGGTGCTAATGGTTGTACTCGTGGTGTTGGTAATTGTATTCGTGGTGGGGATGGTAGTTGCTGGTGTGGTGCTGTTGTTGGTGGTAATGGTTGTACTCGTGGTGTTGGTAGTTGAATTCGTGGTGGGGATGGTAGTTGCTATATTGTTGAAACACCAAATACGGCAGTTAAAGCCTTTGTTAACGATGTTTCCATTACTGGAGAAGGTGAGTCTTGTCCAGCCGTCATAGGTGATGGTGCCATCAGGCGTGGCGTCCCCGCAGTACCTGTAAACAGAGAGACACCACTAATAATTCCATCATCCCGTTTCTCATCTGCCTCTTTCATAGTTGTAACTAATAATAAAAGTAATAAAAACTAAGCAACATGAATAATATTGATAATGCAGAGAAGATGCAAGGCTAAGATAAATCACACAATAGTAATGTTAATAGGATTAATAAACGTAGTGATAGTTATAATAATTCTACTAGCAGTAATCATGTCAGTAATAATATCAATAAAAGGTGCCATCTTCTATTATGTGAAGATTAGTGACTACAGTCCTCTACTTAAAAGGTTTTCAGGATAGAAAACTTTAGTAATCCTCACAGATTTGTTACATCAGCAGTGTTTGGGGAGTCAGTTTTTAATATAATTCATCCATCCTAGACTCGGCCTTCCCCTGGCCCTCGTGGCCTAAAATTTACTATTGGATCTTTCCTCCACTATATCCTCATCCTAAATTATATAGGCAAAATATCTCCTTTTCCATATTAAATAGATATCCAGTATTTATTTGGTTATATTCCTATCAGCATTTCTTATTAATTTTCTACCATTCTTCTGTAGCCCCACATATCAAAGGCCTCTAACTTCCTTCTTGTGTCTACTGAAGGTGCCAACTCTTCTAACCTATCCCATTGGCATAATTTAAGAATTACCTAAGTGGAATATTAACTATTTTGGGGATGGTTTCCATTTATATCATGAAGATATTGGAAATCTGACATATTTTAAAACGTATAAAGAATTTTTGTACGCTTTCGGTATCACTTTATAATAATATTTATTTTTAGTAAAATCATATGTTTTGTTTTGGATGTAATGGTTCGCTATGATAAGAGGAGAATTTTTTCTTAGTTAGGTTCGGAAGGATTGAAGCTTTATATGGTAACGAATATGTGTGTCTGAACTAATCTAAATTTTACACAACAGGAAAGAGAGTGGGCCGAGGCAGATTCGTTCTGGTGCTTGTTCTGACTGGTGTGGTTGCCTGACTTATCAGGCCTGAGCTCTGTCTGTGCTGCTGAGTAGTCATGACCGAGATTTTGGAAATTAATGCGTACAACCAAGGGAAGGCGGTCGAGTCTTTGAGGATTGCTCCCGTGTTGTGGCAGATCGCACTGCAACCGGTTCCGAGCAGAGTACCAAACCATTGTCCTATATTAAATATATTTTAGTGAAATTCGTAATATATTTCAGTATACGGTATTGCACTTAATCATTTTAATTATTTATCTTAATACTGAAATGAAGATGTATTTAGGTATCTGGAGTTTCATTACTATATATAAGGGTGTCCCCTTTATTGATCCCTTTCACCCACTTAATTACTTCTATCATATCTCCCCGCACTCTTCGTCTTTCTAGGGAATGCAAGTTAAGTTTCTTTAACCTATCCTGATATGGAAGGTTTCTAAGTCCCGGAATCATTTGATTGTGTCTGTAGTGTTGGAGGGAATATAAGTGTCTAAATTTTACAGTGTGTCTCATTCATCCCAATCATAGACGCTATCCTTCCACGGGTCACGGAGAATTCATTTTTGTTAGTAAATTTAAATGTTTTGTGCTGGTTCGGCTTTTTCCCCAAGGGGCGCTTCCACTGCAATGTCCATCTAATAATATTTAATAAACCCCAAGTCAAGTGAGAAATTAAGTCCAGTAATTCCGACAGGTTACAAATGGTAGCAGAGCGTAGTTATTTTTATTTCGTGACTGATAGTTCTGTGATTGGGGTAATGGACGTAATTATGGGGTGGATGGAAACGGTAGAGTGTTTGACCTCAGTTCTACTCTTGTTCGCCGTAGTAATGGGTTTGTTGTTGTTGACGGTGCGGGGTTACTCGGTGAAAGAAAGAGACAGCCTAGGCTTGGTACAGTTGAGGGAAGAGTTCGTGGAACGTATTGAAAAGCTAGAGGGGAAAGTCCGGGGAGAATATCAGGAACGATTGGAACAGTTTGAAGGGAAGATCAATGGGGAATGTCAGGCATGGGTGAACCAAATCAGGGGGGAGTATGGAGTATATGTACAACAGTTAAGGGGGGAGTACCACACACAATTGCAGCAGTCAGGGGAGGAACATCAACAACAACTAGCTCAGTTGAGGGATGCACTAGATAGGGTAAAGACACAGTGTCAAATACAGCACGATGAGACAATGTGGGAGATGAGGAGACACAATAGTAGAGAGGGAACTAGTCTCGGGGCCGGGTTGACCATGTCTAAGTTCGACGGTAGGCCAGGAGTAGAGGTAGGAAAGTGGTTAAGAGGGGTTGACCGAACCCTCAAGCTGCTAGACGGAGACGAAGTCAGTCGAATCCAATTCATAATAAGGCATCTTGCGGGACCTGCGGCAGATCGTGTATACAATGCACGCCGAGATTGGGAAACCGTAGACGAATTAATTAGTTATTTGAAGCAGCAATACTGCGGGCAGACGGCCACGTACGACGCCATTCAAAAGGTGATAAATCGGAAACAACGGAGCAACGAAACGCTTCTTGAATATTATTATGCTATGCTTGATTTAAACGATGAATTGAACCACCATGGACATAAATATGATAAGGCCCTGTTGGGAGATGCAATCACTCGGGGGCTCAAGGAGGAACAAAGCCGTATGTGGTTATTGGAGGAGATCCAGAAGTATCCTCACCGTAGTCTAGATGAGTGGATCACGGGGCTGAGAGAGGCGGAACAAAAACGAGAGACTTTGAGGGAGGTACCGCTGACTAAGGGAAGAGAAAACGAACCGTAGGCTGGGGGCCCAATTCTCCCGAAGTGCTATGCGTGTGTACAAGAGGGCCACCTCAGTTTCAACTGCACGAACAGGTCCGGACCAGGAGAACGTGTCCCAAGGGGATACGTGGCCAATGGCCAGTATCGAGTTGGAAATAATAATCAGAACTGACGGTCGAGAAACGGCCAGGGCCAGGCAGTCCCCGTCAACCTCTTCTGGCCCCACCAATAGATTCCGCCGGCGATGTTACGAACCAAGAGAGAGCGGACCCGTGGTTAAACGTGGTCCGCATGACAAATTTAATCATGACAGAAGGTACCTTAAGGCTGAAAGCAGAGTGTCCTAATGTTTCAGTGCTAGTCGCAGGTCGTGAAATGTGGGGTTTAGCAGATACTGGGGCAGAAGTGTCGTTAATTGATGAAAACTTCTACCTTCGGGAGCTCGAGCCTGCAGGCGTGGTGTTGCAGCCCACTCGAATACGGGTGAAAGGGGCGTCAGGGTTTCCAGTGCCGTGTGTGGGGTGTATCCGGATGACTGGTCGTATGTGGGGTGGAAGTCACTGACGTGGGGCTGCTGGTTTGTCCAGGGATTGAGACCCAGGGTAAGGGGCAATTGCATGTTCTGTTGTTGGGGATGAATGTGCTGGGGGAGGTTGTGGAGATCTGGCCGCACATGTATCACTTGTGCAGGGAAGCCAGAAGCACAGCTCAGTGGGAAAATTGCTTGCATAAGGTTATGCAGTTATGTGCAATAGAGGCCATCAGCCTGGGGTATTGTACGACGGAGAGGAAGAAAACCCCAACCATTCCTCCCCGGAGTACTCGATTGCTGTCAGTATGTGTTCCCTCATTAAGCCAGGTAGCTAACAAAGAAGTCGTGATTGAACCTCTAACAATGGAGGATGAAGGCTGGATGCCTGAGGGTGTGATAGTGTTGCCGACAGCTGTAAGAGTGGTGAGAGGCATGACCCGGGTGTTGGTGGCAAATCTGTCTAATCGTCGTAGGAACTTGAGGGGCAATTGGCGGATTGGGAAAGTGGCTTCTGGGACCGAAGTCGAGGCAGACACCAGTGAGGAGGTGTATGTGAGGACAGTTCAGCCGGATGCCCGTACGGAGGTCAAAGTGCACACGGAGAAAATGAATGAGGAACAAGAGCGTGCACTTAGGGGTTTAATAGAAGAGTTTAGTGATATTTTTGAAGGGGAGGGCCAAGCCATAGGAAAGGCTATTGGGGTGCAGCATGAGATCCCAGTGACTACAGACAGGCCAGTTAGGGTGCCATACCGGAGGATCCTTCCAAACCAGGTACCAGAGGTGAAGCAGCACATTAGCCAGCTGTTAGATCAGGGAGTAATCCAGCATAGTGAGAGTCCGTACTCTGCCGCCATTGTAGTAGTGAGGAAAAAGGACGGGACGCTGAAGTTGTGCATTGACTATCGTAACCTAAATAAAGTCACGGTACGTGATGCGTTTCCTCTGCCTAGAATAAACGAAACTCTAGAATCTCTGACGGGGGCCCAGTTTTTCTCAACTTTTGATCTGGCTGCGGGATATCACCAGATAGAAGTAAAACCTTCAGACCGTCCAAAGACTGCCTTCAGCACAAGCTTCGGACACTTTGAGTACAGGTGACTGCCTATGGGATTGTCAAATAGTCCGGGAACCTTTCAGAGATACATGGAGCAGATTTTAGGGGATAAGATTTTCTCCTCGTTGCTTGTATACCTTGATGATGTGATGGTGTTTTCAAGGACAATAGATCATCATATAGTCAGATTGAGGGAATTATTTTGCAGGATGAGGGAGAATAACTTAAGATTTAAACCTAAAAAGTGTGAAATAATGGCTTCCAAAGTAAGTTATTTAGGATATCAGGTGTCAGCTGAAGGCATCACAGCTGATCCTGAGAAGATTAGGGTAGTAAGAGATTGGCCAGTCCCTCAGACGGTGAAAGATGTGAGGTCTTTTGTAGGGTTCACATCATTTTATAGGAAATTTGTTAAAGGGTTTGCCCAAATAGCTGCTCCACTGCATGCGTTGATGCATGGGAAAACTAAGGATCGGGTAGATAGTGAATGGGGAGAGGAACAGCAACAGGCTTTTGAGAAACTGAAAGACAGGGTGACGCAGACACCGGTGTTGGCTTGCCCAGATTTCACTCAGGAATTTCTATTAGAAACAGATGCAAGTTTTAGTGGGCTAGGTGCGGTGCTGTCCCAGCGGAAGGACGGCAGGTTGCATCCGGTGTGCTATGCAAGTCGGGGCCTGAGGAAATCAGAACGTAACATGAACAACGATAGTTCTCGTAAGTTAGAGATGTTAGCACTAAGTGGGCAGTGGTAGATAAATTCAGGGATTATTTGGCGGGGAAACATTTCACAGTCTATACAGATAATAACCCACTCAGTCACCGAGAGAAGGCTAAGCTAGGTGCCGTGGAAAGTAGGTGGCATGCGGATCTCGAGCAGTTTAACTTTACTATAGAGTACAAACCGGGGAAAAACAGCATTGTGGCAGATACTCTATCTAGAATCCCGACGGAACAGGAGGATGATAGCGAAGAAGAGTATACAGCGATGCATGTACTAGAGGAGAACGGGGCAGGAAGGAAGGAACTGTGGACGATGGATGGGCTGCGTAAGGAGCAAGAAGGCATGAACTATGTTACAAAAATGCGAAGATGGGTGGCGGGAGAGCTGCCGGAGGACAAGGTACAGGTAGAGCTCCAAAATGATGACTTCCGCAAGATGTACTGAGCGAGGAAATCCTTCATCGTAACAGAAAAGGTTGTCTGGCATAGAAAACCCGAAGGAAAGAATCTATGGAAGGAGGTGCCAGTGTTTTCTCCAAACTTGCAGGAGGCTTTGATTAGAGCCTGCCACGACGAGGTTGGACATCAGGGGCGAGATGGTACTCTGTCCTTGGTGCAGGAGCGAGGGTTTTGGCCAAACATGGGAGAAACAGTGCGGGACTACATAGCCAGCTGCGGAAGGTGTGCGGTGGCAGAAAAGAAGAAGTTCAGAGAGGTGCAGGTAAATGAGAAAATGCAGGTTGTCGAGGGTGAGTTGGAGGAGTCGTGAGTAGGGCAGAAGGGATTGGAGAGATGGTTAGGTTAGAAATGTGCGTTGAGTAGTGGTTGTTGTCATAAGCGGGACTGAGTTGCTGTCATGATTGGGATTGAGTGTACGGTTGTAATGGCCAGGGCCAGGGTTGGTCTGACGGCATGAGGTTTTACTTAGGCCAGACAGGTAAAGATCTTGTAACTAGACTTAAACAACATAAATATAGTGTTAGGACAGGCCAGGAATCCAATGCTATGTTTGTTCATATGAGGGATAATAAGCATTGCATTGACTGGGATAATGCCTCCCCAATATCACCTTGTAATTCAATTGATAGTAGGAACATCATAGAATCTAGTCTTATTAAACATACCGAAGCATTCAACATGAATTTGAGTAATGGCATGTACAAGCTGGACAACTTTGTAATTAAGAAGATTTGTAACCAGGTGAGAAGGTCGGGTCACCTTACCATCTGACCTGACCACCAACCATTGTGTGCTATTTAAAGATTAGTAGGGTCATTACCTAATACCTGACCATTGTGGACCTGGACTCACCCTCCTCTGTATATATACACCTTGGTTTGTATTTCTCTTTAGTCTGTACTCATCCCTGAAGATGTGAATTACACGAAAGCGCTTGGTAACTTAGTGTTTTCTTCTTTCCTTGTGGTTATCAGCATATATATATATATATATATATATATATATATATATAATCAACGACCTCACCAGCAAGGAATCGAACCCTCGACCTACTGGGTGTGACTAGGGAACGCTTACCGGCTAGGCCACAAGGACACTAAAAGCAGTTCTAGACACACCCAGTAGGTCGAGGGTTCGATTCCTTGCTGGTGAGGTCGTTGATTATATGTTCAAAGTCCGCGTGTTAAATGGACTAAAAATGAAGTATATATATGTACCTCGCGTTTCATACCATCTGGATTCGGTAAAATGCTACTGACACCACATACGAGGCACGGGCAGTTTCCCAATGAGGTTCACGGCGCCATCAGCTCGATGAACAGGCTTTGTGTGAAATATAACAGAGTCTAGAACTGCTTTTAGTGTCCTTGTGGCCTAGCCGGTAAGCGTTCCCTAGTCACACCCAGTAGGTCGAGGGTTCGATTCCTTGCTGGTGAGGTCGTTGATTATATGTTCAAAGTCCGCGTGTTAAATGGACTAAAAATGAAGTATATATATATATATATATAAATATATGCAGATCTCTTGAAACTGAATGTCCCAATCACCCTAGGCGAACCCATTAATGCCATTCCTCCTTGGCTGGATATATCAGTTCCTATTAATTACACTCCTTTTGGTAGTAAGCAATGAGATGTGTCACACTACAAACTATTAACAGACACATAGAGAGTATTAAATCAAGTGAATGTTGTGCACTGATGGTTCTGTGCAGACAAACACAGGTAGAACAGGCTGTGCAATTGTAATATATAAAGAAAAAGAGATGATAGTGTCAAACAAGCAAAGGCTAAACAACTGGGCCAGCACAACACAAACTGAACTAACTGGAATCTGCTTAGCTACAGACTACCCTAAAGAAAATGAAGGTGTGGTGATATTCTGTGACCTCAAAGTGCTTTGAAATCAATGAACGTTCATTGTATGTGATATTAAAAGAAATGTGATAACTGGTTCACAAATAGGGTGGTGGACGAGTGGAACAAGCTTAGCAACTTTGTAGTAAGTGCTGGAACTCTGGAAAGTTTCAAAAGGAGGCTAGATAGATTCATGGATGATAGAGAGTGGCAGTAACTCTCGACAGGAGCGGTCATGCACAGGCCAACCGGCCTATTGCAGACTCCTTATTTTCGTATTTTCTTATGTTCGTATCGAATTTGTGTGGATTCCGTCCCATGTTGGAATTAGGTATCATGACCGTGCTGATAGACAGGCCAATGAGGCCTGTACGAAAGAAAATGTTGACCGCGACCTTGGTCTGTCCAATGATGTACTTAAAAACATTCAAGTCAGATTCATGAACTCTGATCTAGAAGAACTGAGAAATGCAGAGAGACCTGGCAGTTGTAGCATGAGTAAATATGACAAATTTTGTGACAAGAGGTACCGGTATGGCCAGCATAAGGGCAGAACAAGACAATGTGATGTAGTCATGGCCAGAATTAGGCTAGGATACAGACACATTTGGCAAGTTACGCTGTTCCCATGCCGGAACACTCAGCTTGTAAGCTTTGTGATAAACCTTTAAAGCATACACTTGAACACTATATTATTGAATGTGACACTGTCAAAGACTTCAGGCCACCTGGCTTATTGTATCATGAACTTTGTAATTACTACATTGAATCGGGGTGCTTGGGGACATTCTTGCTGTTAATCCCAAATTTGCTAGCCCACACTGATTAGTCTTCAGTTAGAATATGACGACCAGTGTATATAAACCACTTTCCTGCATGGCAGTGAACAGTGACATCATCCACATGACTTTGACCTATATATACTGCAAATGAATATGATGTATTTTTCTGTGTATGAACCTCTGTCCTGCGTGACAGTGAGAAGTGAAACCACTCTCAGTGTCAAGACCTGACTGAATTACTCAGAATAGGCAAACTGTACTCCAAGCTTTGTCAATAAATTTGTTAAACATAAAAATAAAAGCTCTCCCTCTCCCCTCATTCTCCCGGAGTCTGTGTGGGCAGAAATCACGGAAGGAAGAGAAAAACTAATTATGGGAGTGATTTACAGGCCCCCAAGTCTTGGCAAAAAAGCAGCTCAGCCCATATGGCAGGAAATGCGCAGGGTAGCAAAATGTAACAACCTATGCATTATGGGGGACTTCAACGTCAGAAATATTGACTGGGACAACATTGTAGGTGACTATGAATCTGAAGACTTCCTAGACACAGTACAGGACAATTTTTTGAAACATCTAATTACAGAACCTACTAGAGGTGACAATATATTAATCCTAGTATTAACAAATAAAGAAAATATTATCAGAGATTTCACAGTAGGGGAAGAACTAGGTAACAGTGATCACAGAGAAATCAGGTTCACCCTAAATTGGGAAACGAAAAACAATGACAATATGGTCAGAGTCCCAAACTTTCGGTTGGCGGATTATCAGGGGTTAAAAAGGTACCTAGGTGAGGTCACGGGAACAGTCACGTTAGTCCCCAGTAGGAAGGGGTGAGGTCATAGATGACACAACAATTGATCATGACTATAATATATTCACTAGTATACTACATAAAGCACAAGAACAAAATATACCATACAGAAAAATTAGGTCAAATAAGAATGAGCCAAGGTGGATGACCAGAAAACTTAAATGTGACATAGGAATAAAGAAAGGAATTTATAAGAAATTAAAGGGAGGGGTGAAGCAGCTCAGAAATAGGTATAATGAACTATCTAGGAATGTTAAGAAAAATGTAAGGAAAGCAAAGAGAGACTATGAAATCAAAATAGCAAGAGAATCCAAGGCGAATCCCAAGGGATTTTTCCAGGTATATAGGACAAAGGTCAAGGACAAAGTTGGGCCTTTAAAGTCAGGGAGGGGAGAAGTGATAAATGGCAGTGGAGAAATAAGCAAAGCATTGAACAGCTACTTCTTATCAGTTTTCACAGAAGAATTTTGGGATGAAATTCCAGAGGTGGAACTGATATTTAAGGGAAAGGAAGAAGAGAAATTAAAGAATATCACTATCAGAAAAGAGGATGTTCTTAAGAAGATAAAAAAACTATAGAAAACAAAATCCCCAGGGTCGGATGAAATTTTCCCTCGAGTCTTGAAAGAGTGTAGGGAACAGATTAGCGGACCCCTCGTAAACTTATTTACAAAATCAATAGGCACTGAAGTTGTGCCAGATTTGTGGAAACACGCAAATGTAGTACCCATATTCAAAAAGGGAGACAGAGCATCAGCGTCAAATTACCGGCCGATCAGTTTGACGTCAGTAGTGGGGAAATTTCTTGAATCAATTATAGCAGATAGCATCCGATCGCATCTAGAGAAAAGCAAATTAATCTACGACTCTCAACATGGGTTTACAAAGGGAAAATCTTGTCTAACAAATCTGCTAACGTTTTTTAGGAAAGTCTTCGAGGTAGTAGATAATGACGAAAATTACGATGTTATTTACTTAGACTTTAGCAAAGCATTTGACAGAGTACCGCATCAGAGGCTTCTGAGAAAAATTAAGGCTCATGGTATCGATGGGAAAGTTTTAAATTGGATAAAATCATGGCTCACCGATAGAACGCAGAGGGTCAGCGTAGATGGTGTTAAATCTGAGTGGGGCCGTGTAACCAGTGAGGTTCCTCAGGGGTCAGTACTAGGCCCACTCTTGTTCATAATCTACATAAGCGATCTAGATACTGGGATCAGCAGTGACATAAGCAAGTTTGTGGATGACACCAAAATAGGGTGGCAAATTAATTCGGGCAGGGTGCAAATGCATTACAGGAGGATCTAAATAAACTGCAGGGGTGGTCTGAAAAATGGCAAATGAAATTCAACACCAGCAAGTGCAGCGTACTTAATATTGGAAGAACAAATACTTATAATGTATACAGCCTTAACCACATCAACCTAGAGAAGTCGACTTTGAAAGAGACCTAGGGGTATTTGTAAGCCCGGACCTACGGCCTAGAAAATAGTGCGTTAATGTTCGAAATAAGGCAAACAGAGTATTGGGTTTTATATCTGGAAGTGTAAGTATCAAGAGTGCAGAGGTCTTATTGCAACTATATCTTGCGCTAGTCAGGCCGCACCTCGATTATGCGGTTCAGTTCTGGTGCCCCTATTATAGAATGGATATAAATTCACTAGAGTCGGTGCAGCGAAGAATGACAAAAATGATTCCGGGACTTATAAACCTTCCATATCAGGATAGGTTAAAGAAACTTAACTTGCATTCCCTAGAAAGACGAAGAGTGCGAGGAGATATGATAGAAGTATTTAAGTGGGTGAAAGGAATCATTAAAGGGGATATAGATAAAGTTCTCATAATTTCCGAGCAGGATAGGACTCGGATCAACGGATTCAAGTTGGATAAGTTTAGGTTTAGGAGGGAGATATGAAGAAACTGGTTCACAAATAGGGTGGTGGACGAGTGGAACAAGCTTAGCAGCTTTGTAGTAAGTGCGGGAACTCTGGAAAGTTTCAAAAGGAGGCTAGATAGATTCATGGATGATAGAGAGTGGTAGTAACTCTCGACAGGAGCTGCCATGCACAGGCCAACCGGCCTATTGCAGACTCCATATTTTCTTATGTTCTTATGTAAATCGGTTGCTCTCTGGTGGGGGAGTGCCCACAGGCAACCCCCCTCCCCTTACCTCCTTAACCACAAACCAGCTGTGAGTTCCTCATAGTCCTCCTCCCTCTCTTTCACACCACTTTTGTCCTGCTCCATCTCATGAGTATACAAAGGATGAATGAATGACAAAAGAGTAATAAGAACTAAGAAGAGTAAATAATGAAAGTAATAGGTAAAATACAGCTTTTGTTACAATTGGTGACAGAGGTTTAGATATTTCTTAAAAATATCCGTCCCACGCGCCTAACCACTCATACCACGCTTGCCAAACATAGTTTTAACATATATTTATTTTGTATTTGATAAGTAATAAGTGTTATAAAGGGTATTTTTTTTTTTCGTTGAGTTTATTGTGAAACTCTTGAGGATGAATTTCAGGTTAATGTTGACGAATATACTGTGAGATGAAGTAGGTTAAACGACTAGCTATGGTGTTGAGAGGACGGGGCAGGCAACCCCGCCACTCAATCCCGCCTCGCCACCCCACCCCACCCTGCCACCTTGTCTGCCTCGCCACCCTGCCAACCCCACCAACTACCTGTACCACCACCCTTCACCTCTCGGGCAACCTTTTTTTGTGTGGAGAGAAAGGAGGGGCGAAAGAAGATTAGAGGTGGGGGAGGGGGGGGGGGGTAGTTATAGTTGGGAAATTGAAGAAATTTAGGAGGAGGTAGGAGAGGGCGGGCTGACCGCCTTGCTGCATGTTAGCTAAGTTAATAGTGTTTTGGGTTGTGTAATGGGTCTGTCGGCACAGGCACTAGACAGCCTACCCTATCCCATAGGTGTTTTGAGGGCCTTATTTCAAATTCATCCTCAAATGCCCAGCCTTCTTCCCACCTACCCTCCACCTCACTCATGGCCACCCAGACTCCCCTACCCTATGTTCCTTCCCCTGCAACGCACCCCTGCCCTCACCCTGCCCCCCCCCCCCCCTGTTTTTCTGTTCGTATTCAGTTATTGAAACTTAGTGTGGTAATGACATATAGAGATGGATTTCTGTAAAGACCTTCCCTAGTGACCTGTCCACTATTATTACACCGTAGCATGTATTTGAAAGTAATGACACCTTTTCCATGACGTAACCACCTATTGATTTCTCTCTCGCTATCCTGCATGGGTTACTTCCCCATAACATCATGAAGGCATTTAGAGACGTAATAATGTTAAAGTAAATTATATTCACTTCTTGACATTCATATTAGGGAACAGTTAGAACCCCCTTGTAAGATGTCACATTGTATCACAATATATGATCAAGTTGGGATATATATCTGAGATACATGAGGATTATAGGTAACTGCAATCTAAAGCGTGTGTACACCGTCTCCAGCCTAATGACCTCGCGATGTCTCACACTAATCTCACTTCCAGCCAGACTTAAGCCCAGTATTTGCAGGTCCAGCAAAATGCTGCAAGTGGGTGTGAAGTCCATGTCACTAGACTTCACCACTTGAGTTATACCTCTGTCACTCACACACTAGAGGGAGACCAGACGACCATGGTGGTCAGTAAGCAGTCAGAAAGCAGCAAAGCCTGTCCAGGATGGAGACAACAATGCACCCCTGCCGGCTAATTCCTGTGATGTTCTCTGCACAGTGAAACCTGGTGGAGAGAATGACATAGTGTCGCTGCCAGCATGCCCTTCCGTCAACTTGGGTATGTAGGACGCAGAGATGTCCCCAGCTAGGATCCTGTCAACATTGTTCCAGCCAGGCCGCCAGCCCACCGACACCATCTGGTGGATTGCTGGTACAGCAGTCATCGGGTTAGAAGCAAATATCTAGGGAGGGTGGAGTCGACTTGGTGCCTCTCCTTGACCCAGGGGCCTTGCCTTAATTGGCTGGGTAGGGAGGGGTTGACCTTTAAATGTGTTGGTGCGAAGTCAACGTGCTGGTTACAGTCAGCATTTGCAACGTCCAAACTACCTGTGAACGACAGCTGATAGAAGCAAGGGGGAGGAGAGAAGTGAGAAGTGGACGTCCAAGAGGAGTGACACCTACTGTCCTAAGAAACCCTGTCCCATTAAGGATCCGCCCTATAGGCACCTACCAATGTAGATGTAAATGTATTGTAATTCATGTGACCCCTGTTTAACTAGATAGGAAAATAGGCTTATTATTTGAAGTATAATCGTCAATCTTAATAGAAGATGTGCAATAAACAAAGACCGTTGAGTAGTATTATAACCCCCCCTCCCCTGGTGTTGAGTAAGACATCGTCATATACGTCTTTGGTGTTATGCAGTGATACAGTGACCCATTAGTCATAACATAACCATACCCAGTGTCCCCTGGTGTCTCAGTTATCGCACATTACTCCTATTTCCCGGTTATCCCCATCTCTCCCTATCCCCTCACCCTACTCTCATATCTGTTACTCTCTGGTGGGGGAGTGACCACAGGAAACCTCCCCACTTCCCTAACCACAAGCCGGCCGTGAGTTCCTCACAACCTTCCTCCCTCTCTCTCACTCCACCCCTAACCATTTCCATCTCACGAGTATACAGAGGATGGAAGAAAGAAAACAGAGTAATAAGAACTAAGAAGAAAACATAATGAAAATAAAAGGTAAAATAAAGCTTTTGTGACAATAATGATGATGATTATCATGATCATGATCATGATAATCACGATTATAATATTATGAACACTAACAACAATAATGATATTAATGACAGTAATGATTATATCAATTATGATAACAATAATCGTAATGAATAAATATTACAGAAATATTGATGAGATAAAAAAGATGAATACATAATAAACAACTAAAACAAACAAATAGTCTCAGTAATTACAAAAGTAAACAAACTGAAAGTTCAATAGCGACACCAACAATGGTTCACTGTTCATACCTCGGTCCAAAAAGCAGATCAAGGACACACCTACTGTAGAACACAAACACACTCAGATATCAAATACTTACAATGTCCTGTTGCCTTTGTATGCTACTATTAAACGATCGTTGACACAATTCCCTGAAGGTTCCAGTGAGAATGTTGGACAATCAAATTTCAGGTAAGTCGTGTCTCTTGGAGCACAGGAGATCTCCCATTGGCACCTGTGTGGGATTGAGAATATGTGTGAGCATGTTTTATGGCGGTGGTTTTGTGTGGCGACCTGGTGGGTGGAGAGAGAGAAAGATTATATGGTAAATTTCAAAGATAATTCCACAGGCATATGTCAAACTCTTTTCAATTAAGATATTGTGTAAGAGAGTGAGAGAGATAGATGTCATCCTTACCTCGCTAAAGTAGGATAATAACTTGGGAATCTAGGCGACTCTACAACACTACTGGCGCCTGGGAGCAAGGAGGTGGTCACAAGTGGGTCACACTCCACGGGGAAGAAAGGATTTCGACGATACTCGTCTACGTCGGAGTCCACGACTAAGTTCGTTGCAACTTGTTTATCGGCTGGCATGCCCATGCTGAATCCCAAACCCATCATCAGCACCAGCACCTTTGATATCATCTTGAAGATTCAGGTGGTAGTGATGTTGCACCTGTGTCAGTAATCGTGATAATGATACAGTGTTAGTACTAGCAGACCATCTCCTACAGCAGTACTTGGGACCGATAACATGGTGGAAGGAATTTAGACATTTTGATAACATATATAAAATGGAGCATTTATAATTATTTAGAACAAAAACAACACAAAGCAAAAAGCAGTTTCTACATTTGGAAAATTTGATTTCATATTTTGTATTAGACATTTTAAGTTTTATGAAAAAGTTATGAACGAAAAAGACGTTTCCTTCACACAGTAATTTTAAGAGATGTTTAAACAGTGATACTGTACTTTTGTGTAAGCTGCGTGGCTCCTCATTTCACCCTTGCATCACCAAATAAGGACTCATAACTCAAGTGTTATTAAATAAATATTGCTTACAAAACAATTAGTTAGGACAACCTTTTTGTAATCTGATATTTAATAGAGTAAGTGTAAAATAGCATTACTTCATGTACTTATTATAGTAGAGCATTCTTTTAACAGTTTTCTTATAATCAGAATGACACATCCTTTCACATACTGTATACAGTAAACCTAAGTTCTAAATAACGTGAATCTGTCAAAGCTTTTCGAGGGTTCTTTGTGACGTATTATGGCATAATATCCTTTGTAGTAATGAGGAAACGCTGTAGAAGCCATATTGGAATCACTCACTATAACACAGACGTGTTATAGTTGAGCTTACCATAGCATGATATTGCTGTATCTGTCTTTTGATTGTGAGTGTTCATACACCCAAAATATACCCGAGTCTATTGGTATTTACACATGTTAATATATAGTGAAGTATATTTTTTTTTCAATCTGTGTTTTCTTTGAACCTCTCAGCATACATAATTGAGGTCCTACATGAAACACAGACTATTTACCTTAATTAACACTAGTGCTCAGTAGTAAACGACTACGACTGGGGTCCCTGGGGGTTGTTGTTATTGAAGTCTAACGGAATTGGTGAAACACCTTTTTTGGAAGACACAGCTCTAGTTTGTGTGCCGTTATCAATCCGCCAAGTCCAGAAAAACACATAGAACTAATGCCTATCATAAGGCCTTATTACACCTTCACTCTTTCTCTCCCATTACAGTCACATTGCCACTTCCTCACTCCATCACAGAACAAAACTAAATAAGATAATGCGGCACCAGCAGTGTTGAGATCCTGAACTAAATACACCAGTGAACATTCTGGGTTGTAATGTTTCTTACACGAGAATGTTATACATATTTCCTCTTAATTTTCTCTTCTGAAAGTACTCAAAAAGTACGAATAAAATGGCACCTCACATTTTTTCATTGGTTTTCTCTCTCTCTCTCTCTCTCTCTCTCTCTCTCTCTCTCTCTCTCTCTCTCTCTCTCTCTCTCTCTTTCTCATAGCATGTTATTGAAGGTTTTAGGGAAGATTGTCATTATATCATTATGACAACATAGAAATTTCAATATTTTGTTCGTGGATATCAAGTATATGTTTATTCGTGCATCTAAATTAAATTAAATAATATGATATTACAAAGGCGCTTATTTTTCAAGTGAGAGGCACGAGATACACCAAACACATATTGGAACGTTGTTAGAGCACAGACAACCCTGTGAGTCAAAAAACAAGAAGGTCCTGGGAAGTAAAATTAGTTGCTCAGGACAAGGGGTAAAACAGGACCAGGGAAGAGTAGGTTTAAATGTATACTATACAAACAGTAGGGGCAGTTCAAAAGATATCGAAGTCTTTAAACTGCTAAGAGAACATATGGGCACGGGGGTGGAGGAGACTGCAGTGAGAGCGGGTAAACAAAGTGAAAGACTACAGGGAAATAGTGTTAGGAATGATGACAAAACTAAATTAGACAGGGAGTTTAAAACTAAACGCGGTAAGGGGAGGACTCAGAACACGACTAACTTAAATGTATACTACGCGAACAGTAGAAGTATGAGAAACAAAATGGATGATATTAGGGCCTTGGTATGTACCGAAAAAATCGATATAATTGCATTCACTGAAACATGGATCAACCTAGACACACGTGAGTTACCAGTCGAATACCAAATTGCGGGTTACAAACTGTTCCATACCGATAGGCAGACCAGGAAAGGAGGCGGAGTAGCAATCTATGTTAGGGATAATCTGAAGTGTGAAATAAATAAGGAAATAAAAACTGAGAGGAATACAGAAACAATTTGGATAGAATTAATCGACGGTCGGGAAAAATTAATCACAGGAGTAATATATAGACCCCCCAATCTTGATAGCGTCAATGAGAGACTTATCTGGGATGAAATGTGCAGGGCTTCCATACACAACAAAGTCTGTATAGTAGGCGACTTTAACCTTGGCCAAATAGATTGGACTGACCTTACAGGTAACTCAGAATCAGAGGATTTTCTCGAGACGATCCATGACTGTTCCTAAGTCAACATATAACCGAACCCACACGGGGTAATAATATACTGGACTTAGTTCTGTGGAACAGAGAATACCTAATTAGCAATGTCGAGGTAGGCAACGAACTTGCAAACAGCCATCACAAAGAAATTCGATTCCAGTTAGATTTTCAGGGCAGACATAAGGAAAATTCCACTAAAGTACCAGATTTCAAAAGGGCAAACTTTGACAGTTTAAAGAGGCAGTTGAGAGAGGGGGTGTCGCGCTTGGCTGTGAACCTGACAGATGACACAGACCCGATAACGAGATCTGAGATTGCCGAGTTTCACGACAATTTAAATAGTGAGTTACTTAATGCACAAAGGCAGAACATACCATACAAAAAACTCAGATCAGACAACAATGACCCTAAATGGATAAATAATTATTTAAAGAACATCATTGGCCAAAGGAAGGCTATAGGTAGAAGGATAAATCGTGGCGAAATTCACCTCCGGGACTATTATAGGGTATTGGCGAGTAGCGTTAAAACCGAGATAAGGAAAGCAAAGAGGAATAATGAGGTAAGGATAGCAAGGGAGGCGAAGACAAACCCCAAAGGATTCTACCAAATGTATCAAACTAAAACACGAGAAAAGATTGGACCAATACGGTCAGACTTCGGCGAGCTCACTGATAACGACGGAGAAAGGAGCAATAATTTGAATAAATATTTTTCAACAGTTTTCACCACAGAAAATTTAAACATGATACCCGAGGCACCGACTCTATTCAGAGATAGTGAAGAAAACAAATTAAGTGAGATAGTAGTGACTAGTAACGATGTTAGTAAGCAAATAGACAAACTAAAGCCTAATAAGTCACCTGGTCCCGATGAGATATTTGCCAGAGTATTAAAGAAATGTAAGGAAGAGCTTAGTATGCCCTTAGCAAAGTTGTTTAACTTGTCATTAAAAACAGGTGTAGTACCAGAATCCTGGAGGATAGCGAATGTAATACCGATTTTCAAGAAGGGGGATAGATCACTATCTTCTAACTACCGCCCAATCAGTCTAACATCAATAGTAGGCAAATTACTGGAAGCAATCATTTCAAACTCTATTCGAAATCACCTGGAGAAGCACAGATTGATCAATGATTCCCAGCATGGCTTCACAAGCGGACGTTCTTGCCTAACTAATCTATTAACATTCTTTTCATCAGTTTTCGAATCGGTGGACGAGGGGCACAATTATGATGTGGTATATCTCGACTTTAGCAAAGCCTTCGACAGAGTCCCCCACGAAAGACTAATTAGAAAGGTAGAAGCTCATGGCATCAAAGGTGACATCCATAAATGGATTAGGGCGTGGTTACAGGACAGGAAACAGCGAGTGAGCATTAACCCCACTAAGTCCCATTGTAGCAACGTCACAAGTGGAGTTCCCCAAGGCTCAGTACTTAGTCCATTATTATTTATTATATACATAAACGACATAGATATCGGCATTGACAGCAACAAAAGTAAATTTGCTGATGACACTATAATAGGACGTGTTATCAAATCTGACGAGGACTCGGCAAAACTACAGGAAGATCTAAACAAATTTTTCGAATGGTGTGAAAAATGGCAGATGAAATTCAACGTGGACAAATGTAAAGTACTCAGTATAGGAGATGTAAACAGGGAAACCAGATACCAGATGAACAACGATGCCATAGAGAAATCCGACTGAGAGAGAGATTTAGGAGTAATGATAAGTAGGAACCTTAAGCCAAGTAAACAATGTGTTTTTGCTCGTAACAAGGCTAATAAAGTACTTGGGTTCATACAAAGGAGTGTTAGTTACAAGACTAGCGAGGTCATCCTAAAACTGTATCTTGCTCTTGTGAGACCATACCTGGATTACGCAGTTCAGTTCTGGTCACCGTATTACAGAATGGATATAATAATCCTTGGAAAGAATTCAGAGGAGAATGACAAGACTAATCCCGGGCATTAGGAACCTTGAGTATAGAGACAGGTTAAAGCATTTTAATTTGCACTCCCTTGAGAGACGTAGAGCGAGGGGCGACCTGATAGAGGTGTATAAGTGGAAGGCAGGGCTAAACAAAGGGGACATTACAAAGGTACTCAAACTATCCAACCAGGAGCGAACTCGTAACAATGGTTTTAAATTGGACAAATTTAGATTTAGGCGTGAAATAGGTAAACACTGGCTTAGAAACAGAGTAATGGATGAATGGAACAAGTTACCAAATCATCATTAACTCGAATACGCTGAATTGCTTCAAACATAGGTTGGATGCTCATATGAGCAATAGGGGTTGGGTGTAAACGGGACTGCCCAGTATGGGCCAATAGGCCCGCTGCAGTTTCCTCCATTCTTATGTTCTTATGTGACATGGTCCACCACCAGTCAGGGTCTCAATTGTTTCTCTTACTTTGACAACACAACATACATATATCGTTCCTCACTATTGATCTTATATATATATATATATATATATATATATATATATATATATATATATATATATATATATATATATATATATATATATATATATATATATATATATATATATATATATGGTCTCTTAGAAATGGCGATGATGTTGTTGCTGTACTAAAAGTTTTCATGCGATCTCCACGAAAATCTGCAAAGGAATTTATTCGTACTTCCACAACTTATATTCTTACCAAATATTTTTTATTGTTAGAATAAGACGTGAGTTTTGTGAACAGACTGTAGCTAAAGTGATCATACCTGAACAAGTACAGAAAACTAGCTCTTTGCAGAAGAGACCGATTAATTATTCACATGAGGCAATTGACTTTTAAATTATTTCAGTTAAGTTTATATATGTTGAGAAGCTTCAACAAAATGTTCTTGTAATTACTGTAACTCAGCTTTACACAAACTTCGAATACAACGCTCATGCCTTCACTTACCTTCAGAGATATAACTGGGACTTGGACTTTCAGTTGTTCAAATGGTTCAGATCAACGCAGTGGACAGACGACCGCCTCTGGGGTATACCCTCGACTGTAGCTGCTATTTAACTGAGGTGTCGTGCTGGAAGCAAGTGAAACACACCTGTAGGTATGAGTAATGGTGGGGGCGAGTGAGCGGTGATTCTCGGAAAAGGTGCATGTTTTTGATATTGTAAACACTAACTCTGTATCTCAATATATCAATTTATGTATCGGTCTTTATCGTATTTTCCTTATCTATCTATCTATCTATTTTGGGACGTTCATTTGGTCTGTGACTGTGTCCAGGAAATCTTAGTTTCGTCAAAGGCTTTTTACATTATTTTTTCCTCAATCTTATTGTTTAAGTAACCTGATTTCGTTCACTTTATATCTCTCTGTACTGTGTTTCTTATCCTACCTGAGAGTCAACCTCTGTGTCTGATGGATCGAACTGGTCACACAAGTTCAGTCCTAGATTTTATCCTTATCACATTTGATTGTGCCACGTTACCGTAACGTCAGTAAAAGTAGTTTTGAACTAATCCAAAGTCTCAGTAAACTCCTTGCAGACTAATTAATATATTTTTGTAGTTTATCTTGGCATTTTTCTTTATCTGTAAACCTTAGTTTCCCTTGTTTGGTTTAGGACAGTGGTTCTCAACCTGGGGGCCATGGCCCCCAAGAGAGCCACGGCAAGAATTTAGGGGAGCCACGGCGAGCTGTTATAAATTGTACGTTTCCAAATAATGTTGGGAATCTCAATTAAACAAAACTTGTATTACTTATTTTGACTTGGCAGAAGAGAATTTTCATTCTTTTTTTATCATTTTGTTTAATCATAACGACAATACAATTTTAATATTTACATACTCTGCTGCTAATTTATTTTTTATTTTTTACGGATTATTTAAGATTTCACAGGTCCAGTCTCTGTCTGTGTGACAGGCGCTGGACCGAGCTGCTGAACTGCCTTGTTCAGTACATGTCCGTGTGTCATCCCTTTGCAAGTGGTGATAGGACTGAATGATCTCAGTCTGGCCTGGGATACTAGGGTGTGTCATAGGAGGGAAGATCAGCTAAAACTAATGGCCCATCACTTTTTTGGTAGATTTTAGTGTATATAAACAGAAAATAATTTCAGTTTCAATATTTTGCAACCTTTTGCTACGTAAATTTTAGCGTGAAATTTATCGAAAATCTAACGTACAGCTGCATTAGTGCATTACAATTAAATAGTGAACATTGCTTTCTGACTTCATTCTTTAACAACCCAACTAACAATATTTTTTTCTGTTTCAGATTCTGATGCATTTATAAGTTGATAATATTTGCGATGGCTGCTTGTGTCAGGAAGAGGAACCAAAAATCCAGCCATCTCAGTCACTATCTTGGGTCTGGGAGAGAGCTCCTGAAGTCGGAGTTGCCTACATTGAGAGATGCTTTGAGATACGGTGTTTTAATCAGGCAAATCAGTGAAAAGAACCAAAGAACTTACACAAACAAACACATTGCCAGTGATATGACCAAAGCTGTCTTGGCACAGTACACTCTGGCTAACGCTCAGTTCAAGCCTCCAGTCATAACAAGTCAGAAGAAGATTAGTGAGAGACTGCTAGCCAGTTGGGAAAAGGCAAGAGATATCTCTCTTGGGAGAGGAAAACTTGCAGTTAAGGACAGCTTTGCCAAGCAACTGGACCAGTTATTTGACATAATTACCTGCAAGTGCCCAATTGTTCTCTGTCCTGAGTTTGGATGCGATCGTGACTGTAAATCCGAGGCCCACATCTCCTGTATTTGCAAGCGTGAACTGAAGATTCCTGTGATCGAACTGGCATTTGTCAAAGCACAGAGAGAGAAGACTGGCAGTATAGGGGCTTTCATGATTTATAGCCAAGATATTCCGGAGTCCAAGAGACAGGAGGCTGCCACAGAGAGACAGAAGAGGAGAAGAGTGCCGAGGAAAAGAGACTTGAGAAGGCCCAGGGTGAGGTAAAAAAGGCCGATGATTGGAGTCAAGTTGATTCAGAGTTTAATGACTTCCCCATGGCTGATCCGAGTGCTGACCAGGAGAATGGTGACTTTGTCCCTAACCCAGAAAATAATGATCCCAAACCTTCCAGGCATAAGATTCGAAATAGGAAAGATATCCCGAGCATAGCTCTGGCCAGCATGCGACACCACACTGGTCTCAGAGAAACTGCAGAGATAGCAACAGCTGCCTGGATTGACGGTGGTTTGATAACACCTGATGATGTTCACCTGGTGATAGATCATAACAAAGTAAGGAGAACTCAGGTGAAACTTGTCAGTAACCTAGAAGAGGAGTTTGATAAGGGGATAAGAGAAAATGGAATCAATTGTTTGTTCTTTGATGGGAGAAGGGATGACACTAAAGTGTTCAAGAAAGTTGGAGATTCTGACAAGTTGTTCCCTGCCATGGTGAAGGAGGAACACTACTCCTGCTGCAGTGAACCAGGAGGGAAGTATTTGTGGCATTTCACTCCAGAGAAAGATGACATCAGGAAACCAGCTGAGATAGTGGCAGATAACATTGTGAACTGGCTCAGAGAGAGGAACGTAGACCAGACCCTGCAGGCCATTGGAGGGGACAGCACCAACACGAACACAGGGTGGCAAGGGGGGGTCATACAGTGGATAGAGCGGAAGATTGGGAGGAAGCTGGTCTGGATTGTTTGTGACCTCCACACCAACGAGTTGCCACTCAGACATCTGATCCAGGAGCTGGATGGCAAGACTCTTTCAAACAACAGATGGTCTGGTCCTCTTGGCAAGATGCTGGACTCTGCCACTGAGTTAGAAATAAATCCGAGCTTTGAAAAAATCACAGTTGGCCCTCCACTCGTTGAGCTTGCACATACTGTCATTGACGACCTGAGTACTGACCAGTACTATAGTTACATGATTTGCAGTGCCATCAAAACTGGGGTCATGCCTGATAGACTTGCTTACCTGCAGATAGGTCCAGTCTCACATTCTAGGTGGCTCACAACGGCTCTCAGGTTCTGCAGAATTTGGGTCGCTCATCATAAACTGAAAGGGAACCAGCTTCACAACCTGAGACTTATTGTCCAATTCATCGTGAGTGTCTGCTTGCCAAATTGGTTCAACACCAAGGTCAAGTCATCGTTCTCCGAAGGTCCGAGGCATGTTCTCTTCCAGCTTGAGCTCCTGAGGAGTCAGCCAAGGTAAGTTGTTCAGATTGTGGAACAAACTGTGAGGAGATCTTCCTGGTATGCTCATCCCGAGGCAGTTCTGCAGACAATGCTCTGCAGTAAGGATGAGGAGGAGAGAAGAGTGGCAGTCAAAAAGATCTTGGATATGAGACTTATGAGAGGATCTGGGCATGACGAATCAGTTGGTGACGATTCCTTCAGGGTCAGGAAGACTCCTGAAGTCAATCTAGGTGCTAAGACCCTCACTGATCTCATAGATCTGGATAACATCCAGGCTGGCAGTGAGCCCCCTCTTACCTGCAGCCTCACCAATGTTCAAGTCAGAGCTTTCCTGGACAACCCCATGCATGTCCCTGCCTGGCCCTCGCACACCCAGAGTATAGAGCGTTGTGTACAGCAAGTGAGCGAGGCCAGCAGTCACGTGTACAGCCAGGAGAGGAGGGAAGGCTACATCCGAGCTCAGGTGGTCAGTAGGGAGGTGATGAGTAGAAACAGAAGCAAGAAAGACATGTTCTCTATGGTGTGCAGCAACACCGGGTCGTAGTAGTAAAACCGGTTTTTGTATTTGATGATTTCGTTTTCTAAAGGAATATTAAATTTAATAAATGTGTCAAGATCATTCGTTTCACTATTCTGGATCATTTTCATCCTAATAAATTAACCTGATACATTTACTTTACTTTAAATAAGCTATTTAGTGGTGTTGGTAAAAGGGTGGGAATACTGAATTTTCATAAGATTTCAAGTTAAAATTTACCTAGCAAAAAATGAAAACTTTTCAAATCTGAAGATATCACATGATTCTGCACATAGAACTACATCATTAATACCATGGGTCGATTTTTCAAACTCAAAAAAAAAAAATTCGCCTCCGTATGACACACCCTACTAGCCAAGCCCTAACACCTAACACTGGCAGGTTATGAAGCACTGACGAATCCCTAACAGAAAATGTTGCCACCCTTACAGTTTCGACTGAGCAGCCGTCTGAGGGCCCCCCTCGTGGCTCTGCCCGCAGGATTTGCATCGTTACCAAACAGCAGGGAATCTAGGCGAAAGGATAGGAGAGGGAAGAAGCGCAGTGTACAAGAATAATAATAGCCATGTACAACTACAAGATAAAGCAGCCAGAGCGAACCCAACGTGAAAAACAATGCTGACTGCCAAAACAGTCAACAAATTTGAACTCGAGCTAGGAGCGACGCGCAGCACGTCCTCTCTCTGAAGTTTGGGTGCGCTCTGTGGTTATTCCTGAAGCTTATTTCCCTCCCCGCTCCCTTTGTACTGAGGTAAAGATAAGTGAGCACCAAGGTGGAAGTACATGTGCAGATATACACCAGCTGTTTCCCATCCGTTTAGATGCTTGTTGTCGGTCCTGTGGTTTCCTATGTGTCAGGCAGTCTGCAGATATCAGATTCTTCTTAAGGACGTCATTTATTTTGTTGAGCCTTGTATGCCAACCCCCAAATTTTCCACATACGAGGGAGTGTTGACTATTTATTGCCACAGATACACTCAACAGTGTGGATAGGGGCCGCAAGACGAAGGGCTATTCCAGCTCGGATGGCCTGGGGATCAATGTGGGTGCCTAAGGAAGAGTTTGGGGTGGCCTGAAGAAAGTCCCCGGTATGAGGGAATTCTTTTTCATGACAGGTGTGTCCCAGTAGGTTTATTTTTTGGTCTTTGGGGGCGTTGTTGTAGAGGCTTGGGATGTATTTGTCTCCTATCAAGTTGCTGCCTCCCTGAACCTTGTGTTGTTTACTCCTACGACCCCCCGAAGGTGTTCTGGGACAATCCTCCAAACCAGTTTGTCTGATGTTATGCAGGATGACAGATATGCTGGCAATGCGATTTGAGAGACTTTTCCTATGCCTACTACACCCAGAATGAACGGGAGAGTAGCTTGCTCTCACAGGGAATCGTCCAAGGAGAAGTTCACGCCCTTTGTGAACATGACTCTTAGTGTACAGGGTATGCCTGTCGAAGGACGGTGCACGCCTGAGGAAATACATCAGTTTGGAGATACAGGGCAACGAGGGCACCCAGGTGACCTGTTCCCTATTCCATCCCTTTCAAGTCGTCCATCTTGTTATGACCCTAGGGAAGATAGTTCATAAACACAAATTACTTAAGTCTTTCAACTATATCAGTATCTATTATTATATTCTTAATCCCAAGTTCTCCTAACAAAGGTCAAGTTAACAGGTCAAAACTAAAACAATTCAATAAAAATATGAACATTAATTAACTTATTCCCACCGTCACATACAGTATGTACATAGAATAAAATAAATAACACTGAAAATACGACAAGATGTTTGGAATTGGCTGAGTACGGACTGAAGGTCCAACAAGATCACACAAAATCAATATCAAGCAAAACAAATCTCAAAAGTCAAACACCAACTCTCAAAACACCATAGAGAGGGTATACTACTTAACTCAAGACAGTAGTGCCTAGACCAGTGGTTCTCAACCTTGTTTGCCCCATGCACCCCTTTCACCATATGTCAGAATGTCATTTCCCCCTCCTTTCCAAGATTGTCTGCCTCAAAAAGTGCATTCCAAATAATATGCATATAATACTGAAAATCCTTTATTTTTTCCATATTAGTATCAGTTTCCCCCCCCCCCCCCTGAAAACCTGAGGGGGGAAATTCCCCCCTGGTTGAGAACCCCTGGCCTAGACTAACTAGAGTGTACCAGTAGGTCACCGACGTCACCTCTCTACCGCCAAACACTGACGTACTATATCTTGATTGGCCAAAGCATAAACTTCATTAAAAATACCTATTGACATTAGTTCCTCTTATCTAACCTATATACAAAACTAATACAATAAAATATAATATACTCAAACATAATATATTAACTACATAATTTAATAAACAAAGTTAATACTTAAATGATGATTCATTCAGTGTGGACGAGTAATGAGCGAAACTGCTCTAGCTAACCACACGCCATCCGAACCAACGTATTTCATACTAAGAACAGAAACTTATGGCGGACATCGTAACAAGCTTACTTTTGAGGATGGCAGGGATAATATAAGAACATAAGAACATAATAAAATAAGGAGTCTGCAATAGACCGGTTAGCCTGTGCATGGCAGCTCCTGTCGAGAGTTACTACCACTCTCTATCATCCATGAATCTATCTAGCCTTCTTTTAAAATTCCCATCGTCACAGCACTTACTACAAAGTTGCTAAGCTTGTTCCACTCGTCCACCACCCTATTTGTGAACCAGTTTCTTCCTATTTCCTTCCTAAACATAAGCTTATCCAACTTATATCCGTTGCTACGAGTCCTATCCTGCTCGGATATTATAAGAACTTTCTCTATATCTCTTTTATTGATTCCTTTCACCCACTTAAATACTTCTATCATATCTCCCCGCACTCTTCGTCTTTCTAGGGAATGCAAGTTTAATTTCGTTAATCTATCTTGATAGGGAAGGTTTCTAAGTCACGTAATCATTTTCGTCATAATTCGCTGCACCGACTCCAGTGAATTGATATCCATTTAATAATAAGGGCACCAGAACTGAACAGCATAATCGAGGTGCGGCCTGAGTAGCGCAAGATATAGTTGCAATATGACCCCCTCACTCTTATTACTTACACTTCTAGATATGAAACCTAATACTCTGTTTGCATTATTTCGAACATCAACTCACTGTTTTCTAGGCCGAAGGTCCGGGCTTACGAGTACCCCTAGGTCTCTTTCCCAAGTCGACTTCTCTAGTTCGATGTTGTTGAGGCTGTACACGTTTACAGTATTTGTTCTTCCACTATTAAGTAGGCTGCACTTGCTGGTGTTGAATTACATTTGCCATTTTTCTGACCACTCTTGCTGTTTATTTAAATCCTCCTGTTGTGCATTTGCATCCTGTCCTGAATTAATCTGCCGCCCTACTTTGGTGGTACCGAGTGGTTTATGGGTTATATCCACATAACAAGGTTCATAAGCATCCATTATTATACTGTATCAAAATTATGAGTTAAAAAAATTATCAGATGGAGATGTACACAGAGATGTTCTAAAGAGACGGGAAGATAGAAAGAGGTGTGAGGCACAACCCTTTGCCCGCACTCTATCGGGTTATTCTGGCTACCACCAGACGATTTTATTAATGGCAAATTTTATCCTATACGAATCTAAATCGTTAAGATGCATCAAAAAGTAAGTTTATTTGTAGAGTTCTAATCGACCTGTTTTGATATAGTTCTCTCTCTCTCTACTGCATTTCCCAATACTTTCTTCGTCTATGTGAGTTAGTTCATCACTCATACATAATATTCTACGTTCGCAACTGGTGTATTTACTTTTTTACTTTAGTATTTCTTTTTTTAACCACAAGAAATCTGTTTTCGCTCACCGCTGTTTAAAAGAATATAATCAAATAGAATATATCGCTTTATTTATTAAAACTAGTACTTGTTTGATTAACCTTTAAAAGTAAATCAAATAACCTCATACAAACTTGTCTTAGTGTCAATGTTTCATCTTACGATTATGATTATAGAAATCAGATGATGGCCATTGAAATCCTACTGTACAGGTATGAAAAGAAGGTTTACCTGCTTCATCATCCTGCCTTATATTGCCTTGGCTCTGCTCTTCTGCTCCTTACTTATTTACCTTCAATATCTCTCCGTTCGTACATGGGTGAATTAGTATCTCATCCACTAAAAGCAAGAGCACAAGTGTTCCTCTACCACACCTGATCTGCTGATTTAGTAATTTCAACGTCGAAAAAATTAATAACCCTCTGCTTATAAGGCTCTGAATATTTATGTATTTGTGACTTACATATTTGGCTTTACATTCACACTACACATACACACTTGTTTTGGAGGAAGCCTTTCAAGCTCACACCTAGTACACACACACACACACACACCCACAAGTGATATACAAAAGTGGCAATTTCAATTTGAAGGAAAAACTAAAAAACACAGCACTACTGATTGTGGCTGGATCTGACCTAACCTGACCTGACCTCACGGCTTCACCTGACCTAGCCTGAAGGCTGGAGCACACCAGCATTGCCCCAAACTACTGTCCTGGCCACGTGGCCACACACCTGCCCAACCGCATCCAGCACAAACGAGCACGAACTGGTTGCTACAAGAACAGCCCAGTCCCAACCATTGTAAAAATTATCAACACCTAATTATTATATATCATATTTGTATCACCTATGTTACTTGTACATCATTTGTAAATCAAGAGACCCATTCCCCAATTATGTAATTGTATATTTTCAGCCTTCTGGCTGCCATGCTCTTTCAATAAACCGTTAATTATTATTATTATTATTATTATTACACACACACATACACACACACACACACACACACACACACACACACACACACACACACATAAACATAAGAGTTATTAAAATTTTCCCAGAAATATCCAGTTTATGTAATACCAGCTGAAGATATGACATCAGCTGCCTGCAACCAGTGATATATTTACCACAAGAGATACTGATATAAAGCCTGAAAGGAGAAAAAATTATACGATAGAAATATATATTCATATAAGAAGAAAGAAAGAGAGAGGTTACCTGACCCAGCTCAGTTGGTACCTGACCCAGATTGGAAAAGCCTCATAAATCGCCACTGAAGCCTCATAAATCGCCACTGAAGCCTCATAAATCGCCTGGTCCAGACGAGGTATATGCTAGAATATTCAAAGAATGTAGAGATGAGTTGAGTAATCCAGTAGCAGTTTTATTTAATGAGTCATTAGAATCGGGCCTAGTGCCAGAAGCTTGGAAACTTGCAAATGTAGTTCCGATTTTCAAAAAAGGAGATAAATCAATTGCATCAAATTACGGTCCCATTAGTCTCACGTCAATCATAGGTAAGTTGCTAGAGTCAATTATTGCTACAAAAATCAGAAGCCACCTTGAAACATTCAACTTAATTCATTCTTCTCAGCAAGGGTTCACCCAGGGACGTTCTTGTCTCACAAATTTGCTTAGCTTTTTCTCAGAAGTATATGAAGCGGTAGATAATGATAAGTCATATGATATAATTTATTTAGATTTCAGTAAAGCATTCGATAGAGTCCCTCATGAGAGATTGATAAGGAAGGTAGAAGCACATGGAATAGGTGGATCATTATTAAAATGGATTAGGTCATTAGGGTGTGTCATACGGAGGCGAATTTTTTTTTTTAGTTTGAAAAATCGGCCCATGGTATTCATGATGTAGTTCTATGTGCAGAATCATGTGATATCTTCAGATTTGAAAAGTTTTCATTTTTTGCTAGGTAAATTTTAACTTGAAATCTTATGAAAATTCAGTATTCCCACCCCTTTACCAACACCACTAAATAGCTTATTTAAAGTAAAGTAAATGTATCAGGTAAATTTATTAGGATGAAAATGATCCAGAATAGTGAAACGAATGATCTTGACACATTTATTAAATTTAATATTCCTTTAGAAATCAAAATCATCAAATACAAAAACCGGTTTTACTACTACGACCCGGTGTTGCTGCACACCATGGAGAACATGTCTTTCTTGCTTCTGTTTCTACTCATCACCTCCCTGCTGACCACCTGAGCTCAGATGTAGCCTTCCCTCCTCTCCTGGCTGTACACGTGACTGCTGGCCTCGCTCACTTGCTGTACACAACGCTCTATACTCTGGGTGTGCGAGGGCCAGGCAGGGACATGCATGGGGTTGTCCAGGAAAGCTCTGACTTGAACATTGGTGAGGCTGCAGGTACGAGGGGGCTCACTGCCAGCCTGGATGTTATCCAGATCTATGAGATCAGTGAGGGTCTTGGCACCTAGATTGACTTCAGGAGTCTTCCTGACCCTGAAGGAATCGTCACCAACTGATTCGTCATGCCCAGATCCTCTCATAAGTCTCATATCCAAGATCTTTTTGACTGCCACTCTTCTCTCCTCCTCATCCTTACTGCAGAGCATTGTCTGCAGAACTGCCTCGGGATGAGCATACCAGGAAGATCTCCTCACAGTCTGCTCCACAATCTGAACAACCTTCCTTGGCTGACTCCTCAGGAGCTCAAGCTGGAAGAGAACATGCCTCGGACCTTCGGAGAACAATGACTTGACCTTGGTGTTGAACCAATTTGGCAAGTAGACACTCACGATGAATTGGACAATAAGTCTCAGGTTGTGAAGCTGGTTCCCTTTCAGTTTATGATGAGCGACCCAAATTCTGCAGAACCTGAGAGCCGTTGTGAGCCACCTAGAATGTGAGACTGGACCTATCTGCAGGTAAGCAAGTCTATCAGGAATGACCCCAGTTTTGATGGCACTGCAAATCATGTAACCATAGTACTGGTCAGTACTCAGGTTGTCAATGACAGTATGTGCAAGCTCAACGAGTGGAGGGCCAACTGTGATTTTTTCAAAGCTCGGATTTATTTCTAACTCAGTTGCAGAGTCCAGCATCTTGCCAAGAGGACCAGACCATCTGTTGTTTGAAAGAGTCTTGCCATCCAGCTCCTGGATCAGATGTCTCAGTGGCAACTCGTTGGTGTGGAGGTCACAAACAATCCAGACCACCTTCCTCCCAATCTTCTGCTCTATCCACTGTATGACCCCCTCTTGCCACCCTGTGTTCGTGTTGGTGCTGTCCCCTCCAATGGCCTGCAGGGTCTTGTCTACGTTCCTCTCTCTGAGCCAGTTCACAATGTTATATGCCACTATCTCAGCTGGTTTCCTGATATCATCTTTCTCTGGAGTGAAATGCCACAAATACTTCCCTCCTGGTTCACTGCAGCAGGAGTAGTGTTCCTCCTTCACCATGGCAGGGAACAACTTGTCAGAATCTCCAACTTTCATGAACACTTTAGTGTCATCCCTTCTCCCATCAAAGAACAAACAATTGATTCCATTTTCTCTTATCCCCTTATCAAACTCCTCTTCTAGGTTACTGACAAGTTTCTCCTGAGCTCTCCTTACTTTGTTATGATCTATCACCAGGTGAACATCATCAGGTGTTATCAAACCACCGTCAATCCAGGCAGCTGTTGCTATCTCTGCAGTTTCTCTGAGACCAGTGTGGTGTCGCATGCTGGCCAGAGCTATGCTCGGGATATCTTTCCTATTTCGAATCTTATGCCTGGAAGGTTTGGGATCATTATTTTCTGGGTTAGGGACAAAGTCACCATTCTCCTGGTCAGCACTCGGATCAGCCATGGGGAAGTCATTAAACTCTGAATCAACTTGACTCCAATCATCGGCCTTTTTTACCTCACCCTGGGCCTTCTCAAGTCTCTTTTCCTCGGCAAATCTTCTCCTCTTCTGTCTCTCTGTGGCAGCCTCCTGTCTCTTGGACTCCGGAATATCTTGGCTAGAAATCATGAGAGCCCCTATACTGCCAGTCTTCTCTCTCTGTGCTTTGACAAATGCCAGTTCGATCACAGGAATCTTCAGTTCACGCTTGCAAATACAGGAGATGTGGGCCTCGGATTTACAGTCACGATCGCATCCAAACTCAGGACAGAGAACAATTGGGCACTTGCAAGTAATTATGTCAAATAACTGGTCCAGTTGCTTGGCAAAGCTGTCCTTAACTGCAAGTTTTCCTCTCCCAAGAGAGATATCTCTCGCCTTTTCCCAACTGGCTAGCAGTCTCTCACTAATCTTCTTCTGACTTGTTATGACTGGAGGCTTGAACTGAGCGTTAGCCAGAGTGTACTGTGCCAAGACAGCTTTGGTCATATCACTGGCAATGTGTTTGTTTGTGTAAGTTCTTTGGTTCTTTTCACTGATTTGCCTGATTAAAACACCGTATCTCAAAGCATCTCTCAATGTAGGCAACTCCGACTTCAGGAGCTCTCTCCCAGACCCAAGATAGTGACTGAGATGGCTGGATTATTGGTTCCTCGTCCTGACACAAGCAGCCATCGCAAATATTATCAACTTACAAATGCATCAGAATCTGAAACAGAAAAAAATATTGTTAGTTGGGTTGTTAAAGAATGAAGTCAGAAAGCAATGTTCACTATTTAAATGTAATGCACTAATGCAGCTGTACGTTAGATTTTCGATAAATTTCACGCTAAAATTTACCTAGCAAAAGGTTGCAAAATATTGAAACTGAAATTATTTTCTGTTTATATACACTAAAATCTACCAAAAAAGTGATGGGCCATTAGTTTTAGCTGATCTTCCCTCCATTGACACATCCTATTAGGTCATGGTTAACTGGGAGGAAACAAAGAGTCAGCATAAATGGATTAAAGTCAGACTGGGGTGCGGTCAAAAGCGGAGTTCCCCAGGGATCTGTGTTAGGCCCTCTGCTGTTTGTTATATTCATTAATGATCTTGATTTAGTTATAACTAGTAGGATTAGTAAATTTGCAGATGATACCAAAATGGGGAGAGTGATAAATTCAGACAGTGACTTTGAACACCTTCAAAGAGATCTAGATACCTTACATGAGTGGTCAGTAGACTGGCAAATGAATTTTAATACTGATAAATGCAAGGTACTACAGATAGGGAAGACGAATACAAACGTTAAGTATAAACTAGGTAACACGGAAATAGAAAACTCAGATTGTGAAAAAGATCTAGGTGTATTTGTTAGCAACGACTTGAAACCTAGAAAACAATGTATTAGCGTTCGCAATAAGGCAAACAGGATTCTTGGGTTCATATCTAGGAGTGTGAGTAACAGAACTGCTGACGTTATCTTGAAACTTTACCTAGCATTAGTGAGGCCACACATGGAATATGCGGTTCAATTCTGGTGTCCTTATTATAGAATGGACATAGATTCTTTGGAGAGAGTACAAAGAAGAATGACAAAAATGATCCATAATATTAGAAACCTTCCATATGAAGAAAGACTGAAAAGCTTAGGCTTGCATTCATTAGAGAGGCGTAGAGTTAGGGGAGATATGATAGAGGTGTTCAAGTGGGTAAGTGGGATTAACAAGGGTAAAATGGAAGATGTTCTGAAGCTCAGTAATAACGAATTAACTAGAACAAATGGCTTTAAATTAGATAAATTCCGATTCAGAAAGGATATAGGCAAGAACTGGTTTAGTAATAGAGTTGTGGATATGTGGAATAGGCTACCGAGTGCTATAGTAGGATCGGGGACGCTAGGGAGCTTCAAGACGAAGTTGGATTGGCACATGGAAGTGCTGGGATAGGTGTGAAAGGGATCTGCCCTGTATGGGCCAGTCGGCCTCCTGCAGTATCCCACTTTCTTATGTTCTTATGTTCTTATGTTGCCCCCACGTGCTCCCGTAGTGATCAAGGAAAATGGCCGCCCTGCATCGTTGTGTCTTGGGGGAAGAGGAGCGTAGTGTGTGGCAGCTGGGACAGTTGAGGAGTGAGCTTGACACTCTAAAGGGGGAAAATGAAGCCCTCAGGACTTAACTCCTTCAGGTAGGTGTCCTGGCTCACCGATAGAACGCAGAGGGTCAGCGTAGATGGTGTTAAATCTGAGTGGGGCCGTGTAACCAGTGGGGTTCCCCAGGGGTCAGTACTAGGCCCACTCTTGATCATAATCTACATAAACGATTTAGATACTGGGATCAGCAGTGACATAAGCATGTTTGCGGATGACACCAAAATAGGGCGGCAAATTAATTCAGGGCAGGATTCAAATGCATTACAGGACGATCTAAATAAACTGCAGGGGTGGTCTGAAAAATGACAAATGAAATTCAACACCAGCAAGTGCAGCGTACTTAATATTGGAAGAACAAATACTTATAATGTATACAGCCTGAACAACATCAACCTAGAGAAGTCGACTTGTGAAAGAGACCTAGGGGTACTTGTAATCCCGGACCTACGGCCTAGAAAACAGTGCGTTAATGTTCGAAATAAGGCAAACAGAGTATTGGGTTTTATATCTAGAAGTGTAAGTAACAAGAGTGCAGAGGTCTTATTGCAACTATATCTTGCGCTAGTTAGGCCGCACCTCGATTATGCTGTTCAGTTCTGGTGCCCCTATTACAGAATGGATATAAATTCACTAGAGTCGGTGCAGCGAAGAATGACAAAAATGATTCAGGGACTTAGAAACCTTCCATATCAGGATAGGTTAAAGAAACTTAACTTGCATTCCCTAGAAAGACGAAGAGTGCAGGGAGATATGATAGAAGTATTTAAGTGGGTGAAAGGAATCAATAAAGGGGATGTAGATAAAGTTCTTATAATATCCATGCACGATAGGACTCGGATCAACAGATTCACGTTGGATAAGTTTAGGTTTAGGAGGGAGATAGGAAGAAACTGCTTCACAAATAGGGTGGTGGACGAGTGGAACAAGCTTAGCAACTTTTTAGTAAGTGCGGGAACTCTGGAAAGTTTCAAAAGGAGGCTGGATAGATTCATGGATGATAGAGAGTGGTAGTAACTCTCGACAGGAGCTGCCATGCACAGGCCAACCGGCCTATTGCAGACTCCTTATTATCTTATGTTCTTATAACACCTGCGAAGGAGGAGCAGGAGTGGAGAGTGATTGTCTGCAAGGGGACTAGGGTCAGACTCAGGATAGCTGACCAAGGTGTGGAGTGTAGTAACCCCTACCAGGTGCTGGAGGAAGCTGGCTGGGAAGAGAAGAGGCAGGACGGTATGGAGCAAGGAGAGGAAAGGGCAGTTGTAAAAACCCTGCCCACAGGTAAGGTCGTGGTAGTTGGGGACAGCCAGGTGAGGTTTTTAGATAGGACTGCCGACTGGAAAAACATTGTGCAAACAATGGTTGGGCATTCATTGATAACTGGCAACGATTCTATGGCAACGACTACCTGTACAGTCGTGACGGAGTACACTTGTCTCGTGCGGGGATAAAGACGTTGTCTGCATCACTGGAGAGTGAAATTGTCACTCCAAAGGGGGGGTTTCGCCAGTAGAGAGAGGTCGGGGTAAGTGGGAGTAAAAAAACAAGCAGGTCCTGGGAAGCAAAATTGGTAACTCAGGACAAGGGGTAAAACAGGACCAGGGAAGAGTAGGTTTAAATTTATACTATACAAACAGTAGGAGCGTTAGAAATAAAATTGACTTGCTGAGAACGGTTGTATGTACCGAGTATGTAGACGTCATAGCAATCACTGAAACTTGGATGAATCTGGCAAGCAAATTTTTTTTATCAGAGTACAACATAGAAGTGTACAACCTTTTTCACAAGGACAGGGAAGGTAGGAAGGGGGGAGGGGTCGCACTCTTCGTCAAGGATACATTAAAATGTTGTATAAATAATTCAATAAAGGGAGAAATAGGAACCGAGTCTGTATGGGTAGAAATCACGGAAGGAAGAGAAAAACTAATTATGGGAGTGATTTACAGGCCCCCAAATCTGGGCAAAGAAGCAGCTCAGCCCATATGGCAGGAAATGAGTAGGGCAGCAATATACAACAACCTGTGCATTATGGGGGATTTCAACTTCAGAAATATTGACTGGGACAACATTGTAGGTGACTATAAATCTGAAGACTTCCTAGACGCAGTACAGGACAATTTTTTGAAGCAACTAATTACAGAACCTACTAGAGGTGACAATATATTAGACCTAGCATTAACAAATAAAGAAAATATCATCAGAGATATCACAGTAGGGGAAGAACTAGGTAACAGTGATCACAAAGAAATCAGGTTCACCCTAAATTGGGAAACAAAAAACAATGACAATATGGTCAGAGTCCCAAACTTTCGGTTGGCGGATTATCAGGGGTTAAGAAGGTACCTAGGTGAGGTCACCTAGGAACAGTCACGTCAGTCCCCAGTAGGAAGGGGTGAGGTCATAGATGACACAACAATTGATCATGACTATAATATATTCACTAGTATACTACATAAAGCACAAAAACAAAATATACCATACAGAAAAATTAGGTCAAATAAGAATGAGCTAAGGTGGATGACCAGAAAACTTAAATATGACATAGGAATAAAGAAAGGAATATATAAGAAATTAAAGGAAGGGGAGGAGCAGCTCAGAAATAGGTAAAATGAACTATCAATAAATGTTAAGAAAAATATAAGGAAAGCAAAGAGAGACCATGAAATGAAAATAGCAAGAGAATCCAAGGCGAATCCAAAGGGAGTTTTCCAGGTATATAGAACAAACGTCAAGGACAAAGTTGGGCCTGTAAAGTCAGGGAGGGGAGAAGTGATAAATGGCAGTGAGAAGTAAGCAAAGCATTGAACAGCTACTTCTTATCAGTTTTCACAGAAGAAATTTGGATGAAATTCCAGAGGTGGAACTGATATTTAAGGGAAAGGAAGAAGAGAAATTAAAGAATATCACTCTCAGAAAAGAGGATGTTCTTAAGAAGATAAATAAACTAAAGAAGACAACATCCCCAGGGCCGGATGAAATTTTCCCTCGAGTCTTGAAAAAGTGTCAGGAACAGATTAATGGACCCCTTGTAAACTTATTTACAAAATCATTAGACACTGGAGTTGTGCCAGACTTGTGGAAACAGGCAAATATAGTACCCATATTCAAAAAGGGAGACAGAGCATCAGCGTCAAATTACCGGCCGATGAGTTTGACGTCAGTAGTAGGGGAATTTCTTGAATCAATTATAGCAGATAGCATCCGATCGCATCTAGAGAAAACAAATTAATCTACGACTCTCAACATGGGTTTACAAAGGGAAAATCTTGTCTAAGAAATCTGCTGACGCTTTTTACGAAAGTCTTCGAGGTAGTAGATAATGACGAAAATTACGATGTTATTTACTTAGACTTTAGCAAACCATTTGACAGAGTACCGCATAGGAGGCTTCTCAGAAAAGTTAAGGCTCATGGTATCAAGGGGAAAGTTTTAAATTGGATAAAATCATGGCTCACCGATAGAAGGCAGAGGGTCAGCGTAGATGATGTTAAATCTGAGTGGGGCAGTGTAACTAGTGAGGTTCCCCAGGGGTTAGTACTAGGCCTAACTTGTTCATAATCTACATAAACGATCTAGATACTGGGATCAGCAGTTTGCGGATGACACCAAAATAGGGCGGCAGATTAATTCAGGGCAGGATGCAAATGAATTACAGGAGGATCTAAATAAACTGCAAGGGTGGTCTGAAAAATGAAATTCAACACCAGCAAGTGCAGTGTACTTAATAATGGAAGAACAAATACTGATAATGTTTACAGCCTTAACAACATCAACCTAGAGAAGTCTACTTGTGAAAGAGACCTAGGGGTACTTGTAAGCCCGGACCTACGGCCTAGAAAACAGTGCGTTAATGTTCGAAATAAGGCAAACAGAGTATCGGGTTTTAAATCTAGAAGTGTAAGTAACAAGAGTGCAGAGGTCTTATTGCAACTATATCTTGCGCTAGTCAGGCCGCACCTCGATTATGCGGTTCAGTTCTAGTGCCCTTATTATAGAATGGATATAAATTCACTAGAGTAGGTGCAGCGAAGAATGACAAAAATGATTCCGGGACATAGAAACCTTCCCTATCAGGATAGGTTAAAGAAACTTAACTTGCATTCCCTAGAAAGATGGAGAGTGCGGGGAGATATGATAGAAGTATTTAAGTGGGTGAAATGAATCAATAAAGGGGATATATATAAAGTTCTTATAATATCCGAGCAGGATAGGACTCGGAGCAAGGATTCAAGATGGATAAGTTTAGGTTTAGGAGGGAGATAGGAAGAAACTGTTTCACAATATTTCTGAAGTTGAAATCGCCCATAATGCACAGGTTGTTATATTTTGCTGCCCTACTCATTTCCTGCCATATGGGCTGAGCTGCTTCTTTCCCAACACTTGGGGGCCTGTAAATCACTCATAAGAACATAAGAATGGAGGAAACTGCAGCGGGCCTATTGGCCCATACTGGGCAGTCCCGTTTACACCCAACCCCTATTGCTCATATAAGCATCCAACCTATGATTGAAGCTATTCAACGTATTCAAGTTAATGATGATATTTGGTAACTTGTTCCATTCATCCACTACTCTGCTTCCAAACCAGTGTTTACCTATTTCACTCCAAAATCTGAATTTGTCTAATTTAAAACTATTGTTACAAGTTCTCTCCTGGTTAGATAGTTTGAGTGTCTTTGTAAGGTCCCTTTTGTTTAGCCTTGACTTTTACACCCCTACCAGGTCGCCCCTCGCTCTACCTCTCTCGAGGGAGTGCAAATTAAGATGCTTTAACCTGTCTCTATACTCAAGGTTCCTAATGCCCGGGATTAGTCTTGTCATTCTCCTCTGGATTATTTCCAAGTATTCTATATCCATTCTGTAATACGGTGTGGTCTCACAAGGGCAAGATACAGTTTTAGGATGACCTCGCTAATCTTGTAACTAACACTCCTGTGTATGAACCCAAGTACTTATTAGCCTTGTTACGAGCAAAAACACATTGTTTACTTGGCTTAAGGTTCCTACTAATTATTACTCCTAAATCTCTCGCAGTCGGATTTCTCTATGGCATCGTTGTTCATCTGGTATCTGGTTTCCCTGTTTACATCTCCTATTCTGAGTACTTTACATTTGTCAACGTTGAATTTCATCTGCCATTTTTCAGACCATTCGAAAATTTTTTTTAGATCTTCCTGTAGTTTTGCGGAGTACTCGTCAGATTTAATAAGACGTCCTATTTTAGTGTCATCAGCAAATTTACCTATGTTGCTGTCTATGCCGATATCTATGTCGTTTATGTATATAATAAATAATAATGGTCCAAGTACTAAGCCTTGGGGAACTCCACTTGTAAGTTTGCTCCAATGGGACTTTGGGCCGTTTATGCTCACTCCCTAATCCATTTAAGGATATTACCTTTGATGCCATATGAGTCTACCTTTCTCATTAGTCTTTCGTGGTGGACTCTGTGGAAGGCTTTGCTAAAGTCGAGATATACAACATCATAATTGTGCCCCTCGTCCACTGATTCGAAAACTGATGAAAAGAATGTTATTAGATTAGTTAGACAAGAACGTCCGCTTGTGAAGCCATGCTGGGAATCATTGATCAATCGGTGCTTCTCCAGGTGATTTCGAATAGAGTTTGAAATGATTGCTTGAAGTAATTTGCCTACTATTGATGTTAGACTGATTGGGCGGTAGTTAGAGGATAGTGATCTACCCCCCCTTCTTGAAAATCGGTATTACATTCGCTATCCTCCAGGATTTTGATACTACACCTGTTTTTAAGGACATGTTAAACAACTTTGCTAAGGGCATACTAAGCTCTTCCTTACGTTCCTTCGTGACCAGGTGACTTATTAGGCTTTAGTTTGTCTATTTGCTTACTAACATCGTTACTAGTCACTACTATCTCGCTTAATTTGTTTTCTTCACTATCTCTGAATAGAGTCGGTGCCTCGGGTATCATGTTTAAATTTTCGGTGGTGAAAACTGTTGAAAAGTATTTATTCAAATTATTGCTCATTTCTCCGTCGTTATCAGTGAGCTCGCCGGTATCTGACTGTATTGGTCCAATCTTTTCTCGTGTTTTAGTTTGATACATTTGGTAGAATCCTTTGGGGTTTGTCCTCGCCTCCCTTGCTATCCTTACCTCATTATTCCTTATCTCGGCTTTAACCCTACTCGCCAATGCCTTATAATAATCCCAGAGGTAATTTTCACCACGATTTATCCTTCTACCCATAGCCTACCTTTGGCCAATGATGTTCTTTAAATAATTATTTATCCATTTAAGGTCATTGTTGTCTGATCTGAGTTTTTTGTATGGTATGTTCTGCCTTTGTGCATTTAGTAACTCATTATTTAAATTGTCGTGGAACTCGGCAATCTCAGATCTCGTTATCAGGTCGATGTCATCTGTCATGTTCACGGCCAAGGGCGACACCCCCTCTCTCAGCTGCCTCTGTAAACTGTCAAAGTTTGCCCTTCTGAAATCTGGTACTTTAGTAGAATTTTCCTTACGTCTGCCCTGAAAATCTAACTGGAATCTAATTTCTTTGTGATCGCTGTTTGCAAGTTCATTCCCTACCTCGACATTGCTAATGAGGTTTTCTCTGTTCGACAGAACTAAATCTAGTATATTATTACCCCGGGTGGGTTCGGTTGTATGTTGACTTAGGAAACAGTCCTGGATCGTCTCGCGAAAATCCTCTGATTCTGAATTACCAGTAAGGTCAGTCCAATCTATTTGGCCAAGGTTAAAGTCGCCTACTATACAGACTTTGTTGTGTATAGAAGCCCTGAGCATTTCATCCCAGATATGTCGCTCATTGACTCTATCAAGATTGGGAGGTCTATATATTACTTCTCTGATTAATTTTTCCCTACCGTCGATTAATTCTATCCAAATTGTTTCTGTATTCCGCTCAGTTTTTATTTCCTTATTATTTCACACTTCAGATTATCCCTAACATAGATTGCTACTCCGCCTCCTTTCCTGGTCTGCCTATCTGTGATTTCTACCCATACAGACTCGGTTCCTAATTCACCCGTTGTTGAATTATTAATACAACATTTTAATGTATCCTTGACAAAGAGTGCGACCCCTCCCCCCTTCCTACCTTACCTGTCCTTGTGAAAAAGGTTGTACCCTTCTATGTGGTACTCTGATAAAAAAATTTGCTCACCAGATTCATCCAAGTTTTGGTGATTGCTATGACGTCTACATTCTTGGTACATACAACCGTTCTCAGCAAGTCTATTTTATTTCTGACGCTCCTACTGTTTGTATAGTATATATTTAAACCTACCCTTCCCTGGTCCTGTTTTACCCCTTGTCCTGAGTAACCAATTTTACTTCCCAGGACCAGCTTGTTTTTTGACTCCCATTTACCCCGACCTCTCTCTACTGGCGAAACCCCCCCTTTGGAGTGATAATTTCACGCTCCAGGGATGCAGACAACGTCTTTACCTCCACACTTGACAAATGAACTCCGTCACGACTGTACAGGTAGTCGTTGCCATAGAATCGTTGCCAGATATCAATGAATGCCCAACCAGTGTTTACACAATGATTTTCCAGTCCGCAATTTATAGCAATTACCCTGGACAGCCATTCACGACCAACCCCTCTTCTCGGCAAGACACCACATACTATCGGGATCCCTCCCCAATCTCTAATCCTCCCCAGCGCCTCCCTATACCTCTTGAAAAGTTCCTCACTCCTAACCTTTCCTATGTCGTTTCCTCCCACACTAAGACACACTACTGGATTGGTACCCTCCCCTGACAAAACCCTATCTATCTTCTCAGCTACATGCCCTATCCCAGCCCCAGGAAAGCACACCCTAGTCCTACATTTCCTATCTCTTGCACAAAAAGTCCTATCTAAAAACCTCACCTGGCTGTCCCCAACTACCATGACCTTACCTCTGGGCAGGGTCTGTACAACTGCCCTTTCCTCTCCTTGCTCCATACGGTCCTGCCTCTTTTCTTCCTCGCCAGCTTCCTCCATCACCTGGTTGGGGTTACTACACTCCACACATATGTGTGTGTGTGTGTGTGTGTGTTCAGTGTAGTATCTTGCGTTATTGAATGGGAGAATGACAAGCACATGGTCGGTCTATCTGGGCGTTTATTCTCTGTTCTTGGTTACTACGTGCCTAACACATTTCGTGTTTACACAAGCCTAAACACTTTCTGACTTTGGTGAGAAGTAACATAATATATAATGCTGATAACCACCAGGAAAGAAGAAAACACGAAGTTCCCAAGCGCTTTCGTGTAATTCACATCTTCAGGGGTGAATTACACGAAAGCGCTTGGGAACTTCGTGTTTTCTTCTTTCCTGGTGGTTATCAGCATATACCTAGATCACGCGCACCTACAGTGATTTACTTGCATAATATATAATATATATATTCAATAGAGGCAGCATATGTTTAAAAACATACATATATATAACACTATTTCTCCCTTTCAAAAGAGAGCATGGCTGCTACAAATCCTAAATAAACAAAACTTACAGAATTACATATGGCAGGGAAGAAGGGAATAGAACACAACAAATATAACTTCCTAACTAATCAGTTTTGAAAGGCCTGTTCACAATTCAGATAATTAGAGGTCTAATTTAATTACAGGTCTCCTAACTCTGTTTGATCTTCTAGGACTATTCCCTCCATCAAGTTTTACAGAGGTTTTACTTGCACTCTGTGCATTATCAGTAACAGACATATCATCACTACAATCAGTTGACACAGTGAGTGGATGCTGGGAAACATCATCTTTGACATCATCATGATGATGATCATCTGAAACTGTGTCAAGTTTATCATCATGTCCTGGTGCTACATTCATCTCGTCATGTGCCTGAATGATGTGATCCACACGAACATATCTCAAAGAGTTACCACATTTCACTATATATGTCCTAGAGCCACATACCTTGTCAATGACACCAGTTATCCACTTTGAATGACTATCAATTAATACAAGAAATTTGTCTGTTCCCTTATCACAGAAGTCAATGTGTACTCTTTGGAAGGGACGGGTAGGCCATTTCCAGGTTTTCAAAGGTGTGCTGGGTGGCATACTCTTAACATTCTGACAAACAGAGCACTCACGTACCATCATTTCTATTTCACCATCCAGTTTAGGCCACCACACAAAACTTCTGGCCAGTGCTTTCATAGCACATATACCTGGATGTTCAAAATGCAGTTCATTCAAAATTTGCCCTCTAAGACACTGTGGAATTAACACTCTCATACCCCACAACACACATCCCTGTTCTAATGATAATTGACATCTCATTAAATGATACGGTTAAAAGTCTAAGGATGGACAAATCTCTGGCCATCCATTTAGTGTATACTCCAGGACTCTTCCGAATACAACATCTTTCCTAGTTTCATGAGCAATCATTCCGGAGGAAACTGGAAAATCTTCTGCTATCATGGTTACAGCATAAACCTTAGACTCTACTCCATCATTTGATCCACTACATGGCAACTTTGACAAAGCATCTGCATTGGAATGATCATCTGAACGTCTGTACTGTATCTCATAGTCATATGCCGACAATATCAAAGCCCATCTCTGCATTCTTGCTGCAGCAAGTGTAAGAACAGGTGATTTAGGACCCAAAATTGCCAAGAGAGGCTTGTGATCAGTTATTAAAACAAAATTCCTCCCATATAGATACTGGTGAAATTTCTTTACTCCAAATATGATAGACAAAGCCTCTTTCTCTATTTGTGCATAATTTTTCTCGCTTTAGGTAAGAGTTCTCGAGGCATATGCAATGGATCTTTCTTCACCGTTATCCATTATGTGACTTATGACAGCACATAATCCATAGCCCGATGCATCACAAGCAAGCTTTAGTGTTCTACTGGTATCATAGTGGACCAAAACATCAGTACTAGACAGAGCAGCTTTACAATCTTCAAATGACTTCTGAGTTGCACTGTTCCATTTCCATGGTATCCCTTTCTTAATAATTCATGCAGAGGGGCTAAAACTGATGTGGTCCACTCAAGAAGCTTGAATAATACTGTATCATACCTAGGAAAGCTTGCAATTCACTGACATTTTTTGGAGCAGGAAAATTTACTATGGCTCCTACTTTATCTTTTACAGGTCTCAGCCCTTCTGCATTCACTTTGTAGCCAAGATAAGTTACTTCTTTAGCTAGGAATGAACATTTGCTCTTGTTGAGCCTGATATTGTGTGCCAACAATCTTTCGAATACTGTGGCTAGGGTTGTGACATGATTTTGGATGTCACTGTCAACAATAAGGACATCATCCTGAAAACATAACACATTGGGAAGACCCACAAGAATTTTGTCCATGATGCACTGAAATAACTTTGGTGCACTTTTAACACCATAAGGCAACCTTTTGAACTTATACAATCCTTTATGAGTGTTGATGGTAAGGTACTGTTGACTTTCAGCATCAACAGAGACCTGAGCATATGCTTGGGACAAGTCTAACTTAGTGAAAATGGTTCCACCTGTTAGTGCAGCAAACAAATCTTGAGATGTGGGTAAGGGATATTGCTCATCCTCAACAGCTTGATTAATGGTAACTTTATAATCACCACATAGTCTAACAGATTTATCAGCTTTAGGTACAATTACTATTGGAGCAGCCCAGTTGCTCTTGGCGGTTTTCACAATAATTCCCTCACTCACAAGTCTGTCTAATTCCTTCTCAACCTCACCTTTCAATGCATAAGGAACAGGTCTGGACTTAGCATATATGGGTGTAACATCTTTGTCAATAGTGATGTAAGCTTTATAACCCTTTATACCATCCTGTCCCTTTACAAATAAAATCTTGTATTTTCAAGCAATTTCTCAAGACCTGGAATACTGTTACACATTCAAACACTAAATATCTCCTTCCAGTCCATCTCAAGTTCACACAACCAGTTCTTACCTAACAAAGTTGGTCTATTCACATAACTAGCTATAATTAATGGCAACTTTAAATTCTGATTTTTGTACTTTACCTCACACTCTAATTTACCTTCTGTGTTCAAAATCTCTCCAGTATAAGTTCTCAACTTGACACCTGAGTCTTGTAAAGGCACATGCGCAAATAGTTTCTCATACATATCTTTACTCATTATGGAGAAATCAGCTGCAGTATCCATTTCCATGGTTACAGGTGTGTCATTAATACACAAGTCCACATTATACCTATGTTTAACTTTCTCTTCACGACTGGTGTAAATAGTAAACACATGGGCACTCTCATCATTATCAGATCCAAAATTACTAACACTCTCATGAATACTGTTTTTCATTTCCTTCTCTCCACCTTCAACGGCATATACTCTACCTCTATCACTTCTACAGGCAGGAGCAATATGTCCAATACGTTGACAATTGTAACATTTTGAATTCTTGAACTTACACTGAAAGCTTTCATGTTTCCCTCGGCACCTCTTACATTTTAAATCAGCATGTGTTCCTTGTTTTGTGGTATACTTATTCCTTTTAGCTACAGTTACTTTACACACTGAGCCACTACTGCCAACTGTTTCACTACCAGCATTGGGAACAAATTCTCGGGTGTTTTTCTCGGCCAATTCCATGCTTGTAGCTATCTGACATGCACTTTCAAAAGTTAAGTTAGTGGTGTTCATTAACTTATTCTGTATTTTTTCATAATTCAGGCCTATTACAAACCTGTTTCTTAGAGCTCGGTTCAAGAACTGTCCAAAGTTACAGTGAATGGATAACTTCTTCAAAGCTACTATATAATTAGTTACTGATTCATCTTTACCTCTATCTCTGGTGCCAAATCTGTAACTTTCAGCGATCTCAAGTGGAGCAAGATCAAAATGTTGTTTCAGAATCTTGGTAATCTGAATCAGTGAGGAGTCCTTGGGTTTGTCTGGAGTAAGCAGATTGACCAGAGTAGAATAAACATTAGCTCCTACCTCTGTCAAAAAGATTGCTTTCCTTTTCTCTTCAAGGGCCTTCTTCTTCTGAGCATCACCACCGTCGTCCATTAATTCATTTGCCAGAAAGAAGAAGTCCATTCTCTCACAATATGATGTGAAGTCTTCCTTGTCTGCATCATTCGCCCCCAATCGTCCGATGTATCCACTGACGCCAGCCATGGTTGCTCTCTTCACTTAAATTCTCCAGGTTCAGAGTAGCCTTCCCTTCAGTGGTCACTATCCTCTCTTCAAGGACTTCACCAACACTTTGTGAATCCCATCCTCGTCGCCAGTGTAGTATCTTGCGTTATTTAATGGGAGAATGACAAGCACATGGTCGGTCTGGCTGGGCGTTTATTCTCTGTTCTTGGTTACAACGTTCCTAACACATTTCGTGTTTACACAAGCCTAAACACTTTCTGACTTTGGTAAGAAGTAACGTAATATATAATATATATATTCAATAAAGGCAGCATATAAACATACATATATATAACATTCAGCAGAACTTATTATATGTTAATCCATAATTAAATGATCGACTTAAAAACATTATAATTAGAATCGTGGCAATACCCCATTTTTACTGCTAATAATTAAACTGAGGTATTTTTATAATCCTTCGTTCAGTCACTGCTTAAATAATTAATTGATCAATATGTAGAGCTTTGGCTGGAGCTTATTGGCCTAATATTTCTCTTGTTCTGTAATATATTGATTTATATATCAGATGACTTAACATAAACATATATAATACAGCTTTACCATATGTAGTTTTGCCTGTCTTACTCGCATGTGATTATCTGCTTATGAAGTATTTTTACATAATATAGAACTATACCATCTAACGGTAGTGGCAGCGGCCTTACCACCCAAGGCTTATACTAAACATGGCAAAATATGGGATTACACGGCCAACACAACAACCACACCCTAAGTTATCAAGTTGCATGACCCAGTGTCTAGGAATATTCCAAGAAGACCGGACAACTCGCCAACAACACTGGCTATCCATTGCTACGGAACATGATTCGAAAATCGATTAACATCCAGGTCCCCAATTATTGCTGGGTAGACAGAGGCAAGTGACGTAAAGAAACTTGCCCATAGTTTCACCCTGCCCGGGAATCGAACACTGGTCCACTCTCTTACGAGCCCAACATGCTGACAATCACATCACAGTACATAGTTTTATCGATAGCACGAGAGACCTGTTGCCTCGACCTTAGCGTTCCCTTTCACAGGGTGTAATGGACAGTATTGATGAAGTACTTATAAGAGGTAAGTTCTATATCCAGAAGGCATAGTTGAGCTGCCGTGACTAGTCATAACGCCTCAGACTTATATTAATCTTCTTTTATTTCATTTAAGAAAAAACTAGCTTCGGATGCAATCATCAAGGCATACACTAACATTAGAATAGCCCTTGTCTTTATATTAAAACTCATATGCAAACAAACATACACATACGCTTGCCCGCAGACAATCACTGAACAATCATTCCACAAAAATATAGACTAAATAAATAGAAAGGACGGTAGAAGTACTGTAAAAGGATTGAATACATTCAACAGATAATGCTGCTAAGTGACTCAGATGCAACCTGGAGGCCCTCAAACTTTTGATGAGAGAGAGAGAGAGAGAGAGAGAGAGAGAGAGAGAGAGAGAGAGAGAGAGAGAGAGAGAGAGAGAGAGAGTGGAATTTTCAACAAAATGTACATGTTTACAAATCCCATTATTAGAGTACATATAACTTACACTTACACTCTTACAAACACCACTAACTTACTACTACTTTGCTGTCACTTGGAATCAAGTATGACGATCATCCAGCTGTACTACAATCATATGAGTTATTGAGGATGTCACCTAGGTGGTGAGTTCTGAGGTGACTAGAGAGGCCAATCCTGGACCGGTAAGGTTGTCCACACATGTTGCACGTGTAGAGGGCTATATCTAGTACGGGGGGGGGGGGGGGATGGGGGGGGGGGACGGCGGGCGCTGCGACAGCGTCCTTCTGGCATTGGCACTTGTCTGCCTCCGTATGCAGTCGGGTTAACCCAAAGTAATTGACACCTTCTTGTACGGTGCTCCTCCGAGCGTTACGGTGTGGAGTAATCGTCTCCCAGGTGAGGAGGTCGAATTAGCACTTTTCAGGTTTATCTTAAGACTATCTGTATACCTTTTCAGTTGCCCGCCAGCGCTACGTTTACTATTCGTTAGGTCCTCTCCACCCTGCCATATAGCATGGTGAAGAGGACCACTTATCGAGAAACGTGCAACTTTGTAGATCATTTCAGCTCCCTACAGCTGAAGACACAGGTACGGAGTTTGCTAAAGGCTTGAGATGCACATCTGATCCGATATTGAATCTATTCATCGATGTCCGCAGGGGTCGACAAGTGGGATCCGAGGTACTGAAAGTGGGTAACATTAGAGAGCGTAGCACTAAAACCTAATGGTGGAGGTGTGGCTGAGCCAGGGACGGGCTGAATGAGAATCTGAGTCTTACATACATTCATCTTAAGGCTGAAGTGCGCATATGCATCTGCGTACGTGTTCAGGGTCTCCTGTAGGTCACGTTCAGCGTGAGCGACGAGGGTGAAGTCGTCTGCATACTGAAGTTCAGTAATGGAAGCTGTCGACACCTTTGTTCCTGCCTTATTTTGAAAAGACCCTTCACCCGGTACTGGATGTCCTCCCCGCCGTCTAAATTGGCACTGGTAAAGGGTAAGGAAGGTAGCCAAGAAAATGGAAAAGAGAGGTGGTGCCAGTACGCATCCTTGATTTAATAATAATAATAATAATAATAATAATAATAATAATAATAATAATAATAATAATAATAATAATAATAATAATAATAACTAACGGTTTATTAAAAGAGCATGGCAGCCGGAAGGCTGAAAATATACAGTTACATAAATGGGGAATGGGTCTCTTGATTTACAAATAATATGCAAGTAACATAAGTGATACAAATATGATATATAATAAATAGGTGGGGAGAAGCTCAAACTACAGGGCATTTCAACATAGTGACAGTGCAAGGAGTAAGATTGACTGGGAGTGAATACACTGGTTGATTACAAGTTATTGATAAATTTTACAATGGTTGTGACTGGGCTGTTCTTATAGCGATCAGTTCGTGCTCGTATGGGCTGGATGCGGTTGTTGTGACGAACAGCAATTCTCGGTCGAGGGATCTCGGGTTGTAGTAGGAGTCGGTGTCGAGGATAGTGCAGAAGTTTCTCAACAAATTTGCAGATGAATTCGTGGTGATGGTCAGAGAGAGCCGAGAGGGCCAATGTGTTGAGCGCTTCTTGATATGTGGAGTAGGAAGGGGAGAGAATAATCTTGCATGCCCTCTTTTGCACTTTTTCTCGGTGTTTACGTTGTGTGGCATTTATGGAGGAAGACCAGGTAGGGGAGGCATAGGTGAGCTTGGGAAATATGAATATTGAGTAAACACTGAGGCGCTCGGGTGCAAGAACTCCGAAGGACTTGAGTCGGCGGAGGAGGTGAAGATGGAAACTGGAGGATTTGGTAACTTCACTGACGTGTGGTTTCCAATTTAGTTTGTTGTCTATGGTGACGCCGGGGAGCTTAGTGGAATCTACAACCTGGAGTGTGTTGGGTGACATTGTGCAGGACACTGCCGTTCATGCCATCTTGGAGTTGCCTCGCAATGGTGATGAATTTTGATGGGCAGCCAAAAACGGCTGAGGGTCCGCGCACACACACACACACACACCAGTAATACATATATACATATGCTCCGACATACAACACTGTAAGTTTAAAATTAAACCAATACCTCAAAGCAGTAATTGTAATACACCTTTTCACACATCCGTTGAGACATTGTTACATAACTATTTGACAAATTTCATAACCGAATGACAGAACACATATCGAATGACAATCTAAAATAACTGTTGGTGGTATGTCATTCTCCAATTGTTACATTCTCAAACTATATGTAGACTGTCGGCTTATTTTTCACGTCTGTCAATTTCATAACTTATGTCAATCACTTTCGTTAGCATGAACGAACAGTTATTTTAGATTGTCATTCGATATGTGTTCTGTTATTCGATTATGAAATTTGTCAAATAGTTATGTAACAATGTCTCAACGGATATGTGAAAAGGTGTACTGCCTCCAATGGCTGTTATTAGTTATAACATCGTAAATGCAAAACGACATCTACAATTACTTGACCTTTCACAGCACAATCAGTATTAAGAGACCCAAGTAAGGTGGAGTTATCCAAACTGTTATTGTCTTATTAATTATAAAAAATAATAATTCACGTGGACCCTCACTTGGTGCTTATCTCAACTCTCAAAGTTTATAAGTGAGATCCCTAAATTGAACTGCTGACTATTTTGTTAGTTAAAGTGATTACAGCCACCGAGCTTCATGTTAAAAGTATAAGTTCATTTTACAAACAATGGAGAAAAAATTAAGTATTCCTTTCGTAACCAAAAGACTTGTTGAAGTACGAACAAATCTTGTACATTAAGTCGAAAATGGTTTATACGAGTGTTCTTTATTCCTCACCCAATAACGCGTCGTGTCGTTAGACGCCAGAGAATAAAGAGACACCCCAAATTACCAAATTATGTTCGGGATAAAGGTAGCTAATTACACTTTAACGTAGTTGAAAATCCCACGAGCGATTTAGACAGACTGATTCGACAAAACTTGGAAAAAATGATAATGGATTTGTCAGACACGATTGCCCACTTGTGAAGCCATGCTGGGAACCACTGACCAACTTGTATTCCTCGAGGACATGTTGAAATGAGTTTGAAATTAATGCTTCCACAAATTTGTCTACAATTGATGTTAAACTGATTGGACGGTATTGAAAATCGGTATTACATTAGCTGTTAAACAAGTTTGGTAAGGGCATACCAAGTTCTTCCTTACATTCCTTTAATACTCTGGCAAATACGTCGGGACCAGGCGACTTAATAGGTTTAGTTTATCTATTTGTTTACTAACATTGTCACTAGTCACTTACTTTATATCTCGCTTAATTAATTTTCTTCACTATCTCTGTAGAATGTCAGTGCCTCGGGTATCATGTTTAAATTTTCGGTTCTGAAAACTGGTGAAAACCATCTATTCAGAATATTGGCGATTGTCAGAGAGAGCAAACTGTGACACTCGAGGATATACAGCATATACCTAACACGAGAGAAGCTGGGTAATTTTACGAGCGTACAATAAGTGTACCGAAGGTGGATTACCTTACGGGGCAACATGTTTTATTATTTTGTTTTTGTTTTTACTTGCTGTGTCACTGTGATGGCCGGCTAATTGGCACACATACCTCACTAAAAATTATTTCAATTTTATTTGCATCAATTCAATTTAATACTGCGATCACATCTCCCAATCCTTAATTAACCACATACTGCACTGTACTTGAAACAAGAATAAGGCTGGTTTATACCGCATTAGCAAATCCATCAGGACCGATAACGATATTAATTTCCATTATATTTGACAGTGTTTAACTCATGACGAGACTTAGGGTTGTCAAGGTGGACCAGCTCTTGATGTTACTGAATACTCTACTGTAGTTTGAATATCCACATTGCTGCTTCATATGCGCCGGTAACGGTAGTGCTCGTGTCAGTGTTTATTAGAGTTAACGTCAGGTGAGAGAATGGAAATCACGTGAATAATCTTTAGCAATTAGACAGCTTTTGTCGAAGTGAAAAATTCGTGCATCTGGTGTCAAGCGTCAGTTTTTGCGATTGAAATGCTTTTATGTTCCATCATTTGTTCTTCATCGTATATGTGTCTGCTGGATCATTGCCTCTTCTGGACTGCCTTGAGATGACGGCCTTAGGGTTTCCCAATAGGGCCTAGGCAATCACATTATATTATAAGATGTCGGAATATTCAGCAGCATCTCCTGAAGAGACCTTTGTAAAAATTGTGGTCAAACTCCTGTTTTTCTAATCGCTTGACAATAATCATTTTTCTTGGATCCTGTTGGTAAAATGATGACCTGTTTTACAATAATCTGAGCCACGCGAGGCTCTCTTGATGAGCCCATGGCGGTGATCTCCCCGGAGCGGGATGTCAGTTGCAACAGAGAGTGGAAAGTCAGCAAACACCTTGCCACTAATATTTACGGTCCAACATATTGCGCCACATTTCTGAGAGTAACAAACCTTCTCTCTCTTCTCCAAACTTTTCTCAGAATATCATTAAATTTTACGCATATTTCTATCCACACATATTTTTTTGATGAGTCTTATTTAATTTTTTCTTATTTTCTGAATATTTGAATTTACGAAGTGACTCGCTATTTCAATTTAAAATGCTATTATTTTGTGTTCTTTTGCTCATAAAATAGCGTCAACAGTTAAGTAGATTATATATAGATATATATAAATATATATATAGATACAGATAGACCCCGACTTACGCCGGGGTTAGGGGCCCAAAGCCAGGTCGTAAGTCCAACAGAGATAAAAAAAAAAAAAAAAAAATTGTTTTTAAATAAATAATCTACAATGAAATACAGTACAGTGAAAGTAATGAATAATGATGAATGGATACAGTACAGTGAAAGTAATGAATAATGATGAATGGATACAGTACAGTGAAAGTAATGAATAATGATGAATGGATACAGTACAGTGAAAGTAATAAATAATAAGGAATGGTTACAGTGTGACTGAGCACTTACCTTTAATGTAGTCAGCTGAATGCACATGGGGCCCCCATAAATTTTCTAATTATAAATGGAGACTACATTAACTGGAAACGTTTCGGTATAGAAAATGCGTGTCATTGAAAAAAAAAAAAAATAATAATAATAATAAAAAATCTGAGGAGGTCGTAAGTCCTGAGGGTCGTAAGTCGTAGCAGTCGTAAGTCGGGGTCTGTCTGTATATATATATAATTCACCAGATTTTGCCTCATGTCAGTTTTTCCCATTGATAGAAGAGACTTCGGTTTCTATTCAATCCCTACTCATTGCTCTCTCTCTCTCTCTCTCTCTCTCTTATCTGTCTTTTGTTATTTATCACTTCTACATCACCCAATTTTTCTCTATTTTCGTTCATTTTTTTCCTATGTCTCGTCATCTGTCTTTCTTTCACTCACATATTGATATATCGTAATGTTGAATAAATTTAATTTCTTCACAATCTCTAATACAGGATGTGCCAGTAAAATGAACCATATTTTAAATACGTGTAACTGTACACAACCTAAATAAAGGGGCATCAGGTCGACCAAGGAGAGCGAGGACACAGGCGAACTTTGATGCTGTGCAGCACTCGGTGGTTAGCAGTCCACGAAAAGGGTATCGAAGGCGCTCACAAGAATTGGGTCTGCGACCAATGTCCCTGAGGTCCTCAGCTTACCTGCTGTCCCTTTATTTAGAGTGTGAACCGTTCCGTTTTCTTTAAATTTGGTCACAATAAGGTGAACTGATTTTGATGTTGGCATTCTTCTGACGTTAATGTGACTGCAGTTGCGACGTTGAGTCTGTATAGCAGATTTTGTTTCAATATACAATTCAACAATTTTCACTTTTCTATGCCGTAGTCAAAGCCATATTGCCGTACACTCCCAAGTGTCTCCTTCAATTATCTGCCCCCTCCCCCCCCCAAAAAAAAATAATAATAATTATAGTTACACGTATTTAAATGTGGTACTTTACATTTCATTGGCGCACCCTGTATTTATCTAATCCTTTAATTAATGTGAACTACAGCACCTCATATGGTGCGTTTGTCCGTAACATAAATTACGTGGCAGGCTGCTCGGATGACCTTAACCTAGCAAAATATATACTGTATTGCTGACACATACTCTTCGCGATATTTATTGTGCTGTAGAATGTACGGACACACACACACACACACACACACACACACACCAGAAAATACAATGAACGCCATTCTGCCTTTATTAACAAACAAACAACTTTAAATATAATGTGTTGTAAAAGTTAAATACACGCTCCCGAGATCGCTTGAAGACACGGCTATGCAACGCTTATTTCATAGCAGGCAAGTGAAGTTCAGTATTCACTGGATGACTAACGTAAAAGCTCTTAACCTCTCGGGAGTATTATCCTACAATATTCCGGTAAACACATTATTCGTGGAGACTTATAAAATATGTTGAAGTGTTTACGGCGTAAGATTAAGGTTAGGTTCAGACAGCATGTTTCCGTGTCACTGAGTGTTGACTTCCACAATTATCCCTGAGCTCAAGAGCCTTGTTTAGTGATGGGAAAACTGCCGAAAATGTACCATTACTTACAGCAGCTTTTACTGATGGGGAAAAAAACTTTCTATAATACCATTGAATTCATTGTAAATATAGCAGTAGGCTACGGACGAAACAGATTAATAAAAAAATTAATTCCATTTAATTGAAAATAATATAAATCTACTATTTCAATCATTACTATTTTTTCATAACAAGAAAAAATGAAAAGAAAAAGAGACAGCATTTCTTTCCCACAGGAATATATGCCCACAGTGTTTAGCACAATACTTTGCTAAATGTAAAGACAAGATAATTTTCTATTCGTTTCGCCCCTCTTCCATTCTCTTCACGCAGGATCAGTAATTTTCGTCTCTTAGCCTCTTCATTTTATTTTAATTTGTTCTTTCTTTTCACACTTTCTGCCTTGTTTCGGTGCTTCAACATAACTATTCCAACAATAAAGTATATGTAGTCACAGTAACTATAAACGTGAGGTAACATGAGCCACGGAAGGATAAAATATTTCAACGCTACATCATGTGTGGGTTATATTGTTATCTATCAATACCAGAAGATAGAATAAGTTAATATATTTAACCAGTCATTCCGGTAACCACCTAATAGTGGTTAATATCTCCTTTACCGAGGCTTAAGTCAGCAAAATGCCAATCACGTATATAAATAAATTATTTATATGTACGTCTGAATTATTGCATTCCTTTAATGTTTGACTCCTAGTTACTTCAGTTTAAAAGCCTGGAAAATCCAGATCTGAGAATGTGTGGTAATCAAGTGTGTAAACCAATACTTTGTTTTAGATTTAGATCAGTTAATCTTATCTAAAATAGGATGTTTGCAACTTGTTTCAACAGTTTAACATGATTGAAAAATTGTATATCTGAAGAATATAATTTCTTGCGTTCGTGAAGAATGATGACTTCCAGGAAGAAAGGTAAATGAAAAAAACCATTTATGACGTCAGCGCAACTCATATAAAGTTCACATTAAGCACTAAATTAAACACCGGACAACATTCTATCAGTTTAGAAACATCAAGGACCATAGAAATACCATAAATTAATTTATACCAAAATGTAACCCATCATAGCAGCTGACTCCAGGAAAACTTGATGTGAGAATGGTCAGTGAGTAATGAGACTTGACTTAACTAAGGGGGCAAAGCATAAGCAGATTTATGGATATTTGCTCTAATTTCTTGTTTTTGTAAATACACATTTGCTAATCAATAACTTCAGTAACCGAATTAAACATGCTCGTAACTTAGTGAGTCCATTTTATAGAGGTTTAAGAGGTGTCACTTCGTCCAATAAGGAATGTAAAATACATCACTCGATCCCCTATATAATGAATTTCAGTGAAGCCGATAATATGATGGACGTTTTTATAAAGCTTCCCACTCATCATGTGTTCCTACGGCAAATGTCTACATATAATACATGTATGTGGTATTTCTCGGTATTTTTCTATTAATCACAACCTGGCAGATAAATTTCTTGAATAGCTCCTTAGTCTTATTAGCTCGATTCATTGTTTTGGTAACGAAATATTATTATTATTACCGTCCTATAGGAGTTACAGGATGATACAAAAATATATATCGGAGGCTTGTCGTATCTGGAAGTAGCAATGGAGGCGATGGTGACTTACCGTATGTACTAACTGGCCGTGTGCTCGTTAAGGTAATTATCGTCATAGAAGATTTCGGTGAACACCATAACAAGGTTTGTCCATGTGCAAACTTTATGGTCATGTTTAGTTTATTAGATTTAACAAGGATTTAACATAGTCGAAAAGAGGAAACAATAATAGCGAATTGAAAAGAAAAAAATAGAAGAGAAACATTGAATTTCTCCTCTAAAAATATGTGAATTAGTTTTCGTTTAAAAATTTCACATCTTCCGTGTTTCCCTTACGAGTGGGATATAGAATTGCTGTATGCCTAGGAAATATTTTCACTAGCAAGAATACAAATTGATTGAATTCAATCCTCTTACAGAGTCGTACTCTATCACGCACGAATAACGTATCAGAGCACCAAGTTACATCGTTTTGTCAAAGTTCTTCACCGCATAAATAAAAACTTCACCGTCTTAAATCATCTTCGTCTTCCTTATAACATGATGAAACGTACACCACACCAACAGTGCTCCGAACACGATGGTAAAATCAGACAAAGTTATGATGAAAGCAAAAAGGTGTAAGATTACATTACACAAACTAGAAAAGAAACAGGAAATACCCCGAAACAGCAGAGATAAAACTGTATGACAAAGAAGGAAAAGAAAAGTCTGAGTAACCACCTCTGGTTGGGTAGTTTAGGAGACCCTTCGCCTGACCTAGAGTCTAGAATCATCCGTCCCTTAATACACGTTGATGAGATTGATGGAGGACAGAGTATTGCAGAGCACCTCAAGATAATTTGGCCAGTTTGTCATTTGGGATGTGTTACTCCCTGTGGATTGACGTAAAATTTACCACCGTGGCTTAAGGCCGTTGCTGTTCCTCTACAGTAATTTGGAGAATAAAACCACTATTATAGACGTCATGAATTGGGTGTCACCGCAACAAGGTCTAACGTACCTGGTAACATGGGATTGTCTTAATACTCTAAATACTCCAAGCGGCGCTGCCTTAGTTGAACAATGTTGCAAGATATGTCAGAAAGGCAAGACAGGGTTCCTGGGACCATAGGCAGTCGGGCCAAGATCATGAAGGTAGGGTGGGACAGACTTATGACATGAGCAGTGCACATGAACCAGGACATACAGCTGGATGACGTGTCGCCGCCTCCATGAGAACAACATGCACTGTTACGTTTCTGACAACAAAATAAAAACAGTGGTAGCACAAAGGGAGGCTCTACTTGGGTTTGTCCTACAGCAATTTTACCTCGACTCAGAGTATTGGAAGATGATTATCTTCACTGATGAAAGTAGTTTTCGTCACCTGAAGCAGGAAGGTAGTGGTAGAGTACTCGTAACACATAATATCATCCACAACATATTCGAGAGCAATGAGTCTGCACCGCTCTCTGGGGGTAGATGAGGATATGCGAACTAGGAGAATTTGTGAGGATACAAGAACACGTCACCAGTTGTGCTATACGCAGCAACATGTAGAGGGATTGGTTTAGTGTACAGCCAGGGATGGAGCCTCTGGAGCAGTCTTTCATAAGGTGTGACATGAACCTGATCGAGATTTTATGGGCATAATTTTTCTTAACTGGACACCATGAGACTTCTGAGAGCACGACACGAGAAGTGTGTGAAAGAATCTGGCGACAACATTGTATGCAGTAACCCTGTCATATCTCCTAAACACATAAGGTGAAGTAACTGATACACGAGCGAGTTACTTTTTACTAAGATTTCTGACGTTGTTTGGGTTTTCTTATCCTCACCACCTATGGAAAACACTGCGCTACCAACTTGAACTTTTGAAATAGTATTGGCTAGGATTCTTAGCAAATCTGTTTTTTTATAGTGTAATCATATGAACAAACTAAAATACATATCAACATTATAACATATGAGTAAAATACTAACGCAGGCCAGCACAGTGTCCAACTAAATTAACAGTGTCACATCAATTCACAACTTATCCTAATTTGTGGCCGCGGGATGCCAAAAGTTAGAAGGTTTATATTATGACCAGCTGTAGCCGGAGTAAGGCACAATGTGAACTAGTGAGAGTTGCAGGTCGATTAGAGTTAAGTCAGATTGGATGGGATGTTAGTAATAAGCTGCCTACTACCTACTACTACCAGTAAGTATAATGTGTTGCCTAATGGTAGACCCTGCTGCCATATAGCATTACGAAAATTGTGAATAAGTCCTAAGTTGCTGATCTGCCTTTCTGCCTCATTTACACACAATTGCAGGGTCTTAATTGTCTCTCTTACTATTGACAAAACATCATATAAAACGTTTCCCACTGTTAATTTGCTCTATTCTTTCTATTCTTTTTTTTCTCCTTTGATATCAGTTGGCAATAATATTAAAGCGGGGCCTTCTCGGATGGGTTCTACTGGTCGGGAAGGTTGTGGACCCCAGGGCCGACCTGATCATCATCCAACTACTAGGACCTTAACTGACGCCACCGCGGTTGTTGGAGGATCGGCTTTTTTTCACACTTCATTTTTCCAACATTCGCGGCTTAAGATCTAATTTTCCTTCTGTGGAGCACCATTTATTTAACTCTTCCTCCGACCTCTTACCGCAAACTAAACTTCAACTGACCAAAGCAGCTTCACTCAAACATTTTCAAGTCTCCAACATGATTTATTGAAGAGTCTCCAAAACTGGGCCACCAACAACCACGTTACCATCAATCATACCAAGACTATGGTTATGCACATCAACCTCTCCTCCGACGTTGTCTCACCCTCTTCCATTACTTTAGGTCCCAACACACTCCAGGTTGTAGATTCCACTAAGCTCATAGGTGTCACCAAAGACAACAAACTAAATTGGAAACCACACGTCAGTAAAGTTGTCAAATCCTCCAGTTTTCGTCTCCACTTCCTCTGCCGATTCAAGTCCCTCGGAGTTCCTGCACCCAAGCTCCTCAGTGTTTACTCAACATTCATACTTTCCAAGCTCACCTATGCCTCCCCTATGCCACACAACGTAAACACCTAGAAAGAGTGCCAAAGAGGGCATGCAAGATTATTCTCTCCCCTTCCCACTCCACATATCAAGAAGCCCCCAACACACTGACCCTCTCGGCTCTCACTGAACATTACCACGACCTCATCTGAAAATTTAGTGAGAAGCTTTTGCACCATCCTCGACACCGGCTCCTACTCCAACCTGAGATCCCTCGCCAAAGAATTCCTGAAAGGCGGTATAGTCGGTAACAGAATTGTTGACGCTGATCCCAATGGTGGAGTGTTCGACATATTTCCAGCATGCAGTGGTTTCTCTTAGGGCCTCATTGATAAGCACAAGGAAGCATAGTGGTCCCATCTTGGTGCCTTGGGGGACGCCACAGGTGAGTGACTATAAGGATGTGTAGTGGACGGTGACGGTGAGTGTGTTGTGGGTTGTATGCTGTTCTGGAGAATGTCGAAGGCATGTTGTGGAGAGTGTGTTATATGGAGGGTTGTTTAGTGGAGGGTGTGTTATATGGAGGGTTGTATAGTGGAGGGTGTGTTATATGGAGAGTATTATATGGAGGGTTGTATAGTGGAGGGTGTGTTATATGGAGGGTTGTATAGTGGAGGGTGTGTTATATGGAGGGTTGTTTAGTGGAGGGTGTGTTATATGGAGAGTTGTATAGTGGAGGGTGTGTTATATGGAGGGTTGTATAGTGGAGGGTGTGTTATATGGAGAGTATTATATGGAGGGTTGTATAGTGGAGGGTGTGTTATATGGAGGGTTGTTTAGTGGAGGGTGTGTTATATGGAGGGTTGTATAGTGGAGGGTGTGTTGTATGGAGAGTATTATATGGAGGGTTGTATAGTGGAGGGTGTGTTATATGGAGGGTTGTATAGTGAAGGGTGTGTTATATGGAGGGTTGTATAGTGGAGGGTGTGTTATATGGAGGGTTGTATAGTGGAGGGTGTGTTATATGGAGGGTTGTATAGTGGAGGGTGTGTTGTATGGAGGGTTGTATAGTGGAGGGTGTGTTATATGGAGGGTTGTATAGTGAAGGGTGTGTTATATGGAGGGTTGTATAGTGGAGGGTGTGTTATATGGAGGGTTGTATAGTGGAGGGTGTGTTATATGGAGGGTTGTATAGTTGAGGGTGTGTTATATGGAGGGTTGTATAGTGAAGGGTGTGTTATATGGAGGGTTGTATATTGGAGGGTGTGTTGTATGGAGAGTATTATATGGAGGGTTGTATAGTGGAGGGTGTGTTATATGGAGAGTGTGTTATATGGAGGGTTGTATAGTGGAGGGTGTGTTATATGGAGAGTGTGTTATATGGAGGGTTGTATAGTGGAGGGTGTGTTATATGGAGGGTTGTATAGTGAAGGGTGTGTTATATGGAGGGTTGTATAGTGAAGGGTGTGTTGTATGGAGGGTTGTATAGTGGAGGGTGTGTTATATGGAGGGTGTGTTATATGGAGGGTTGTATAGTGGAGGGTGTGTTGTATGGAGGGTTGTATAGTGGAGGGTGTGTTATATGGAGGGTTGTATAGTGGAGGGTGTGTTATATGGAGGGTTGTATAGTGGAGGGTGTGTTGTATGGGGGGTTGTATAGTGGAGGGTGTGTTATATGGAGGGTTGTATAGTGGAGGGTGTGTTATATGGGGAGTATTATATGGAGGGTTGTATAGTGGAGGGTGTGTTATATGGAGGGTTGTATAGTGGAGGGTGTGTTATATGGAGGGTTGTATAGTGGAGGGTGTGTTATATGGAGGGTTGTATAGTGGAGGGTGTGTTATATGGAGGGTTGTATAGTGGAGGGTGTGTTATATGGAGGGTTGTATAGTGGAGGGTGTGTTATATGGAGGGTTGTATAGTGGAGGGTGTGTTGTATGGAGAGTATTATATGGAGGGTTGTATAGTGGAGGGTGTGTTATATGGAGGGTTGTATAGTGGAGGGTGTGTTATATGGAGGGTTGTATAATGGAGGGTGTGTTATATGGAGGGTTGCATAGTGAAGGGTGTGTTATATGGAGGGTTGTGTAGTGAAGGGTGTGTTATATGGAGGGTTGTATAGTGGAGGGTGTGTTATATGGAGGGTTGTATAGTGGAGGGTGTGTTATATGGAGGGTTGTATAGTGGAGGGTGTGTTATATGGAGGGTTGTATAGTGGAGGGTGTGTTATATGGAGGGTTGTATAGTGGAGGGTGTGTTATATGGAGGGTTGTATAGTGGAGGGTGTGTTATATGGAGGGTTGTATACCGGAGGGTGTGTTATATGGAGGGTTGTATAGTGGAGGGTGTGTTATATGGAGAGTTGTATAGTGGAGGGTGTGTTATATGGAGGGTTGTATAGTGGAGGGTGTGTTGTATGGAGAGTATTATATGGAGGGTTGTATAGTGGAGGGTGTGTTATATGGAGGGTTGTATAGTGGAGGGTGTGTTATATGGAGGGTTTGTATAGTGGAGGGTGTGTTGTATGGAGAGTATTACATGGAGGGTTGTATAGTGGAGGGTGTGTTATATGGAGGGTTGTATAGTGAAGGGTGTGTTATATGGAGGGTTGTATAGTGGAGGGTGTGTTGTATGGAGAGTATTACATGGAGGGTTGTATAGTGGAGGGTGTGTTATATGGAGGGTTGTATAGTGAAGGGTGTGTTATATGGAGGGTTGTATAGTGGAGGGTGTGTTATATGGAGGGTTGTATAGTGGAGGGTGTGTTATATGGAGGGTTGTATAGTGGAGGGTGTGTTATATGGAGGGCTGTATAGTGGAGGGTGTGTTATATGGAGGGTTGTATAGTGGAGGGTGTGTTGTATGGAGAGTATTATATGGAGGGTTGTATAGTGGAGGGTGTGTTATATGGAGGGTTGTATAGTGGAGGGTGTGTTATATGGAGGGTTGTATAGTGGAGGGTGTGTTATATGGAGGGTTGTAGAGTGGAGGGTGTGTTGTATGGAGGGTTGTAAAGTGGAGGGTGTGTTATATGGAGGGTTGTATAATGGAGGGTGTGTTGTATGGAGGGTTGTATAGTGGAGGGTGTGTTATATGGAGGGTGTGTTGTATGGAGGGTTGTATAATGGAGGGTGTGTTATATGGAGGGTTGTATAATGGAGGGTGTGTTATATGGAGGGTTGTATAGTGTAGGGTGTGTTATATGGAGGGTTGTATAATGGAGGGTGTGTTATATGGAGGGTTGTATAGTGGAGGGTGTGTTATATGGAGGGTTGTATAGTGGAGGGTGTGTTATATGGAGAGTTGTATAGTGGAGGGTGTGTTATATGGAGGGTTGTATAGTGGAGGGTGTGTTATATGGAGGGTTGTATAGTGGAGGGTGCGTTATATGGAGGGTTATATCGTGAAGGGTGTGTTGTATGGAGGGTTGTATAGTGGAGGGTGTGTTATATGGAGGGTTGTATAGTGGAGGGTGTGTTGTATGGAGGGTTGTATAGTGGAGGGTGTGTTATATGGAGGGTTGTATAGTGGAGGGTGTGTTATATGGAGAGTTGTATAGTGGAGGGTGTGTTATATGGAGGGTTGTATAGTGGAGGGTGTGTTATATGGAGGGTTGTATAGTGGAGGGTGTGTTATATGGAGGGTTGTATAGTGGAGGGTGTGTTATATGGAGGGTTGTATAGTGGAGGGTGTGTTATATGGAGGGTTGTATAGTGGAGGGTGTGTTATATGGAGAGTTGTATAGTGGAGGGTGTGTTGTATGGAGGGTTGTAGGGCCATGTGGAGGATGTAATGTGGGGTGGGTGAGGTGTGGGAGAGAGTAATATGTTTTATGACGGTTGATATGATTCATTTGATGTTATAGAAAAGGTGGAAGATGTTGAGTGAGTCGTTAAAGGTTGGGTGAATGGTGTATAGAGTGTGGCAGAGGAGATGGATGGTATGTTTTCTGGTTGACCGATGTTTGATGAGGGTGATTAAGGATTTGGTCGGCTTTACCGTGTGTGGAGGGTAGATTGTGGGGGAGTGTGTGGCTTTGTGGAAGAAGTAAGAGGCGTGTTGTGGGGTTATTAATATGGTGGAGGAGGTAGAAAATGAAGTGAAGTAGTTTAGGTGAGGTGACTGAGAATGTTAACCGTGTGTTGTGGGTTGGGAGTTGTGTGGCTTGTGGAGAAGGTGTTGTGGATTGCGTGCTACGTGAAAGAGAAGGTAGAGAATATGTTTTGAATTCGTTGGTGTGTGGGAGAGGAGGTGGGAGGTGTTTTGTATGTTGAGTTGTGTGTGGTGGAGGAGTTGGTGGATGTGCTATGTGTTGGGTCGTGTGTGTGGTGGGGGAAGGTATGGTGGGATGGTGTAGTGGAGGAGGCGGCGGATAACCTAGTCGGAATAATGTATGAATCGAGTTACTTGTGAACGTCAAGGAAATCAAACACTCTTCATCGTGTGGGTAAAAGGTATCTGTTTTTATATACGCTGCCATCGGGAATTCAAAACCTGTCAAAATGGTAAGCAGTGAGTTGATGCAATACAAATATGGGAGATAAATCTAACAATATACTCCCAATAGTATCCTCACCTCAGCTAAGGAAGCAGGGTAGCGTATAGCTGGACACCGACTCTTCATATAAACCGTCTTTCAGTGCTGCGCTCGAGCTTAATCATTGCACGGTACACAATTTCACATATAGACTAACCATATCAGTTCAATGTTTGGCGAGTTGTTTGGTGTTCAGATATAAACCGACGTCCGAACAGGCATGTTTACATATAAACACGTTAGGTCAGACGCCTAGTATATGCTTACACAAATGTATCACCTCTTATAATGAACACACATCTTACAGGTGGCGACAGACGTGATCATTCAAACAGTTATTGTCTGGGACTATGTGTGTGATCATTGCATGTGAAGAAAGTTATAAGTGAAATTTTACAAGATTGGTAGAATTCCTACAATCTGTTGTAGTCTGAGTAATGTTGTGTAGGTGCATACTGTAATGCAGATTGGGTGACTGATGTGGTGGTGGCAGTAGGGTGTGTTGTGAGGAGGTGGAAGGTGTGTTTTATGAGTGGAAGCGGTGGTCGGTATATTATGAGTTAGGTGGAGGAGAAGGATGTGGGTTAGGAATTGAATTGGAGACTTTGGTGGAGTTTGTTGTGGAAGTAGACGTATTGTTATGAGTTGGGTGGTGCGTGGTGTAGGACAGTATATTTTAGGTTGGGTAGTGTAATGTAAGAGGTGGAGCCTGTGTTGTTGGTTGGATTATGCTCCGTAGAGGAGGGGAAGTGTATTATGGGCTAGGTAGTATATGTTAGACACTGCCGCGGGCAAAGATGATTTATTATCGATCCCATACACATCCTGTGAGAGGTAACGCCAAAGTATTACAGAGCAGAGGTCACAAGGGGTCTAAATCAGACCTCAGTGTTCAGGTTATTATGGCAATATGACATTATTTTCAGATAATAGTGAGTCAAAATCGAATAAATTATTTTCTTCATGACTCCTGAAAATGGATTCAATAATGTTCTCTCGATAAACAAGTAAGATACAAGGAAGATTACGCTCTGTAATGCTCAGCTTCTGTTTAGTCCAGAAGTGAATGGAAGTCAGTTTTAGGGACGAAGTGTTTGAGAAGAAATGTTTTGACAACTATTATGTGTAAAAAGAGGCTTTCACTTCAGGTGATCTTTTTTAGCCCAGAAGAAGATGGTTACTGATGAACTTGCAGAATTTGGAACATCAGGAGCCCATTTCAAGTCTAGTTTCCAAAGGGGGAGGTGTGGCTTCTGCTGATAAATATGTCGAACTGAAGACAATACGGAAAATAATTCTATGGGTGTTGTGATTCGAAAACAAGTAACTCTTTTAAAGTGACACAGTATTTGGAATCAGCGAGGAGAACAGAGTGATGCTGACAAGAGAATTCTAGTTGTTATGTACAGGATGAATATGCCAGAAGAGATTTTTTTTAACTGGAAGTTCCCACTACATACTGCCCACCTCCCCCACTGCACCATCCCACCCACGACATACTGCCCACCTCCCCCACTACACTACCCCACCCACTACATGCTGCCCACCTCCCCCACTACACCACCCCACCCACGATATGCTGCCCATATTATATCGTTACCTCGTTCAGGAGAATTTCATTGATTGTTATGTAATACACAGAAATTAAATGTAAAGTCATTGTAAGTTGCCCACTTCCCAAGTTTCACTGTTAGTTGTTTGTAGTGAATCTTTATAAATGGTAAGTAAAGATTATAACAAATTACTTATTTTGTGGCGATTTTTGCTGCTGGTTATTTATACTTTGCTTACTGTATATGCATAATATAAGAACATTGAAGCAACACCTAAACAGCATAAACTCTCTGGACTCACTATACTTAAACTTTTGTCCTGGCGTCTTCATAGTATTTCATGAATACATAATGATACTGCTAGGATTAACGTTAATTCATAAAAGCTGACAAGGCTATGTTGGATTAGGTTAGGCTAGGTTTCGTTAGGTTAGTTTTTTTATGTTAGGTTAGGTTAGGTTAGGTTAGGTTATGACACATTAGATTAGTCGTAGTTAGGTGTAATCTTGTCTTATTATCCTATATATGTTTTTATTCGCCTCACATGGTGTTTTCTCTCCTCTTCTCTCCGTCTCCCTTCCTCTTCTCTCTACTCACTCACATCAATCACTCTCTTATTTCACACTTTCCCGTTTGCTCTCATCTTTTCTCTTACCTTCGTCTCTCTACCAACTTTCTACAGCTTTCTCTCCTTTTATTTTTTTCTGCTTCATTACCTCCTCCTTCTCTTTTTATTTTCTCCCTCTTTTCCTGTTTTTCCTTTGCTTATCACTATTAAACGTGCGATAATTTGATAAAAAAATGGAGATGAGAAACAATAATTAGCGGGACTCTGATAAGTATACGGATTATTCTTTCCAGAATTGTTTCAGATTTATATACGTTTTGTGATATTCCATGTACAGTATGTAATCATGTGATCACAGTAAGGGAAGATTATGGTCGTCGTACAAACTTCATCAACTAACGTGATTTTATCTACATTTTAGATACACGACTTGTAAACTTAATGGACGTATACATGTGAGGAAAACCTTCTAACTATATTCTGTTCACTAGATCAAGTCATTTCTAGTCTTTAAAGGACCAGATTCGGATGGAGGCTTTTGGAAGCCTCGGAAATGTTTGGCGAACACATTATAAGTGGTGAGGGTGCGTCGTAAATTATGTTCAAGAGTGACACGGTTTCTCTGAGATGTGCTGATAATATCACAGCCGAATATCCCGTTATGTGGTGGAAATTGGCTGAAGCTTCTTCATGGGTTCATTCACCAGGATCTTTTCATCTCTCAGCTGTTTCATTTAAAGTTACGAGTAGCAGCCGTCCCAATTGTCCTGGTCCAGGATTTTTAAAATTTATTACCTTACTTTTTAGCTCCTCTGTTTTCGCAGAAAATTAAGAGTTGTTGTTATCAACCTGGCGTCGTTTTCCCTTTGCTGTCGCTGGTGTTCGGTAATTTTTTTATGTCTAGTTCAGTAGCGGACGAATATTTACAGTCACTTATCCTGTTTTTATCTAAAATCTTAAACTGTGTATAACGCAAAGCATCTAATTAAGGTTTTGGCGCACTTTTGTCTCCATGTTAGTCAACTTTTTGCCTTTGCTTGAGTAAGCCATTAAACACGTTCTCGCGTGTCCAATTAAAGGAAACTTTTTCCTGGGAAACCTTGGGGTGTAAGCGGGTCATTGCTCATGCAACCTTTGATGGTGTTCCCTCGCGTCTTCCGTTGCACTTAGTAAGTGTTCCTCATCCAGCAGAAATGTTCTGCACAACGGTGTTTCATATATTCTTGCAGCTCACTCAGGTGCTCCAAGAAGGTCACTGATCTGCCACGATTGTCACTTACGGTGTGTTGTCAAGAAGGAACTTAGTATAGCCAACTCGACAGTTTGTTCTTTGCTGTCTGGAATTTGGCAACAGTAAAAAAAATGGCACAAATATTGAAATACAATAATCTGATGCCGCGTGAATAAAGGCCCGTCCACACGATCGGAGAGTGCCCAGCGGACACGTGCTAAATGCCCGTCATCTGGCAAAATTGGCGGCCAAACCAGCGGAGTGCCCGTGCCCGTCGTTGAGTGAAATCATGGTCCGCCTGCCTGGTGGTTTGCTGCCCGATATGGAGCGACGATTCCAGTCCCATAGCTTCCTGTCTGTGCATATTATAATTCTAATATTATTCAATTAACTTTTATGCACTACAAATCTCACCTGCAATTTATCTTCCTTGAGTACTTCATACATGGCTTGACAAGTTGCAGGTATTATGAGAGACAAACTTTGTTTCGATATCCTCGTTCTATACTGAAGTGACGTGTAGGTGCACCCAGTTGAAAGATATATGAGGGGTGACTCTAGACGAGCCTCTGCAGATATACTCTCCCTCATATTGGTATCCTGTTTTTTTATATATGGTTCCACTTTCGCTAGAAGTTTGTAAAAGGTGTTGGGGTCCATTCTCATGTAATTGATGAAGTCTTGCTCATGTCCATCTTGCAGTTCACGTAAAATCGTGGCATGACTTCCCAATACTTTTCTTCGACCTAACCACTCTTTGCACCATTCCTTTTTCTGCATTTGGTTCTTCTTTTTGCACATAGCAGCAATTATTATAGTACACAACGCTATGCTCTTCGCTTTAACTGTCCGGCGATTATTCCTGCGACACACCATGGTGATAGTACCGCACCCGCCACTGCCGACCACCTACTAGCTACCGGCGCCCGACTATGACTGCCGCCAACCACCCCTGTGTGTACAACAACACACAGGCTTTGCCAGGTAAACGGGCAAAGCCCGCCGGGCACTGCTCGATCGTGTGGACGGGGCTTAAAGGTTCCCCTATTATGATATATCGATTAAGGAAAAAAATGGAGGAAGTCTTTTTCAGTGAAGGACTATAAGACATCAGAGAGTGAAGTAAACACAGAGTACCACTGACGTATCATCTCCCTGTCACCAGCTTATCAAATTAAGTTGAAGTTCTTCTGACTAGCACACTTTCAACACTGCTTGGCCACCTGGCTTCCTTATCAGTGTATTATCTGTCTTAGATGGCAATAATATTTTTGTTAGTTCAGTCGTATGTAGATAATAATAGAATTATTGTCATTTGACCTGGATGATTCATTGTTGGATTATTTGTCTGTTGTTACACATTTCTCTAGATTCAGATATTACTATACAAAACCGTGTAGTCTTGATGAGATACTTGTTATAATAAAATATCTTTCATGGTCTATCTTTTTTTATTGGTAACATTAAACCTTTCGCATCTTTCCTAGATTCCTGAATGTTATGATGGCGTCGCTACTTTATAACATCTGGACATTTATATGTTGAAGGTTCGGAAATTGTCAGCTGCCGTGTGGAATGTCAGGTTTTGGAGCAGTGATATACTATGTCCGGAGCACCATACACTATTTGTGTCAGGTGAAGCAACGATAACTTCTTGTCTTGTTGAAGAGAGAATCTGGTTAGAGTTGTAAGATAAATAATAGTGATGTTCCTTCGGCCACTATCGAGGACATATACCGTTAGATATCTCAGCCTCCATTCCCCCAAAGATACACCTTTACAGTGTCTTATCAACCAATATCCTTACAGATTTTTAAGTTTATGTTATTTTATTCTCCTAGGTTGCTTTACAATATTATACAGTTCTTATATGGAATATTGCTTTGAAAAAACTATGAATAGGATACAACATCTTCAACCTCCCTCAAGTCTCTTTCATCACCAGCCAAGACCTCCTTCATAAGTCTGTAAGTATACTGGAGATAAAGAATAATTGCTGAAAACATGATCTCTTGTGTTAGCAAATATAGTCCAAGAGCCAGGACACTTTTATTTGTGCTTTTCCGCCAAAAGGCTGGAAGGGGTTTTTTTTTTTTTTTTTTTTAAGGGGATTAGCCCACCCGGGCACAGGTCACTGACCCACATCGAGACCCTGGGGGGCGAATATTTAATAATAGTAATTCATAGTAAATAAAATTTATAATAAAAAGTAAAATAAAATAATAATAATAATAATAATAACAACACTAATAATGATAATAAAGAAAAGAAAAAATACTAATCATTAGTGAGAAACGCTATATGTATAGTATGTTGTGTTGTCAAAGTAAGAGAAACAATTGAAACTCTGCAATCGTGTGTAAATGAGGCAGAAACACAGATCAGCAACCTGGGACTTTGTCACAATATTCGTGATGCCATATGGCAGCAGGGTCTACCATTAGACAACACATTATGCTTCCAATATCTTCCCAGGCGGTAGTACCTCCCTGTTTGATAGCTGCCAGCAGGCAGCTATCAAACAGAGAGGTACTACCGCCTGGGAAGGTACTGGAAACATAATGTGTTGTCGAATAGTAGACCCTGCTACCATACTGTATGGAATCAGGAAATTTGAGACCAAGTCCCAGGTTGATGACTTGTCTTTCTGCCTCATTAACACACGATTGCAGAGTTTCAATTGTTTCTCTTACTTTGACAACACAACATACTATACATATAGCGTTTCTCACTACTGTTCTTTTTTGGGGTATTTATTTATGGTCCTTCATCATCATTATTATTATTATTATTATTATTATTATTATTATTATTATTATTATTATTATTATTATTATTATTATTATTATTATTATTATTATTATTATTATTATTACTATCATCATCATCATCATCATCATCATCATCATCATCATCTTCATCATCATCATTATTATTATTATTATTATTATTATTATTATTATTATTATTATTGTTGTATTTCGCCCACCAGGTCCTGATGTAGGTCATTCACGTGTGCCCCGGTGGGCTAAGCACGTAAAAAAAAAAAAACACAAAAAAAAATATAAATATATATATATATATATATATATATATATATATATATATATATATATATATATATATATATATATATATATATATATATATATATATCTACGAGCAAATCAGACATCATGAATATCGCAATGGACCACAGGCACCGAAACACTATATTCGTTGTAAGCGTCTATATCCCATGCTTGCTGCTTCAATGCTGTCCTTGCATTTCCGAGCATTCTTGCAACATTATGGACGGACTCCTGAATCAGTGCTATCCATCCTAAGGAATAAGCCGTCTCAAGATCTCGGTATAAACTGTTGCTGCTCACTTTGATGCCCTTCGTCTTCCGTGACACCCATAGCAGACACATCTGTGACGTCCTAATAGCAGTTTGTGTGGTATTCCATTGATTCATCGTAAAGATAAAAAAGTTTGACTACAAAATATTTGAATGTTTTGAAATATCTCCTTCAGTACCCATGAGTAGGCTTGACCTTGTTCCATGTCGTCTCATCAAACGGTTTGATATCTCCTCTACAGCACGTTTCTGGCTGATGTGAATAATACATGGGAGATGGTGCTTGTGGTCTTTTGCGATATTCACGATGATTGATTTGCTCGTAGATAATCTGTTTGAAATGAACATAGAATATTATTAGTACAGCAATGAGTCTCCGGCAAAGCTATTCTACATAAATCAGAAAGTCATTAAAATCTGCAGCTGAAACCGGAATTCCAAATATAGATAGAAACTTATGATTTGTGTCGGTTTTAATATATAAAACACATCAAGTAACCCATGATAAAACACTGAATCCTTTGATACATTATTGTTTGCATAAATGAGCATTAGTGTCATTTAGTGGGTCAAGCAGACGGACGTTAACATCCAGCACTTCAGCCAAGTAGCTAAATTTATATCAAGCGTTTACCTTAACTAAGAGTATTTTTGCGAGAAATCCCAACCTTCCAACCTTTTGGCGGAAAAACACAAATAAGAGTGCCCTGGATCGTGGACTACGAGCCCTCAGAGCACTGACGTATGTTTGTGTTGTGGCACGTATCTTAACCCCTTGTGAAGCGTTATTGGAGACAGTATATTAATGTCTCCGTAGAATCGTTCATCATTGTTATCGCCTTTGTCTCCTCCATCGCGGTTTATTGTACTTGTGCCAACTCCTTCACATTATAATTTTAAGGACCACAAAACTGGCCACACATACTGTCGTATTCTACAGTTACATCGGTAGTTACACACACACATAATGCAGTATATTGTACATAACCACGTTCTATCATCGACCATCTTAATAATAGTTCATATTGCTTTTGTGATTTATATGATAATATTTGAGATAATATCATTTCTTCTCTATGTAAAGTCACTTTATCGTTAAAATAATGACAAGGACATACAGACTCAACACCTTTAACGATATAGTGATGTGTCTGTGTCTTAGTTCACTGCCAACAACCCACCCTCATGTACTGTATAGTATGAGAACATTAATGTTTCACCATATCCACTCTACTAACACAGTTCCACTTGTTCCCCTTCAAACAACTTAGCATTATACCACTTCTCTTATCTCACAATACTTCACGTAAAATACAATCAACATCAACCTATATAAAACCCCTGATTGATGAAGGTCTTTCCACCAGGCTACCACAATCTGTGCTCCTGATTCTTCCCTTCCAACTGGGAGCTTCCAAACTTCCTAATTACTTCTATCCATCAATTATTTGGTCTTTTTTACTGAGACTTTCTTATCTGTTGAGTTCCAGGCGAGGATCTCTTTGGTGCAGCTCTGATGTGTTACAGCTATATGACGCGCCTGTTGTGTTTTAGTTCCTTGGCTCTCTCAACAATATTTAATACATTGTATTCCAGCCTTTTTTTTTCCTTTCCTACATATTAGGTTTTGTATACATCTTTCCATGTTTATTTGTGTAGTTTAACACGAGGTCTTATATTTGATACAATAATGTTCCTTTAAATCAAATTTAAGTTATAATACTGAAGAGTTACGGGAACCTTGGCCTCGCTTCTTCTCATAATAAGTGAAATTCCCAGTAAGTCATTTGTCGTGTGGATAATACAACTTAGTATATAATAATGTAATAGTGTCTATTTTTCGTTAGTCTTCTTTTACTCCAGTAATGTATGAATGCTTGTGGTTCACAATTGGGTTTTCTATGGTGCATAATATGACAAAACATACTGCCATGGACCAAATAGTGTTTAAAAAGCAGATGACTTTGATAGACTACTTTCCTAGATATCTGGGGAACCCACTTCACTCAAACTAACGTGATTTTCAACACACTACTGAGCTTGTACTCGCATAAAGGTATCATTAGCATGCTGAGGTGATCACCATTCGAGATAACTTAACATTGTTGAATAATGTTAAGAAATAAGCCTGGGTATCACAACAAGGACCCTGGCCATAAATTCTTTCGTATCAATCAATTCTTACTTAGAAAAGAAGGATGTAGAGTGACTTGTTGGTGGGGGGAGGAAGGGGTATTGTGGGGACCAGGGAGAGTACTGGTCGTGGCGGTGGCAGCGGTGGCGGCGATGGGGGCACCCGGTGGCGGCGATGGTGGCGTTGGTGGTGGCGGCGGAGGTGGCGACGAAGGCACTGGCTCGTTTTGATAATTCTCTCTTCGATGACAGCTACTGCTGTTCACTCAGAACCTTTTCTTGGTCATAACCATCTCCGAGTTTTCAGACGAAGCAAAGCAGACATTAAAACAGGTATGTGCTGTATATATCCAAATGGAACTAATTGAGCTCCAAGAAAATGTGGCCTTGTAAGAGGTGGTTGGTGATTCTGATCCCTTCACTTTCTGGACACAGAAGGTGGCTTTAGCTAGTTCCCCTCATCTGCAAAAAGTCGCATTACATATCCTCACAATGTTTGGCTTCACTTACGGCTGTGAAACTGCTTTCTTCACCATGAATTTAGTGCAGAACAAATACCCCAAAAATATCACCAATGAACACCTCTACCATTGTCTTGGACTCGCTATTATACCATTTGAACCAAAGTTCAGGGAATTGGCAAGGAACAGTGTCACCCTACTGTACATAACATGACCTCTTTAATTTGTACAGAAAACTTATTTTTTTATTTTTTTTTACGGGGTACAGCCTACCCAGGCACAGGTCATCGACCCACAACGGGGCCTTGGGGGCGAAAACAAAAATAAGAGTAAAAAGAATTACAAAATAGAAGAGAAAAGGATTAAACTAATCTACACCACGAAGATGCAAGAAAACCCAGCTTTTTTAACTGAGACAGCTTGTTAGAATATGGAAACACAAAAGAAGGCAGAGCATTCCACAGTTTGGCTGTGTAAAGAAGGAAGGGTGTATTATAACGGGTTATTCTAATGTGACCGTGCCTGTGGACACCGCGGACAAGACGAGTGTTACGAGCACACGGCCTTGCCGGCGGTACACAGGATGCCAAATCCACCGAACATTGCCCGTTATAGTACCTGTAAAAAAAGAGTTTAGCAACATTGAAGCAAAGAGAAAGGGAAGAGAGATTATCAATTAAAGGAGGAGAGTTAATTAGATGAAATGCCTTTGATTCCACCCTATCTAACAGTTGGACAGAAGAAGAGCCACCCCAGATATGAGAGCAGTACTCCAAGTTAGGACGAATGAATCCCTTATATACATGAAGCAACTGCTCAGGAGTGAAATAGCTACGGCATCTATACAGCATTCCCAGCTTTCGGGAGGCAGCTTTAGCAATACTGTGGATGTGTGGCTTCCACGACATGTTAGAGGAAATGGTGAGTCTTAGCATATCTATTTTAGAATTTGGCAGAATGATTGCGTCTGAAGTGTGATTGCATCGTCAACATATTTTGAAATTATAGATGCATGTAGCCCAAAATAAATCATAATTTGTTTGTTATTACCTCACTTAAATTAAACCTTTCATCCGGACTTTTGCCACTAAGGAAATTTGTGTTACTGGACCTTCAAGTATAGCAGTTGAATAACCCTGCCCAACTAATTCACCCTTAGCAGCGACCCTTAGCACTGGAGGCGAGTTATGCCCATTCGGTCACAGCACATCTACACCATAATAGTTAACGATAAATTGTTTCTAAAAGATTAAGTCTTGGCAATACTTTTGAAGATCATGGTTATATCGGAAATGTCATTTATTTTTTCCAGAATTCAGTGTTGTATCGAGTGTAAAACACAGATTGAAGTGTGTTGCTGGTTCTCCGAGGTGCACACGCAAGTGTTTAAAGGTGATACGTTTTCAGTTTTTCATAATGTCTACAGCTGTGTTATACTAAACACAGAGCCGTTCTTGACTTTCAGACAAAGCAATATTTCCATCACCTTGGGCGCTGCCGGTCGTTTGATTAGTGTCAGCAATATATGTTGTTATTATCAATATTTGTAAGCAATATAACGAGTGAAATGTTAACTCGAAGGATGAATTGGCCATCTATTTTGTCCTTATTGATTCTCAGTAGCTCTTTTAATGAATTCTAATAACAGTAGTATTTAAATAATAATTTTCTTGCTCTTAAAGCTAACAAGTTATTTCATGAAGTTCTTTATCTGCAATAGAGGAAACTCGTGAAAATTTTGCAGCTAATTAAGTGTATTTTTAAAGTGAAATTGTCAGCTTCTCTTTTCTAAATAATCGAAGATTTACACACCAACTGCCACTCATAGAGGTCCATGCAATTTAAGAAATGCCTTTTGGTTTGGAGAAAGATATGGTTATTTTTATTAAGTAAATGAAAAGTGTCATCTCCGTTTCTAATAGGATAGGATATGCTATTACTGTGAACATATTGTTGCATACAGCTGGAACTGGATTAGAACATAAGAACATAAGCAAATAAGGAGGCTGCAATAGGCCGGTTGGCCTGTGCATGCCAGCTGCTGTCGAGAGTTACAACCACTCTCTATCGTCCATGAATCTATCTAGCCTCCTTTTAAGACTTCCAGCGTCCCAGCACTTACTACAAAGTTGATAAGCTTGTTCCACTCGTCCACCACCCTATTTGTGAGCCAGTTTCTCCCTATCTCCCTCTTAACCCTAAACTTATCCAACTTAAATCCGTTGCTACGAGTCCTATCCTGCTCGGTTATTATAACAACTTTATCTATATCTCCTCTATTGATTCCTTTCACCCACTTAAATACTTCTATTATATCTCCCCGCACCCTTCGTCTGTCTAGGGAATGCAAGTTTAGTTTCTTTAATCTATCTTGATATGGAAGGTTTCTATGTACCGGAATCATTTTCGGCATTCTTCGCTGCACCGACTCCATTCTATAATAAGGGAACCAGAACTAAATAACATAATCGAGGTGCGGCCTGACTAGCGTAAGATATAGTTGCAATATGACCTCCTCACTCTTATTACTTACACTTCTAGATATAAAACCTAATACTCTGTTTGCCTTATTTCGAACACAAACGCACTGTTTTCTCGGCAGAAGGTCCGGGCTTACAAGTACCCTAATTCTCTTTCACAAGTCGACTTCTCTAGGTTGATGTTGTTAAGGGCGTATTCATTGACAGTATTTGTTCTTCCAATATTAAGTACGCTGCACTTGTTGGTGTTGAATTTCATTTGCAATTTTCTGACCACTCCAGCAGTTTACTTAAATCCTCCTTGAGTTCATTTGCATCCTGCCCTAAATTAATCTACCGCCCTATTTTGGTGTCATCCTCAAACTTGCTTATGTCACTCTGATCCCAGTATCTAGATCGCCTATGTACATTATGAACAAGTGTGGGCCCAGTACTAACCCCTGGGGTACCCCATTAGTTACACGGCCCCACTCAGATGTAAAGCCATCTACGCTGACCCTCTGCGTTCTATCGGTGAGCCATGATTCTATCCATTTTAAAACTTTCCCCTCGATACCACGAGCCTTTACTTTTCTCAGAAGCATCTGATGCGGTACTCGGTCAAATGCTTTGCTAAAGTCTAAGTAAATAACATCGTAATTTTCGTCATTATCTACAACCTCATAGATATAGACTTTCCTAGAAAACGTCAGCAGATTTGTTAGACAAGATTTTCCATTTGTAAATCCACGTTGAGAGTCGTAGATTAGTGTGTGTTTCTCTAAATGCGATCTGATGCAACTTGCTATAAATGATTCTAGAAATTTCCCCATTACTGACATCAAACTAATCGGCTGGTGATTTGACGCTGATCCTTTGTCTCCCTTTTTGAATATGGGTATTACAGTTGCCTGTTTCCACAAGTCTGGCACAACTCCTGTGTCTAATGAATTTGTAAACTTCGGTACCATTTACAGTCGGATAAGGTTATGTTAGGTCAAGTTGGTTTAAGTTGCGAAACCATTTCACGAATTGTACAAACGTACTGCCCAGTTCATGAATTGAGCAATTTAAGAAACGGATCGTAACACTCACACTACTAATACTACTTTGCTGTCACTCGGAATCGAGTATGACGATCATCCAGCTATGATACAATGATATGAGTTACGAGGGATGTCAACTTTATTGGTGACTAAAGAGGCCGATTCGGGACCGGCAGTTTCGTCTACAGATGTTGCTGGAGGGGCGGCAGCAGTGTCTTTCCGGCGTTGACGCTTTTCTGCCTCGGTCTGCAGTTGGGCTAACTCGAAAGTATTGACACCTTGTTGTGTGATGCTCCTCAATGCGTTACGGCGTGGAGTAATCTTCTCCCAGATGAAGGGATCGATTTGGAAAATTTTCAGCTTTGTCTTAAGACTATCCTTATACCGTCAGTTGCCGACTAGTGTTACGTTTACTATTCGTTAGGTGACTGTAAAGTAGCTGCTTTGGCATTCTACTGTAGTCCATGCGGGTAACATGGTCAGTCCAACGTACAGTGGTTGTTCATGGATAATGGCAGCCTCGTTGCTCCTACAGTTGGTGTCAGCGAGAATCTCGCATTTGTTCTCTTGTCTTCCCAGCGAACTCGGAGGATGAAACGTAGACTGTGTTGGTGGAAGTTTTCAAGTGCCTTGAGATGCCTCCTGTATGTAACCCATGTATCGCTGCCATATAGCAGAGTGGGGAGGACCACTGCTCGATATATATGTGCAACTTGGTAGATAATTGCAGCTCCCTACAGCTGAAGACACGGTTTCGGAGTCTGCCAAAGGCTTGAGATCCACATCTGATCCGATGCTGAATCTTCATGGATGTCCGCGGTGGTGGACAGGTGGGAGCCGAGATACCGAAAGTGGGTAACATTAGAGAGGGTAGTACCGTTAAGATGGCTGGATGGTAGAGGTGTGGCTGAACCAAGGAGTCTGTCGGCCGAAGCAGGAAAATGACTGGTGGACAAGATCAAGATTACATGGGCTTCTCATGTCGTCGCAAACGTCGCCCCATTTACACCTAACCATTGTTTTTCATCAAATAACAACATATGTGCAAGCTCCATCTCTTATTGCACATTACAGTGATTTATAGCCCGAGATATTTACATAAACCAAAGAGATAAATTATTGTGTTTTTTGTAGCGTAAATCTCTGTTACCATTCCCTCCGGGTAAATGAGTTTTACCACCATTTGTTACTTACAACAGCTATCAGTGTTTATCTTATATTGCATAATTTTCTAATATTGTTATGTTTTATATAGTATAAAAACAAGGCCCTTTTCTGCTCACTGCTTTACCTGCCGTCAAGCCAAATCATACCAACAATGAATTATTGAAACATTAGTGTAGCAATATTGAAGGTCACGAAAATATAAGATATTTTATATATAACTGGAATGAAGTTAAACAATAAGTGCCATGTCCTAATAGAATAATTATTACTGTGAAGGTTCATAGGTAGGACACACAATTGTCACACTAAGCCTGTATCTAAGGTTGACACGTCCCGAGACCTAAGAGAATAACGTAAACATAAAGGACTTAGCTGTGTGGTGACCACATTCACACCACAAGCTGAGTGATGACCACGGCCACACCACCAGCTGGGTGATGACCACGGCCACACCACCAGCTGGGTGATGACCACGGCCACACCACCAGCTGGGTGATGGCCACGGCCACACCACCAGCTGGGTGATGGCCACGGCCACACCACCAGCTGGGTGATGACCACGGCCACACCACCAGCTGGGTGATGGCCACGGCCACACCACCAGCTGGGTGATGACCACGGCCACACCACCAGCTGGGTGATGACCACGGCCACACCACCAGCTGGGTGATGGCCACGGCCACACCACCAGCTGGGTGATGACCACGGCCACACCACCAGCTGGGTGATGGCCACGGCCACACCACCAGCTGGGTGATGACCACGGCCACACCACCAGCTGGGTGATGACCACGGCCACACCACCAGCTGGGTGATGACCACGGCCACACCACCAGCTGGGTGATGACCGCGGCCACACCACCAGCTGGGTGATGACCACGGCCACACCACCAGCTGGGTAATGACCACGGCCACACCACCAGCTGGGTGATGACCACAGCCACATCACCAGCTGGGTGATGACCACGGCCACACCACCAGCAGTTATCTATCGTGTAGCAATAGGAGCCGAGTCACCTACAATACCCACACCCGGCAATAACTGTCCGCACAAGAAATATTCCGGCCATTACATTTACTGCTCAGGTGCACAACCCGCCTCGTGTTTACTAACTTAACCTTGTTTAAATTATATATGAAATAAATTGCCAAAAGCGTTCAATTGTGAATTTATTTTCCAATATTCATAAACAATTAGAATAATTTGCTCACCTTGAGCAATGAATAAATATATTGAAAGAAAACAATACGTTAAGCCGTTCATAAAATGTCGTCACGGTAATTTAGTTCCGCTAACTCTAAATATGTTTTACTGCAATACTTATTTCAATATATATATATATGTAATATTCAGAAATTTCAGAGTAATTTCGAATGCCCCGCCATTAGCGGTACTGAGCGTTCAAGGTCGTCTGAGGGAAGAGAGCGCTCCCCGCACATAGTGGGAGTTTGTGGAACTAGGCCTATATGGCATTTTATGTAATTTACCGGATTAATAATGATGCGATTCATGAAGTTAAGGGACTATTATTGAATTTGAAATTATTATAGATCGTTTAGCAGTCTGAATAATGTTAAAGGGTGTCCCAAGGAGTTATTAGTTAGGCGGAAAATAGGTCACGTAGGCCTAAGCTCACGCCTTGAGAGAATGCGACGAGGCCTCTCCCTCAGTCCCGGATAGCACTCACACAAACAAGACGTCTCTGCGCGTCTGTCCCAGAAATAGTCACGTGGCCTAGTCACCTGTGCTGAAATATTGCAGTATAACAAGTAAGTCTCATTCGATCTCAGACAGGGTTAGATAGGGCAGTGATAAAGTAAACTAGAGCTAACAGTGAGTTCATTTCAGGGTTTCCGTGAGAACCCACTTGACTGAAGTTGACTGGAGTTGACCTGGAGTTAACTGCGAGAGATTGACTGCCGTTGAGGATTGAGGGTGGCGATTGTCGCCATTGGACCGATCAAAGTAGGCCTGTCACTGTTTAGCGGGGTAGCAAAGGATCTCTTGAGTGAACGAGTGCTCCCGACAACTAAACGACACGGGACGCTAAAGCTTCTCTCAACTGTACAAGGTCTGATTGGCTCACTCCCGTCCGCTTTATGGACGCACTGGGAGTACACTGAGGCTATCTGAGTAGACTAATGGTCACACACTGAGACCGTGAGTCTAGGTCTCTAGGAGATACCTGGAGGAACATTTTCCCTCCCTTATTACGGGTGTAATTTAATAGTTTCTAGATAATTTTGATAATATTGTTTTGAATGTTTGTGCCATCAAGTGGAACCAGAGTGATACTGTGATTTGATTCTTTTAATGCCTCTGATTGTTCTTCATAATTCTGATCTCAGGTATAACCTTGTTCCCCAGAGTAGTGGTTAGGTTAGGTTAGGAAGTGTGCATCTGTTGGGGTGCTATAATTTTGTTGAGTGCCCTTAAGGCCTATTCATTGTAGAGTATTTAATTTCATATTTTATTACCATTTCCTTAGTGACTGATATAATTTTGTTGAGTGCCCTTAAGGCCTATTCATTGTAGAGTATTTAATTTCATGTTTTATTACCATTTCCTCAGTGACTGATATAATTTTGTTGAGTGCCCTTAAGGCCTATTCATTGTAGAGTATTTAATTTCTCATTTTTATTACCATTCCTCAGTGACATATAATTTTGTTGAGTGCCCTTAAGGCCTATTCATTGTAGAGTAGTTAATTTCTTTTTTTAATACCTAAGTGACTGATATTATTGTGTGAAAGCCTTTAAGGCCTGTTTCATGTGTGCACGCAACAGTTCTTAATACTTCAAATTTATTGTTGCCTGAGGTTCTAATAATTTTTATATCAGGTATAACTTTTATTCCCCAGAGTAGTGTTTTAAGTTCAAGTTAAGAGGTGCGCATATTGGTGTACCATTATTTGATTGTGTTTGTAGTGTTGGAGGGAATATAAGTGTCTAAATGTAACAGTGTGTCTCATTCATCCCAGTCACAGATGCTATCCTTCCACGGGTCACGGACAATTTATTTTGTTTAGTAGTTTTAAGTGTTCTTGTGCTGGTTCGGGATTTTTCTCAAAGGGGCGCTTCCACTGCCATTACCATCTATTAATTTTAAATAAACCCCAAGTCAAGTGAGAAATTAAAGTCCAGTAAATTCCGACCGGTTACATATGTATATATATATATATATATATATATTATATATATATATATATATATATATATATATATATATATATATATATATATTAAAGTCACAAGTCCCGCCTCCACAAACTCCGCCTAGTACTACAAACTTATAAAAGCCGTTGCATGGCTCGGGAGCTCAGAAATTCTGCAGATTTTGAGTTGGCTCTTCACTCCTTACTCGTGCCAACCTGTGGTGGAGCTCTCCAGCGTATCTTATGCTAAGTCCTTTATGTTTACGTTATTCTCCTATGTCTCGGGACGTGTCAGCCTTAGATACAGGCTTAGTGTGACAATTGTGTGTCCTACCTATGAACTTTCTCAGTGATAATTATTCTATTAGGATATGGCACTTATTCGACAGATACCGTAGACCTTTAAATCAAACGTTAGTACGACGGTGTCGCTGTCTGTCGGCCGAAGCAGGAAAGTGACCGGTTGACAAGATCAAAATTACATGAATATCGAGGTAAATGGGTATAAGTTATACCGTATTACCAACCTCCACTTCGCTAACCCTGTGCCCTTCCAAGGATTCACATTATGATAAACTTTACCTGTAAACACCTTAAAGCAATCCCATAAATATGTGTTAACACTTCGAAATCTTATCACAATATAGAATAAAAGATGTCATAAAAAGTTGCCAAGCATATTTGGTGTAAGGAGCATAGTTAAGGCGCCACACTAAAAAAATAAAAATACATCAACTGTGAGCTGGCCGAGTGCTGGACTCAGCTGTTGTTCCGAGTCTGAGATTACATTAGTGAGTTTCATAAAGTTGAGAATGTATACACCTTCAGTTGGTGCCCAGGAACTATCTATCTCAATCTGACAACCTGTTAACCTCTGTGGCGACTAACAATGGATCTGAGATTTAAAATTAATTCATAAGAGAAATCAACGAACTAATTAACTAACTATGGTAGCATTTCACTGACAAATTGCTTGGTGATGTGTTATATCGTTCTGTCTGCTGGACATACGAAAAGTAAAACGACAGGGGGATATTTCCTTAAACTCGAGAACCTATATAGAAAAAAACAATTGTGAATTCCCGACAAAAGAAATCCTCTTTTTTCCAGGAAGACCTAACACGCATGGCTGAGTAACATGCTTGATATTCTGCACAATTCAAGATAAATGTTGAAATCATCATCATCCCATCATCACACATCACTGAAATTTTAAGTATTACCTTTTTTAAAGGTTTACCATGATTAATTTCGACAAAAATGAAAACAAATCTGATTCAATAAAGCTTGAACTCAAGTTCAGAGCCAGGCGCTACTGATGAGCATTTGACGACCATTTATGTAAGTTATGTGCGTTCTCAGATGGAATATTGCTGTCATCTGTATGCTGGTGGAGTTGTGGCACTTCCTCTTGATTCAGTGAAAAAAAAAGTCAAAGATTCCACTTTGTGAAGCTATTTCTTCACCTTTCCTCTACAGATACCTTCATAAACAGTATCCTAGAAAGTTACACCTCCACGTACCCTGAATGTACCTATTAGAACATCTGGGAAGGCCCAGGACCTTTTTGTTGAACTTCCATTCTCGGGAACCTCTGGCTATCAAATCTCCTTTATGCTCTGGGCTACCACTCTATGGAACTCCCTACCACAGAATTTATTTCCTGTGTTATATATATACTTTATCAGTTTCAATTTCAAATCTTCAGTCGTTGGCAAGAGGACGCTACAGTCAATAGCATCGACAACGACATGTGTTTGATATCTCCCTCAACTTTGTATTTATTAAAAAAATTAAAATTGCTATCACGGATGGCTTCTGTATACCATAGAATAGAAATATCTTCATAATAACATGAAGTTACAACAACATCACTGGACTATTCGACCCAAAATTTGTAAATATCTCCTGTAATCTGATGAACGAATTTTTAGAAGGTAAAAGTTGTTCCTCAAGTTTCACTAGACTCAGACCATAGGATAATGGGTGCTAATTTGAATATTGTGCCAGTTTAGTTTAACAAATTTATTGACAAAGCTTGAAGTACAGTTTGCCTATTCTGAGTAATTCAGTCAGGTCTTGACACTGAGGGTGGTATCACTTCTCACTGCCACGCAGGACAGAGGTTCATACACAAAGAAATACATCATATTCATTAACAATATATATATATATATATATATATTTTCGTGTCCTTGTGGCCTAGCCGGTAGCGCTCCCTAGTCACCCCAGTAAGGTCCGACGGGTTCGTTCCTTGCTGGTGAGTAAGAGTTGATCTGTATGTTTCAAAGTCCGCTGTTAAATGGACTAAAAAACTCGAAGTATATATAGATAAACTCGCGTTTCATACACTGGATTCGGTAAAATGCTACTGACACCACATACGAGGCACGGGCAGTTTCCCATTGAGGTTCACGGCGCCATCAGCTCGATGAACAGGCTTTGTGTGAAATATAACAGAGTCTAGAACTGCTTTTAGTGTCCTTGTGGCCTAGCCGGTAAGCGCTCCCTAGTCACACCCAGTAGGTCGAGGGTTCGATTCCTTGCTGGTGAGGTCGTTGATTGTATGTTCAAAGTCCGCGTGTTAAATGGACTAAAAATGAAGTATATATATGTACCTCGCGTTTCATACCAGCTGGATTCGGTAAAATGCTACTGACACCACATACGAGGCACGGGCAGTTTCCCATTGAGGTTCACGGCGCCATCAGCTCGATGAACAGGCTTTGTGTGAAATATAACAGAGTCTAGAACTGCTTTTAGTGTCCTTGTGGCCTAGCCGGTAAGCGCTCCCTAGTCACACCCAGTAGGTCGAGGGTTCGATTCCTTGCTGGTGAGGTCGTTGATTGTATGTTCAAACTGTAAATGACTATATATATATATATATATATATATATATATATATATATTCAGTACATAGGTCAGATTCATGTTGGTGATGTCACTGTTCACTGCCATGCAGGACAGAGGTTTGTACACAAAGAAATACATCATATTCATTAACAATATATAAAGGTCAGATTCATGTGGGTAATGTCACTGTTGCCTAAACCAGTGATAGGAGAAGTTCCAGAAGTAAAATGTTTCTCTGAAAATTGGGTAAGAGAGAGAGGAATATTTATACGAAATAGATAAGAAAAATAATATTGTTGTTTAATGTACTGTATTAAAATGAAGAAAATTAGGACTAACATCGTGATAATTTATGTAGAACTGCAGAGGAGACAAGAAACAAATAGTGTACGTAGGGTGAAAAAGAGACGAGGAAACTGCCGTGAAGAAGATAAGATAAGAGGCAATGACCTCCAGAGACCAGGATGATATACATGATTGATAAAAATAACTGCGAGATGATCGATAAAAAGTGTAGCGATGTCAGAGAAGCTCAGAGATGATATTTCGGAACAAAATCAGAGTTTTATGAATAATCAACATCTTATAGAAAAAGGAGACGCCATAAAGCCAAACCAAAGATATTGTAAATAGACTTTTCATCCTTTACGTAATTTGAAAAAGGTGTTCAAGACGTAAAAAATAGAGAAACTCGTGGAAGCAAAAATTTTAATGACCACGTAATACTGTACAACTCATTATCCAATGTAACAATCCTTGTAGCGCATGAATAAGTTTTAGAAATAATTGAAACGGACATTAAGCGAATAGAAGTAACATACAAGGTCAAAAGAGTTAGTACATTACGAATCATCTGCCGCAGACACTTTCACCTAAACTACTAGTAAATCAAGCAAGGAATAAAGAGACTTACCAAAGAAATACAAAATTATATACCATATAGATTTTTGAAGAGGGAAATGGCAATGATTATGAAAGTGAAATAGACATTCCACAGATTTGTTTCAAATTGAAAAGAAGATCGCAAGGTGATGTGACTGGTTCCATATACATCTTTGCGGCCTGGGTTGTGAAAAGGGTGAAACATTAAGTATCTAAATGATATGGTCCTGACGGACTTTCCATTATTATACTCTCTGCTTTCACATAGACTGCGTCATAATGTGTCTTGAAGTCAATGTCAATGATATAATAATATAACACTACTACACAATGTATGAATAGCAGAACACAACCACATGCTTGCCTTTTTCATGGATAACTGACACACGAGGCACAACAGTGGCAGCATAGGGCCCGGTGGTGAGTGCAGAGTCTGAACGAGTACTTAACGTGGATGGGACTGGTACTTCCTTGAACAGAGTAATGTATTTGATACAAACTGCAGGTTATTTTGCTATTAATACCAAATTTGTTTAAAAATGAAACAAAAGTAAAACTTTGTTTGTATTATCTTCTTTTCTTTTATTACGTAAGTGCACATCACTTTAAATTATATTTATTTAAGGTTCACACTTATATAATAATAATGCCAAGCGCTCGTGGGCCAGATGAAATTTCTTAGGGGCCACCAGGATGTGGTCCACACATATGGATGGACATAATGATTTTGATGAATTAATATAAAAGATGACTAACATGTGATTCATACTGAAGGTTCGAAGTGTTCCCTGAAGAAGGCAGTGATGGGTAGGGAAACACCGGGTAACACTGAAGTCCATTTATTAACGGATAGGAGAAATACAAGTGGTGACTAGAGTGTGCTATGCACGGCCCACGGAGTCAGACTGAGACTGCCTTGCCATATGGCAGCCTCGGGGCAATGTTGCCACATAACACGTGCAGTGATGCCACGTAATTACATATATAAATGCTACTCGGCACAGTAGCTTATTTACAAGGTTGCTACTCCGCACAGTAGCATAGATTCATAACCTACACATAGTACTGGACGCTAGGACTCGGCAATACTGATGCTAGCTTGATGACTTAAACAAGACACATATGACTGGTCGTAATGACACTGCATGAAAATAAAGCCTAATAAGCGGCGGGGGGGCAGAATGACTAATCCTAACCCAACACAATGATAAAGTGTGACGCAATGCGCACAGTGAGGTGGAATATTATAATATATATTTAGATTCTAATAATATGATGATAGAATAAATACATCGAGAATGATGAGTTAAAATCAATAATATGATCGTATATGATGAATCTGCTTAGGTATTATCCATCTATAATGATGACTTTATTTCGGTGATGGGTGCAAATTATGTATAATGTTCCTATATGATAATGTACAGTGAACTGACATGACCATTTAGCAGGACATCACCAGCCAACATGAGTGCTTCCTATAACTATTTTGACCAAGATTATCACTCGACATATAGCCTAGAATAACCTACTACAGTATGTCCCGAATGACCTTCTATAATCTAGAATGACCAAATGTGTCGCAAATTGACTTGAATTGATAAAATTTAGTAATGGATTCAGCAATGATGTGATAAGATCTAGAATTAAATTGACCAAGACGGACATAATGTGACGAAGATGGAAAGAATATGACCAAGACGGACATAATGTGACGAAGATGGAAATAATATGACCAAGACGGACATAATGTGACGAAGATGGAAAGAATATGACCAAGACGGACATAATGTAACAGAAGAACATAAGAACATAAGAATGGAGGAAACTGCAGCGGGCCTATTGGCCCATACTGGGCAGTCCCGTTTACACCCAACCCCTATTGCTCATATAAGCATCCAACCTATGTTTGAAGCTATTCAGCGTATTCCAGTTAATGATGATATTTGGTAACTTGTTCCATTCATCCACTACTCTGTTTCCAAACCAGTGTTTACCTATTTCCCGCCTAAATCTAAATTTGTCTAATTTAAAACCATTGTTACGAGTTCGCTCCTGGTTGGATAGTTTGAGTACCTTTGTAATGTCCCCTTTGTTTAGCCCTGCCTTCCACTTATACACCTCTATCAGGTCGCCCCTCGCTCTACGTCTCTCGAGGGAGTGCAAATTAAGATGCTTTAACCTGTCTCTATACTCAAGGTTCCTAATGCCCGGGATTAGTCTTGTCATTCTCCTCTGAATTCTTTCCAAGGATTCTATATCCATTCTGTAATACGGTGACCAGAACTGAACTGCGTAATCCAGGTGTGGTCTCACAAGAGCAAGATACAGTTTTAGGATGACCTCGCTAGTCTTGTAACTAACACTCCTTTGTATGAACCCAAGTACTTTATTAGCCTTGTTACGAGCAAAAACACATTGTTTACTTGGCTTAAGGTTCCTACTTATCATTACTCCTAAATCTCTCTCGCAGTCGGATTTCTCTATGGCATCGTTGTTCATCTGGTATCTGGTTTCCCTGTTTACATCTCCTATACTGAGTACTTTACATTTGTCCACGTTGAATTTCATCTGCCATTTTTCAGACCATTCGAAAAATTTGTTTAGATCCTCCTGTAGTTTTGCCGAGTCCTCGTCAGATTTGATAACACGTCCTATTTTAGTGTCATCAGCAAATTTACTTATGTTGCTGTCTATGCCGATATCTATGTCGTTTATGTATATAATAAACAATAATGGTCCAAGTACTGAGCCTTGGGGAACTCCACTTGTGACGTTGCTCCAATGGGACTTAGTGCCGTTAATGCTCACTCGCTGTTTCCTGTCCTGTAACCACGCCCTAATCCATTTAAGGATGTCACCTTTGATGCCATGAGCTTCTACCTTTCTAATTAGTCTTTCGTGGGGTACTCTGTCGAAGGCTTTGCTAAAGTCGAGATATACCACATCATAATTGTGCCCCTCGTCCACTGATTCGAAAACTGATGAAAAGAATGTTAATAGATTAGTTAGGCAAGAACGTCCGCTTGTGAAGCCATGCTGGGAATCATTGATCAATCTGTGCTTCTCCAGGTGATTTCGAATAGAGTTTGAAATGATTGCTTCCAGTAATTTGCCTACTATTGATGTTAGACTGATTGGGCGGTAGTTAGAGGATAGTGATCTATCCCCCTTCTTGAAGATCGGTATTACATTCGCTATCCTCCAGGATTCTGGTACTACACCTGTTTTTAAGGACATGTTAAACAACTTTGCTAAGGGCATACTAAGCTCTTCCTTACATTCCTTTAATACTCTGGCAAATATCTCATCGGGACCAGGTGACTTATTAGGCTTTAGTTTGTCTATTTGCTTACTAACATCGTTACTAGTCACTACTATCTCACTTAATTTGTTTTCTTCACTATCTCTGAATAGAGTCGGTGCCTCGGGTATCATGTTTAAATTTTCGCTGGTGAAAACTGTTGAAAAATATTTATTCAAATTATTGCTCATTTCTCCGTCGTTATCAGTGAGCTCGCCGGAGTCTGACCGTATTGGTCCAATCTTTTCTCGTGTTTTAGTTTGGTACATTTGGTAGAATCCTTTGGGGTTTGTCTTTGCCTCCCTTGCTATCCTTACCTCATTATTCCTCTTTGCTTTCCTTATCTCGGTTTTAACCCTACTCGCCAATACCCTATAATAGTCCCGGAGGTGAATTTCGCCACGATTTATCCTTCTACCTATAGCCTTCCTTTGGCCAATGATGTTCTTTAAATAATTATTTATCCATTTAGGGTCATTGTTGTCTGATCTGAGTTTTTTGTATGGTATGTTCTGCCTTTGTGCATTAAGTAACTCACTATTTAAATTGTCGTGGAACTCGGCAATCTCAGATCTCGTTATCAGGTCGGTGTCATCTGTCAGGTTCACGGCCAAGCGCGACACCCCCTCTCTCAGCTGCCTCTTTAAACTGTCAAAGTTTGCCCTTCTGAAATCTGGTACTTTAGTGGAATTTTCCTTACGTCTGCCCTGAAAATCTAACTGGAATCGAATTTCTTTGTGATCGCTGTTTGCAAGTTCGTTCCCTACCTCGACATTGCTAATGAGGTTTTCTCTGTTTGACAAAACTAAATCCAGTATATTATTACCCCGTGTGGGTTCGGTTATATGTTGACTTAGGAAACAGTCCTGGATCGTCTCGAGAAAATCCTCTGATTCTGAGTTACCTGTAAGGTCGGTCCAATCTATTTGGCCAAGGTTAAAGTCGCCTACTATACAGACTTTGTTGTGTATGGAAGCCCTGCGCATTTCATCCCAGATAAGTCGCTCATTGACTCTGTCAAGATTGGGGGGTCTATATATTACTCCTGTGATTAATTTTTCCCGACCGTCGCTTAATTCTATCCAAATTGTTTCTGTATTCCTCTCAGTTTTTATTTCCTTATTTATTTCACACTTCAGATTATCCCTAACATAGATTGCTACTCCGCCTCCTTTCCTGGTCTGCCTATCGGTATGGAACAGTTTGTAACCCGCAATTTGGTATTCGACTGGTAACTCACGTGTGTCTAGGTTGATCCATGTTTCAGTGAATGCAATTATATCGATTTCTTCGGTACATACCAAGGCCCTAATATCATCCATTTTGTTTCTCATACTTCTACTGTTCGCGTAGTATACATTTAAGTTAGTCGTGTTCTGAGTCCTTCCCTTACCGCGTTTAGTTTTAAACTCCCTGTCTAATTTAGTTATGTCATCATTCCTAACACTATTTCCCTGTAATCTTTCGCCTTGTTTACCCGCTCCCACTGCAGTCTCCTCCACCCCCGTGCTCCTATGTTCTCTTAGCAGTTTAAAGACTTCGATATCTTTTGAACTGCCCCCTCTAGAGCCCCAGCCAGGGTTGCTACTCCATCCCTAGACAGGTGCACCCCATCCCTAGCATAAAGGTCCCTTCTGCCATAGAAGTTGTCCCAGTTGTCAATGAATGGGACTGATATTGACTTGCAATATCTGTCAAGACGGTCGTTGACACCAACTGCCCTTGACAACCATTCACTGCCAACTCTCCTTCTAGGCAGGACACAGCATATGATAGGGATCCCTCCCTTAGTCCTAATACGATCTATGGCTGCCTTGAACTTATCAAGAAGCTCCTCGCTCCTACACCGGCCAATATCATTGCCTCCTGCACTGAGGCAGATAATGGGTTTGTTCCCATTACCAGACAAGATATTGTCCATCCTGTCAATTATATCCCCCACCCCAGCTCCTGGCAAACACACCCTCATCCTATTTTTGTTTTTACCACAAAAGGCCCTGTCCATGTACCTTACCTGTGAGTCACCAACAATTAAAGTTTTTATACCTTCCTTGTCATCCCTGTCCCTGACTGTACTAACGTCCAATTCGTCTATCAAGGGACTGAACGGGTTGGTACACTTAGCTGTTGTTGTCGTTGTTGTCGTATCCTTGGTGTACTTCTTCACCACCAGCTTCGTCTTCCCACTACTCACAATCTTCCACTCGCTTGAGTTTTCGTCAGACACTGGCTACCCTTTAATTTCGCCAGCTCTTCCTTTAATTTCAGGTTCTCCAACGTGGTCCTCTCAATTTCTTCCTTGGCCCTCGCCAATTCTTCAGTGGACCACTCCAGTTTGGTCAACAAACTCACATACCCAAGACCACACATAGGACTGGCCATATCTGATAATTACCCCTCGGGAGCTAACCCTGCCGTGACCTTTCCCCTAGTGAGGTCAGAACAAGACAAAAGATGGAAAGAATATGACCAAGACGAAGATGGAAAGAACATGACCAAGAAGGACATAATGTGACGAAGATGGAGGTAATATGACCAAGACGGACATAATGTGAAGATGGGAGTAATATGACCAAGACGGACATAATGTGACGAAGGTGGAAATAATATGACCAAGACGGACATAATGTGACGAAGGTGGAAATAATATGACCAAGACGGACATAATGTGAAGATGGGAGTAATATGACCAAGACGGACATAATGTGACGAAGATGGAAGTAATATGACCAAGACGGACATAATGTGACGAAGATGGAAATAATATGACCAAGACGGACATAATGTGACGAAGGTGGAAATAATATGACCAAGACGGACATAATGTGACGAAGGTGGAAATAATATGACCATGACGGACATAATGTGAAGATGGAAGTAATATGACCAAAACGGACATAATTCATAATATCGCTTATAACCCAAAATTGTAAAATAGCACCAAGAATGACCAAATATGTTCCGTAATTAGCCACCATGACCTGTATTAGCCGCCATGGCACGTAATAAGCCATCATGACCCGGAATAAGCCATCATGACCCGGAATAAGCCATCATGACCCGTAAAAGCTATCATGTTTTGTAATAAGCCACCATGAACCGTAATGAGTCACCATGAGCCGTAATAAGCCACCATGAGCCGTAATAAGTCACCATGACTCGGAATAAGCCATCATGACTTGGAATAAGCCATCATTACTTGGAATTAGCCGTCATGACCCGGAATAAGCCACCATGATCCGGAATAAGCCACCATGACCCGGAATAAGCCACCATGACCGGTAATAAGCCACCATAATAATGGTAGAGGATGAACCATTATGTGTGGTGGCTGGTGTGGGTGATACATGAGGCGCCGCTGATCAACTGCGCCACTTTTATGGCGCTCTGGTCATCCCTTAATAATTACTTATACACGATTTATATTCAAGAGTAAGAGTGGCATAAATTGGCTCCAGAGATAAATATATCTTGCTCATAAGATGAATCACTTCAGCTTATTATATGACGGGAAGGAGCGTGAGAGCTGCGGTGATGCTCATCAAGAGGAACACGACAACAATAGCCTCAGTGAGTCTGTGAACGATGATGAAATTGGTAACAAGTTTGAAGCACCAGAGGAAGGAGACCTTACTGTTGTTTGATGCACAGTGATACTCGGACTTGATCATGTCGTCGTTACACAGGTTCTTCCTACACCGGCGTTAGGGGTGGGAGTTTACAGAAGAAAACAAATGTTTCTGGTCAGTGGTTATCCCAGCCATTACCACTGTGTGGAAGGAGCCGTGAAAAAGAGTGACAAAGGTTGACACTCACGTGGTAGATGTATACGTATAGGATGTATAGCAACACCTATAGTCGTAAGAGAAGTGACCTTTTGATCATGAAAACAAACCGTAAAAATAATTTTTCTAATGACTCCTTTGTATAGTTATAAAAGAATAATCAAATGATATATTTTACTATAGTGGTGGGTAAAGTACACAGGATCTTCCAGTTGTTCAGGAGCTGCCTGACGACTGTGTTAAACATTAATTGTTGATCACAGTAAAATAAAGTTGGTTATCCTACCATAGTTCACAAGTAAGAAGGCGTTCAATTTAATTATGCTTTATCACTTAATTTATAAATCTGATTAATCAAATATTTTTCAATTCATTGTTTCCATGTTTTTCATTCCATGGAACTAATTTAAAACCACATTATATTGATCCCAAACACCTTTAGGTAGTGTTGGAGCAGCCTACAATGTCTTTAAGGTAAAATGTGTTATTATCAGGTAAAGGTTAGAAAGCGAGGAAAGCCATTAGGGGTCTCGAGTCGCCCCAACACGTAAATAAGTTGCATCCAAGCCGATAATACACCTTTAAGGCGATGGTGAACTTTAACCTATGATTATGGCGGAAGACCTTTAGTTGAGAGCTGAATTTTGTATATACATTTCCATTTAATACTCTGGTAAATCTATTAAAATAATTATATCAATTGTATAATAGTTTGACAAGAATATTGTTGAAATATTATGTAGAGACGGTACAATTGTTCAGTTGAAGAAGAGTCATTATTATCATTATTATTATTATTATTATGGTGGTACGGGAGAGTGGTAGAGACATTGTGTACTATGAATATAATGCTAGTAAGCTGGAACAATGTAAAAAGTGCTGGAATTTTATAAGAGGATTATATGACTTTTTTCACCATATGATTAAAGAAGGGAGATAATAGTAAAGATTTCAAGAGGAGAAACTTCCGGTAAAGGGGCCAGTGAGAGACAGAGTCGGAGAGGTGAATGAAGTTAAAACAGTCCTGGAGAGACACGAGTCTTGGCGGATTGATAAAAGACATTCCGAAAACGTTTAGAGTGGAGGGTGGTGGTCCTCAACTCTCAGACCTGATGATGGAAGCTTTTATTGACTGTTTCCATATATTATTGTCACCTTTCATTACAACGTGTACGGTACATCATGATACTCACAGTTTCGTCAAGCCTATACAGTATACACCCCTATACGATCTCGTAAAATCTCTATAGATATATAAGAATAAAAAACGCTAAATTTTCCCTTATAATTCGACAATAATAATGACATCCAAAAAAAAAATTATAGACTCGAACTAAAAGAAGAATTAAGATAGTTAGTATTTTGATCAGTTTCTGTCACATGCAAATCACTGAGAATAACGTAAACATTATCACCTTCCAGTAAAAGGTTATATTTCTCAATCTATGAGATATTCGCTGTTATGTTTGTTGTAGGTTGTTATAGTTTGTACAACATAATAATTGATCTAGTCCTAATGTAACCTCTGATATGCAAACCTAACCAAACCTAACCTAACCTAATCCAATATGCCCCAATCTACCCTAATCTAACCCAGGTTGAAGTAACCTACTCTACTCTAATCTGTCTCAATCTAACTTAACCTAACCCTTGATAAACTAACCTAACTACACCGAAGATCTTATGGTTTAGGATCACATAACCTAACCTAACCTAACCTAACCTAACCTAACCTAACCTAACCTAACCTAACATTTCATAATCCATTGTATTCTCTTCAAACCTAACCTAACCTAACCTAACCTAGCCACTTAAAACTAAACGTAACACGTATCAATATAACTAATTATCTAACCTAACTTAATCTATCTTTGGCGTTTGTATTGATGGTGTGGTAATACCGGTATTGATGGTATGATACAACAAGGTGAAGCCCCTCAGCCAGTGTCCTAAGTCATCATTAATGTCTGTAGCCCACAACTGTAACTCTACCTCAAGGATATTCTTCATCACTTTAATTTTAGTACACATACCCTGTAGTGTGTTATGATATTTTTCCTTTCTAAGATATGAAATCCAGATTGACTTGTGTCTAAAATATGCTAAAGAAAGTTTGTTTGGGTATTTAACTTGAAATATCCTACACAGACACAGGGTATATTCATATGTTAATAAACTTTCACGTGTTCCGGGAGTTTTTAATCGTTTGCATGGGGAAATTATAACAAAGAACAACTGAACATCTCCTACTGTGACATTTATTCCAAAAAAATATTGTTTCTTTTTTCACACTTAAAGTGTTCAGTCACCCAAGTCCCTTAAGGAATACTTTCACACTTTGTAATATCATAAGGAGGTAGTTTGTATTAATTTATTCATAAAGTAATGATATGCGATTAAAAGTTACACAAGTACGACAGAACCTGTGAGACATAAGACAGGGTTGTCAAGTCACCAGGACCTGGGCATAAGAAGTAGCTTATATTAGTTACTTTTTTGCCCATAATTATATAATAGAGGAACAGTTCACTGAAGGTGTTTACTAGATTATTTAACGCGACAACAATGACTCGGGAATATTGTTAATCTCTTCGCGATTAATCTGACCTGAATAAATCCTGTTACTTAAGAGTTAATGTATCAGGTAAAACGAGTAAAAATAGTTACTTCCTCTGAGGTAAATAAACCACTTTTCTTTTCCTCGGAAAATGAAAACATAATTATTAATGACTGGTAAAGACCACTACCGGTAGAGGGAAAATTAAATAATTTTATTGAAATTTAACATCAATAAATTTTAAAATATTTCCTTCTTATACATAGTTTTCTATTTTGATATTTAATTCTTTCATATCAAATAAGTTTGTATTCTTATATATCAGAAATCTATTGGAGGAAACACCTAACCGTTTTTGTATGATGGTATTAGCCCCTTGAGTACGAGGTAAAGATCATCATACTCAAGGGGTTAAGGTCTCGGACTCAGGGGTTAGGGTATCGTACCCATGGGGCTATGGTTATCGTACTCATGAGGTAAGGGCTATCGTACTAAAGGGGCTATGGTTATCGTACTCAGAAGGTTAGGGCTAATGTACCAAGGGGGTTAGGGTTATCGTACTCAAGGGGCTAGGGTTATAGTGCTCGAAGGGATAAGGTCATTATACCTAATGGATAAAGAGTGTACTTGCATGTATCTCTGGGTATAAATTGGGCACAAGATGAAGGCAAAGTTGAACAACCCACAACACCTGTGGCCAGCCTCTGTGACCATCTTCCGTAATTCTCCCCGGGGGAAAAAGTCACATTATCATGATGTTCGTAATCACTGGAAGAAAACTGCGGCGGCCAAAAGGGAAACAACCAACCCTGGTTAATATGATGATGAGTTTCTGGTTTAATGCATATAATTAATTTAGATTAAACTATAAGAAGAAGACATATAAACTCTCATATATGATGTAGCTTAAGGAACATACCTTAAGTAGACCACGTTATTACCTGAGACAGTAACATGTGAGTCTCAGACAATGATACTTGTTACTGGATCAACTATTTGTAGACGACGAGAAGACAGAAAATATATTTACGTGGATGGACCAAAATATTTTCATATTCCAGACACATTTGCATATCATTAGTTTACCTGGTCGATGAGTGGAATTTTTCTATTGGAAGTTTTTCCTAAGACGACAGGCTGTAGGAGGGAGGATAGAGTAGCAGGGAGGAGAATGTAGATTGGATGGGATAGAAGAAGGTGAAGGGAGAACAAACTAGAAGTGGGTAAGAGTAAATTAGGGTGGAAGTCGAATATGACAGAGGCAGGCGAGGACAAGCGGATTATGCTTTGAATATTGTGGTGTCGCTTGTTCAGGCCATACGTTAAATGAGAGGAAGCTGATGAGTCTCCCTTAATAATGTTTGAGTGATACCCGATGGGAGGTATACAGGGCTCTCAATCTAATTGTATTCCAACTTGTTACAGAAACTGGTAGATATATTTCCCAGGTCAAAGTCTGGGATAAACTACGATCTCAAATAACAGCAACGACTCGTTAAAAACTGAATAAGGAAGATTGGCGGTACATGTTTACCTAATCTGAGTAGTTCAGTCACACTGAGGGTGCAATAATTAATTGATAGCTGCCACGCAGGACAGAGGTTCATAGAGAAGAGGAGATAGTAAAGTAGACCATATACATTGATGTCGACTAACAAATTTAGGATAAACTTTAAATTTATCTTCAATGTCTCCTGATTCACTATAAAAGTTACATAATTCATGACAAGCCAAGTGGTCTGAAGTCTTTGACAGTGTCACAGTCAATATAATAATCTTCCAGAGTATGTTTTAAAGGTCTATTATAAAGTTTCCATGCTGAGTGTTTAGGTATGGATACAGCATCCCTAATTTCCCAGATGTGCATGAACCATAATTTAAATCTGAACCATAATTTAAATCTGACTGTATCTACATCACTTTGTCTGATTCTGTTCTTGTGCTGGCCATACCGCTACCTTTTGTCACAAAAGTTGTCATATTTGTTAATTCTACGACTGTCAGGTCTCTGTGTAGTTCTCTGTTCTTCTAGATCAAACTCATGATTTTAACTTGGGTGTTTTTAATTACCACATTAAACAGGCCAACGTCAATGTTTTCTTTGTTGCATGACTCCATGGCCAATCGAGCAACACGGTCATGTTTCCTAGTCTTAACGTGGGATGAAATCCAAAGAAGTTCATTACGAAGTGTGTTTTCTTTGCAAGGTTCAATTTTCTTTTAATATCACATACCAATTTACACATTAAGGCACTCAATGGCTATAGGTCTATAGGTAGATCCTCAGAAATTCAGTTTGGGTTGTGCATGGTTGGCCGCAACGCCACATTCTCCTTCTATATTGTACAGTATATGCACAACCTGATTTACCTATATTGATTGCATAGAACCGTCAGTTAAAACATAATATTCACCTAATAACAAATCAAAGAAGGCTGTCAATTGTTTCTGTCTTATGCAGGAGAGTAACGAATAATAACTGGTACATCTAGCTGGGGAGGGATAGGATCTAAGGCTTCATCTCGTGTGATTATCATATTGTGCTTCAAGAGCTCATTGACCTAACATCACTAAGTATAGACCATCCCCTGGCTCACACCGTCACCTAGCCCGTTATTCTCTCTTGTACTGCACCTGCTGATGGTGTGCACTGCCAATACCCGTCCTTTTGTCGTCCATGTGCTAATTCTTCTTCTTATACATTCTTAGCGTGTAATCTGTCTAGCGATAATCTCCGAGGCCTTGATACATGATATCTCTCTCTCTCTCTCTCTCTCTCTCTCTCTCTCTCTCTCTCTCTCTCTCTCTCTCTCTCTCTCTCCTAAAAAGTGTCCTGTCTCTAATATTAGTTTAAGTTATGATATTATATTTAATTTATTTGTGATAAATCTACATCCATTATTTTTATTTTCATGTTCTTATATATACATTCATTTTATACACTCCAAGTGCCAATTTGAAGAGAATTTTAGAAAGAAATTGTTTACTATTCTGAGAGTGGCATATACTGTACTGTATGTGCGTTGCATGACATTAATATTACTTTTATATTATTGTACATCAATTTTGTTGGCATTTGAAACGTTCTTGTAGCTATTTACTTCGTTCTTGCAGATGTTTAAGTTCCATTTTTTATTCCTTAACATTCTTCGTATCCTCAAATACATCTCTTGTATATTCATTTACCTCGTTCTAGTTGTTACTTTTATCTCCTTTGTTGTCGCTTTAATCGCCTTGTAATGGCTTTCCTTGTTATCAAAGTTGTTCATTTCGTTTATGGCGTCGCCTACATCACCTTTGTGTTCTCTCGTAGCTTAAAACGCTCTTATATAAGTCTTGTAGTTTGATTCCCTAATGTAGTAATTTTTTAGCTACTTCGTTTTTATATGTATAATAACAGAAGGATTACATTACTGTTTATATAACGCAGATGATTACTTTAATACTTATACATAATACAACAGAGGGTCACCATAATACTTATACATAATACAACAGGGTCACCATAATACTTATACATAATACAACAGAGGGTCACCATAATACTTATACATAATACAACAGAGGGTCACCATAATACTTATACATAATACACCACAGAGGATCACCATAATACTTATACATAATACACCACAGAGGATCACCATAATACTTATACATAATACACCACAGAGGGTCACCATAATACTTATACATAATACACCACAGAGGATCACCATAATACTTATACATAATACACCACAGAGGATCACCATAATACTTATAAATAATACAACACAGAGGATCACCATAATACTTATACATAATACACCACAGAGGATCACCATAATACTTATACATAATACACCACAGAGGATCACCATAATACTTATACATAATACAACACAGAGGATCACCATAATACTTATACATAATACAGCACAGAGGATCACCATAATACTTAAAGAGCGGTTGTAGAGTGGATCACTGATGGCCCTGTCAGTGTTAGAATTTCATTTTTGTTGTTGTCACAGTAAGTCATCCAGCTACCATGAAGGATTAATATAAGCTCCTGTTGATATAAATGACACAATACTTGACGATAACATGTGTACGCTGGTGTGTTTCCGAGTGTACCGAACTTATCTTAACGTTTTGTACAACATTCAACAACATTCTGAACACACGTATTTACCTTGTATATCTTATTTTCTCAGTCAACCATCAGGACAAAGCTGCTGCCTAGACACAAAGATCAACTTGACTATAGGACAGTTAACATAAATTATGTTTTTATAGCGACTTCATGAGAGGCGAGGACACCAAACCTCGCCTTTGCACTTGTGAATAAAATCTGTAATTCGTGTCATCCAAAGTCGTCCAGGAAAGAGGAGAAGGTTGTGTACATATATAAACACAGGCTAGTGAATACAAATTCATTTATCCATTCACGTACACTCTCTCACAAATACAAACACATATTTACGCACATGCTCAATGTACTTACACACTAAAACAGATAGAAACGTATCCATATACACATAAACTCGACACACATTACACCCAGGCATACACTAACACACACACACACACACACACACCATGGTTAGACACTTCAACCTCTCCTCCTACCATGTCCCACCTCCCACCATTACACTGGGCCATAACACAATTTATTCCATCTGTGGACTCCACCAAGCTCTTCGGCATACTGAATTGGAAGGCACACATCAATGTAACTGTCAAATCTTCCAGCTATCGTCTCCACCTCCTCCATCGTCTCAAATCCCTCAGAGTCCCACCCTAGAGCTGCTCGGTGCTTACTCAACATTCATACTTCTCAAGCTCACCTATGTCTTCCCTCACGTCTTCCTCCCCAAATGCCACACAGCGGAAACAACTAGAAAAGTCCAGAAGAAGGCATGCAAGATTATTTTCTCCCCCTCCTACTCCACATATCAAGTGTCGCTCAGTACTCTGACCTTAACTCCCTCTGATCATCACTATGACGAAAGCTGTAAGTTTGGAAAGAAACTATTACACCAGTTGACATTACAACCGCATCTATCCCATACGACGACTTACTGATTTCTATAACAGCCCTATTCGAAACATTGTAGCAATTATCAAAAACTCGTTGATGACTTGTGTGTTCACTCCTTGCCAACTCACTTTTGTATTGTAACCGTGCTATGATTCTTTTTTTAAATGACTTTCTCCTCTTCTCATTATTCATAATTAATGTTCCACTTATGTTATTTGTATACAGGAGCGTAGATCAGAGTAATGAATTGAGCTTGTGCTTACTTATTGAAATGGAAAATTATGATATCTTAAATTAAGTTATCAAGAAATCATTTCTGTATTAAATTACAATAAAAGCTATTTACTGTGTACCATGAGCTTTTATATACATTTTTTTCTATCGAGAGTCAGTTCATAATTGTAGAGGGCTCTCGTTTCACCAGCAAAAACAAAAAGTCAGATTTTTAAAAATAAGATAAGGCAACAGCAGGATGACAAAGCTGGCAATAGCGGTGCTGGATTGAGCCAGGAATCAAACGTATCATTGGCTCGGGAATAGGAACAAGAAATTGGTAGGTGGAGGTCAGTGTATAATTATGGGTTCTTGTGAATATCGACAAAATTCTTTAGATTCCACTTTGAAGTGAAATCATGTCAAGCACTGTCTGTGGTATCTATACGACCATTTTCTACGATCCTAAGCAGTCAGCCAACAACACTTTACAGTATATAAATTCAATATATTAAATTATTCTTCTTAAAAGAACGAGCAGTGAGCACCATCTATCGGTGTATTTTTTTCATAAATTATTTACTCTTATTTTGTACTGTAAGTATATACTGGACAAAAATTAGTGTTAACCAGACAGATTTGAGGCTTTTTAAATGCATGAATTTCTGATGCTGATAAATTAGAATAAATTTATAATTACTTCAAAATTAGACAAAAGAGGTTGTGCATTATTCATATTTTGAACTAAGAGAACTGGTTACCTAGCAGCTTGCTACTGTAGTTCTGAAGTGTGTTGGTTACTTGGGCCAAGATGAACAAGGAAATATTAGCATCATTGATGATTTTCTTGACTTTGTACAATATCTTTAGATGAACAAGAGCAGTGTGGTGTGAATGTGCTCAAGATACGTGCACAGGTGCCTGATGGTGCAGCTAATATGTTGGGCATCTACCAAGGAGTTTAAACTTGAATCAGTCAACAGGTCAAAGGAGCAATGTACTGTATGTTCACCGTAAGGCCCATTCTCTGAACCTACAGTAACCCTTGTTCATTCGTCTAAGGACACACTAATACGGAACGTGACGGAACGGTATGGGTGCTGTTTGTTTTTTTTTGCCCTTATTAATTCAGTCAAGTGACTTCTACAATCCAGTTCAAATTCGGAAGAAAAAGAATTTGCCAGAGATCAAATGCAGAGACGTACCTAACTGCGTATCTCATGTGAAACACGGTGGTCTAGCAGGACTGATTCCCTCTTCACATTAGTGTCATCCATGGTCTTTGTGGCAGATGCCTTTGCCAGTCTCTACAAGATGACAGTGATGCTAAGTCATCTGGTCCGGTTGCAGCATCAATTGTGTCAGCTGTATTAAGTGACCTCCTGAAGAACGAAAAGATTGATGATAATGTCTGGGATGCCCTGTATGATGAAACTGTTGACCTGGATTCACAGATTAATGTCAGTCCCACAATGCCACGATGTGTTTCCCAACAGGTTCACCGCGTCAATGCACCTGCTGATAACGTCAGCCAATATTGGAAAGGGTCCATGTATTTCCCATTTCATTGATCACTTAATCAAGGAGTTACAGAACAGACTGCTGACACCACCAGCAAGGGTCACAGCTCGGTATATACAGTAGCCCCAACTTAACTCCGGAAACTCACAACTACTGACACTCACGATCAGATATATACAGTTTACTCGCAACAATCCAGGAGTTCCGCAATGATTGCCATCATTGTAGAACCCGGTGGAACATGGACAGGCAACAGAAGCCCACATCTCTCATTGAAACTATTTGCAACAAGAACTAAGATTTATACCCTAACTTATTCACTGCTGTAAGTATATTGATAACTATTTCAGAATATACTGCAACAGTGTCATGTGTGGGATAAAGAACCATCTTAGGAGCACTGTAACCACTATCAGCTTTATGTATGTCAAACACATATAAGCACTTCAAAATTGACAGACATAATGTCATACAAACATTCTGTCAAATTAATAAAAGGAGATTGAACTTTATATTTCAACCAGACAAAAATTAAACCAGAGTAAAGCCTGTTTTAATTTACAGGGAGTTTATCTTGTTATTGTTTTGTAAATTACCTTAATTGATGAGCTGATGTTGCTCCTTGGCTCATACTGAGATCATTATGGCTATTCAATGATGGAAAAATAAATTACAATAATGTTATTTCAAGTTTCAAAATACTGTACACACCATTGTTCCGATTTCATGTATTGTATGTTCTAAATAAAATGAAATTTCCATCTCAGTTATGGATTATTAACCATTGACGTCTTCACTAAATCTCCAATTTTTGGTGCACCAGAGATCATCTATACATTCTATCGGGTTTTGTTTCAGTTTCTTGGCCTCCTTCAGCACTGTGGGTGGTGTGTGTGTTATGCGGGACACCCCTCATTCAGTAATCACACCTCAGTCTTGGTGTGTGTGTTATGCGGGACACCCCTCATTCAGTAATCACACCTCAGTCTTGGGTATTGATATTGATGTTGTTATTGACAAGATATTGATATTGAAACAGCTTATTTAGCCAGAAAACATAGACACAGAGTGGATAACAATAACAATATTAACATGGCTGAGCCAGTTGAGAGCCTGAGTTCCTTTAATAGCAACTGATATACACTGTACATTTATCTCAAGGAAGTATTATGTAACATTTAGTATCTTCTGGAATAGTACACGTAACATGGTGGTAGTAACAACATATCAGAATGTTACCTCGGTTATCACTTCGTTATATATAAATTTTATTTACTTTATTTTATTTTATTTATTTTTGACATTTATATTATAAGTATATACATAATTTACAGTGGAATTGAAAAACATAAATATGATAAGGGAGGGAAGCAGTACGACATGGGTTGTATTAAGGTGGAACAAGAGGACAGAGCTGTCACTATCTAATATACTATAGGAATTGCCATGTGTCTATCTGTCTGTCTGTGTGTCTGTTCTGGGCAGCCTAAACGGCACAATCGTTTTTCATCAAACTTGGTGGAAAAATCGCAAAAAATTCGTAGAGTGGAACAAACCAGTTCCCATGTCGATGGTTTCTGTAGGAAGGCGTTAATTAACCATTTTATTTACAATGGAAAACGATGCAATCCCAAGGACTTGGCGCACCCTAATTGCCCATGCAAGTCTATGGACTTGGCGCACCCTCATTTGCTGTATGCTGTCAGCCGGATACAATACAGTACAATACCATACAATACAATACAATACACAACGAGCTATAAATATTTGTAAGAATAAAACATAATTATATAGACATGCAAGACTCACAACGTGATATGATATCCATAAGACATTAGCTATTGGAAATACGATTAAATGTTTTGTTATTAATCCAGTGTGAAATGTATCGATATTGGTGGTACACTCCTAATGGTCTCTAATCATGTTGATGAGGTGAGGTTAATCTGGGTTTACTGAAATTAAAGATTAGGTGTGGGGTTTATTCTACCTGTGTAAGTCTCAGGTACGACCCTTATTGTAACAATCACGACCATGATTATAGCAACCAGGACCATGATTATATCAACCACGACCATGATTATAACAACCACGACCATGATTATAACAACCAGGACCATGATTATATCAACCAGGACCATGATTATAACAACCACGCCCACGATTATAACAACCACGACCATGATTATAACAACCAGGACCATGATTATATCAACCAGGACCATGATTACAACAACCACGCCCATGATTATAACAACCACGACCATGATTATAACAACCACGACCATGATTATAACAGCCACGACCATGTTTATAACAACCACGACAATGATTATATCATCCAACCATGATTATAACAACCACGACTATGATTATAACAACCACGACCATGATTATAACAACCACAACCATGATTATAGCAAGCACGACCATGATTATAACAACCACGACTATGATTATAACAACCACGACCAAGATTATAACAACCACGACCATGATTATAACCACCACGACCATGATTATAAGAACCACTACTATGATCATAACCACGAGCATGATTACAACAACCACGACCATGATCATAACCACGACCATGCTCATAACCACGACCATGATTATAACAACCAGGACCATGATTAAAACAACCAGGACCATGATTATAACAACCACGACCATGATTATAACAAACATGACCATGATTATAGCAACCACGACTATGATTATAACAACCACGGCCATGAATATAACAACCACGACCATGATTATACCAACCACGACCATGATTATAACAACCACGACCATAATTATAGCAACCACGACTATGATTATAACAACCACGACCATGATTATAACAACCACTACCATGATTATAGCAACCACGACTATGATTATAACAACCACGACCGTGATTATAACAACCACGACCGTGATTATAACAACCACGACCATGATTATAACAACCACGCCCATGATTATAACAACCACGACCATGATTATAACAACCAGGACCATGATTATATCAACCAGGACCATGATTACAACAACCACGCCCATTATTATAACAACCACGACCATGATTACAACAACCACGACCATGATCATAACCACGACCATGCTCATAACCACGACCATGATTATAACAACCAGGACCATGATTAAAACAACCAGGACCATGATTATAACAACCACGACCATGATTATAACAAACATGACCATGATTATAGCAACCACGACTATGATTATAACAACCACGGCCATGAATATAACAACCACGACCATGATTATACCAACCACGACCATGATTATAACAACCACGACCATAATTATAGCAACCACGACTATGATTATAACAACCACGACCATGATTATAACAACCACTACCATGATTATAGCAACCACGACTATGATTATAACAACCACGACCGTGATTATAACAACCACGACCGTGATTATAACAACCACGACCATGATTATAACAACCACGCCCATGATTATAACAACCACGACCATGATTATAACAACCAGGACCATGATTATATCAACCAGGACCATGATTACAACAACCACGCCCATGATTATAACAACCACGACCATGATTATAACAACCACGACCATGATTATAACAGCCACGACCATGTTTATAACAACCACGACAATGATTATATCATCCAACCATGATTATAACAACCACGACTATGATTATAACAACCACGACCATGATTATAACAACCACAACCATGATTATAGCAAGCACGACCATGATTATAACAACCACGACTATGATTATAACAACCACGACCAAGATTATAACAACCACGACCATGATTATAACCACCACGACCATGATTATAAGAACCACTACTATGATCATAACCACGAGCATGATTACAACAACCACGACCATGATCATAACCACGACCATGCTCATAACCACGACCATGATTATAACAACCAGGACCATGATTAAAACAACCAGGACCATGATTATAACAACCACGACCATGATTATAACAAACATGACCATGATTATAGCAACCACGACTATGATTATAACAACCACGGCCATGATTATAACAACCACGACCATGATTATACCAACCACGACCATGATTATAACAACCACGACCATAATTATAGCAACCACGACTATGATTATAACAACCACGACCATGATTATAACAACCACTACCATGATTATAGCAACCACGACTATGATTATAACAACCACGACCGTGATTATAACAACCACGACCGTGATTATAACAACCACGACCATGATTATAACAACCACGACCATGATTATAACCACCACGACTATGATTATAACAACCACGACCATGATTATAACAACCACTACCATGATTATAGCAACCACGACTATGATTATAACAACCACGGCCATGATTATAACAACCACTACCATGATTATAGCAACCACGACTATGATTATAACAACCACGACCAAGATTATAACAACCACGACCATGATTATAACAACCACGACCATGATTATAACCACCACGACCATGATTATAACAACCACTACTATGATCATAACCACGAGCATGATTACAACAATCACGACCATGATCATAACCACGACCATGCTCATAACCACGACCATGATTATAACAACCAGGACCATGATTAAAACAACCAGGACCATGATTATAACAACCACGACCATGATTAGAACAAACATGACCATGATTATAGCAACCACGACTATGATTATAACAACCACGACCATGATTATAACAACCACGACCATGATTATACCAACCACGACCATGATTATAACAACCACGACCATAATTATAGCAACCACGACTATGATTATAACAACCACGACCATGATTATAACAACCACGACCATGATTATAACAACCACGACCATGAGTATAACAACCACGACTATGATCGGAACAACCACGACTATGATTATAACAACCACGACCATGAGTATAACAACCACGACTATGATCGGAACAACCACGACCATGATTATAACACCCACGACCATGATTATAAGAACCACGACCATCTGGAAAACGATGTCGCTGTGTGCTGTCAGCCGGACGGCAGTTGCGTGCTAGCCAAGCAAGAGCGTTCGAACTTTCACGCTTCGGTAAACTGTACCACCGGACTCGCCACCGGGCAAGAAGGGCCCACGATCACTTGTCATGTCCAGTCGGCAAATTCATTTATTGCAATGGTAATTTCTATCTATTAACATGGCAATTTCAAATACAACAGTTTTAGTGGTACAATAAAGGCAGGTTGGGATAAGTTGTTCTACACCTTCACACCTTGATATTTTATTGAGGTCTGGGACTGAGAGTAGCGCATGGGGGTTGGTGTTCGTTGCTCTGGGTGTCTTAAGTTGTATCTCTGATTACTCAGAAAATGAAAATAATTATCGTCAATTAAGTGATTGACAGATTTGTAAGCAAATAGGACACAGCCTTTCTCTTTTGTCGGATCACCAGTATGACTTTCGTCAGGCGAGATCTACTGGTGATCTGCTCTCCCACTGCACCCATCTTTGGTCATCCTCTCTTAGGGATTATGGGGAAACTTTCGTCGTGGCTCTCGACATCTCCAAAGCATTTGACAGGGTATGGCACGATTCTTTGCTATCTAAGCTTCCCTCTTATGGTTTCTCTCCCCCACTTTGTTCTCTAATTTCCAGTTTCCTTGAGAACCGATCCATGGCAGTTGTTGTCGAGGGATCGATCTCTCGCCCTTTCTTTACCAATAGTGGTGTCCCATAGGGTTCTGTTCTTTCACCTACTCTCTTCCTTCTTTTTATCAAAGATTTACTTCACACTACGACTAATTCTATCCATTCTTACGCTGATTATTCTACTCTTCACTCTTCTTCATATTTTTCCCTTCCCCCTAATTCTCAAACTACAGGTAGATCTGTTTCTAGAGCTGACATCATTACATCTACCAATGCGGATCTCTGCAGCATCTCCGAATGGGGAGGTAGAAACTTGGTTAAATTCAATAGTAATGAAACACAGTATTTACCAATTACACTTACCAGATTAAATAATCTCCCACCAATCGCATTTTAGGACGCAATCATTCTGCCAAATTCTAAAATATATGTGCTAGGCCTCACCGTTCCCTCAAATATGTCATGGAAGCCACACATCCACAACAAAGCTAAAACTGTTTCCCGAAAGCTGGGAATGCTGTACAAATACCGTAGTTACTGCACCCCTGAACAGTTGCTTCAAGTTTATCTTCATGTTTTTAAGAGAGTCATTCATCCTAACTTGGAGTACTGCTCTCATATCTGAGGTGGATCTGTTAGATAGGGTGGAATCAAAGGCATTTCGTCCTATTAACTTTCCTCTTTTAGTCGATAATCTCTTTCCTTTCTCTTTGCCGCAATGTTGCTTCACTCTCTCACTTTTACAGGTACTTTAACGGGCAATGTTCGGTGAATTTGGCATCCTGTGTACCGCCGACAAGTCCGCGGGATCGTAACACTCGTCTTGCCTGCGGTGCCCACCGTTTCTCTGTGGATGTCGGTCACACTAGAATAACCCATTATAGTACATCCTTCTTTCTTCACACAGCCAACCTGTGGAATGCTCTGCCTTCTTCTGTGTTTCCATACTCATACAATCTGTCTCATTTCAAAGAGCTGATTTTCTGGCATCTTCGTGGTGTAGAGTAATATAATCTTTTTCTTTTCTATTTCTAATTTCTTTTTACTCTTATTTCCCCCCCCCCCTAGGGGGGAATTAAAAAAGAAAACAAAGAAAAAACGAGGAATTCTATGGCAAGCTACATATTATGACCTTTACCATAGGAAATAACGTAATTACTAATATGTAGTTGATAGCACTAACCAAACCTACCTAACCTTTCCTAACTTCCTTACCAACAGGTGGGCTCCGCCACACTGAACCACCCAGAAGGATATTAAATATCTCCGTTCTAGGTCATTTGTGACACATAATGTCATAGATGAATAGTGTTGTAAAATTGTATCAACTATATGTTAGGTATATCAAGAAAATTCAAAAGTTTTGGGGCAATTATAAGCTGTACAATTTTTACTAATTACTCACACAGTAAACTTTGAAGAACGATGTTTCTTTTAATGAATGTGCTCATATAAGAAAAATATATGTACTAATTCACGATGAAGTGTCACCATACACTACTTCCTTGAGTTTACAACCATCTCAAATCGTAGCTAGCCTCGGAAAAAAACAGAGTTATGCTGGTTTCAGAGTGGAAATCAATCCCTAGGGTAACAATATTAGGACTTACCTGTTCCACCAGTATATTTCTTATCTTGTGCTGCTTTCTTCTTCACGCTTACACTTACATCGGGGGATTCGAGTCACAACAGTTACTGCCTTTACAACTTCTTCCCAGGCACGATTCTTCAATTTGACTGTACATCTCGAGTCCAACTTCCCTAAGATTATTTGCTTTCGTTTTGCGACTTCAAATATCATGGCGAGTATTTCCTCCTCGCTGAAATTTGGTCGTCTCTTCTTTGCGTCTATCTCAGCTAATTTATCTTTTTTTTATTGTAATTGGTTAATGATTTTATTAACTGAGCGACGATTAGCCAACTAGCTCCTGCACTGCCATCTACCTTCGGACAACAGAACTGAATTTACAGGGTAATTATATTTTGAGTGTGGGAAATTTTCGGGACTGTATCTCGCTACTATACGTAACTGATGAGGTGTTTTGAGTATCAGGCCCCAAGAATTTAACCACGTGTTCCATCCTCCTCCAGTGCTAGAAGCAGTGGTTCAGGTAAGGTTAGATTGATAATGAATCTATTAAGTTATAGTTTATACTATGATCGCATGTTCGGCTCTCTTTACTACCAATTTGCATTATCGAAAAAAAAATTTATTTCAATTCGGTGTCATTCCCATATAGCGAGAATTAAATTTATATGTATATTTTAATTATTTTATACGATATTACGGGCCAATTATTATTCCAGTCAAATACTGAAAACTTGACAAAATAAAAAAATGTATCGTTATATTCGTTATATCGCGATTGTTTGTCTGTCATTTCATAAATAATATAGTTTATACGAAGTATTTAATGTTTACACAGCAAATAAACTAATTATCACATCATTTGTAAATTATTCATTACCATTTTCACAATATTGTACAATAGTGCAGTTCTAATTCACGAGTTGCATTTTAAGTCTAATTAGCTATTAGTATAATGATTTGCAATATATAAAGTTAACTTTTCAAGGAGTATCATCATGACTGTTATAATATTCATGGGTAACAACGTAAAAATGTCCCTAGCGCTTTTTTGGTGAGTGTTTGTGTGTACATGTGTATGTATGGGCTATTAGTGTTCATGTGTATGTACAGGGTATATTAGCAGATAGACACTACCTGTATATGTCAGTGGTGGTCTGTGTCTGTGTGCACGTTTATGTGTGCGTTATAGGCTTATAGGCAATGGTGTTCTACCTTATGAGTTTACAACCAATACAGGTTAAAAAAGTCTGGCTGCGATTATTGTTTTAAACTATTTTACCCCATAATGTTTTTTACAGTAAGTCTATTTTACTTTTGACAGAGATAGAGGAGAATTTTGGGGCCAAGGCCCCTCCGGTAGGTAGGGTACAGCTAGGTTAGGTTAGAATGTATTGAACTATTTCAATGGCTTCCTTTCTAACTATGATTCCTACCGAATAAAACATAGTAGCTACAGTGTGTGTAACCACAGCTCACAGTAAGAAAGTTTATGCATATTGTTTTTCTCTCTTGAGGCCCCAAATTGAAACAACATACACTGCAATTGAAGAAGCAGTGCTTCAGCTCTTAGATCCATCCTCTATACATGGGATTCCAGGGATTTTGGAAAATGAAGAAGCAATTGATGGTAATTCACTAAACATACTTTTCCAACCCTCTGATATATTTTGTTATTTTCTGTCCTTGTTTTTATTAAAAAAAATACTTTTGGTGCCTTAAATTCAGTTTTATAGGTTAAATCTTACTTTTTAAATATACTGAATTGGTGTATATTTTTTAAAATTAAAGAACATTAGTAAGTTGGTTTAATTTTTAGCTAGCTTATTGCTTCCCTAAGGTACAGTATATGATATTAAATGTTTTTATAAATCACATTTTAATTGAAAAAATTGAGAAGTGAAAATATAAGAAATTTACCTCCTAGAACTAAATGCTCTATATTATATATAATTTTTATCATTTTTTTTTACGGGGATTAGCCCACCCGGGCACAGGTCACTGACCCACATCAAGGGCTGGGGGCGAAAATATAATAATAATAATAATAATAATAATAATAATAATAATAACAATAATAATAATAATAATAATAATAATAATAATAATAATAAAATAATAGCAATGATAATAGTAATTTTTATTAAATGCAATTGTTATGTATATAAACTATGCAGGTACTATGGACAGGTATACAGGTATACAGTTGAGTAAGAACATACTATAGTGTCCTTTGTTTAGGCTTTAAAATATCCAGCGACGGATCTAGACATTCACAGGGATATGGAAAGGAGGTGGGGTGCTGCCCAAAGAAAATTCAGAATAATTACCTTATTTACCAAATGGTCATCCACTAGATGTGGTCATGCCGAAGGAAGGAGGCCAGTGACCTGTGTAGTATCCAGCCATAGCTCTTGATAATTTTATTTAGTGTTATTTTGAAGCCCAATATTGTTCTTGATTACACAGTTTGAGCTGATAGACTGTTCTATAAGTCTACTACCTTCTGCGTGTAGCAGTATTTCCTTATGTTCGCTCTGCATGATAACTCGGTGAGCTTGTAGTTAAGGCCCCCTCGTGTTAGTGGTGCAGGACATCAGAAAAATTGGCCCTGGTTCACGTTTTCCATCCCTTTCAAGATATTGAATGTGTCTGAGATATGCCTTATTGTGCCTTGTCCGTTTTACCTTAAAACAACCAAAACAAAGGTCATGTTAGGTTAGGTAGGTATAGATAGGTTAGGTAACTGCCACACCACTTTTCCGACAACATTGTTAAAGTAAATACCGAATGTATCCCTACATTTTATAGTACACCTCCCACCCTGCATTATTCCTCTTAAGTTATAATCTTGAAATCCTGTGATCACTAACGTATTGTCAACATTGTTTGCTTCCCTTTTGCGAATATAATTTTCCAATAGACAACAGGTTTTGATTATACAATATCAATAGCAAAATCAATGTTCACACTTTGGGGTCGATGAAACATTCTCCACTTATTTGACAGTATACCAAATGCACACTCTCCATACTGCCTTGCTCTTGATAGCCTATACTTGAAAACTTTTTCTGGATTGTCAAATTTCGTCCATCCTGAGCGTGAAAAACATGCCCGTGTGAACACAGGCCCTCTAGTAAAATTCCCGAGCATGAAATTTCCGTGCTGGACAAACACATTTACGTGAAGTGGGCCTTTTCCGGAGGTGTTCCAGCCTCATATAGTCCCAGAATATTTGCCTGAACCTATTTAGGTATATGTTGGTTTGGTTGTGATAAAACAGAACAATTTGCCTTTGTTTTATTAAACTTAGAGGAAGCATGTCACTGGTGGGTGAGCGCCGGGTCAATAGTGGTAGGACTTAGCTAAGTTGTCTTTAAAACATCAAAACCATAGTACAGTATTCAACAGGACTAACCTGTCAAGTAAACTTTTGTGGAGACTGATGGTTACACTCGGGTTGGTCGAAGTTGACAGAACTATTCGTGTTAACTGAAACATATGATCGTCTATATCTTACAGAATACAGCTCAGACTATCGTCCTCGTCTGTGTATTGTGAGTATATATTTGCTTAAACCCTTAAAGGATACCACTGTGCAGGTATCGTTGCCTGAATTTTTAGAGGTTGTCACGGTATAGTCGTTGTTATAGTCACCTGTTGACTATAAGGGAGTCATAGCGAGAATAACTACTAATATAGGCCTGTTCTTTGTTTTGGATGATCAGTAACCAGAAGTAAGTTCCAACGACTCCCCCCATTTCCCTGGCACCTAAACGGCACCCTAGTACCGTGTGGTCAACCCAGCATCTGGTTTACCTAAAAGATTATGGTAACAAGAAGGCCTAAAACCTAGATAATCCAATAAAGTAGTCAAGTTCTGTCAAATTTTGCCCTGTTGAGCCACACTGTACATATTATTGGGGGAACATAAGCCTACAGATCTCTACAGAACAACGTTTCCCGTGAGAAAGTACACTTGCATTATTGTGAACATGAACACAAAGTTCAAGCGTTTGAATATAGTGTTTGTCACCTGACGCTCGTGTGTCATGTGAGGTGGCTGCCTGCCAGGTTCACAATGGACCGTCAATCTCTTACTTCAGTCCTCACACATGACTGACTAATCAATTTATTTTTTCCTTTTATCTTATCAGCAGCATGAGTCAGCGCCATTTCTTCATCCATAAGTCGATACTTCTGAGTCTTTTAGGGAATGTTTTTCAGTTGTTTTGTTTAGGTAACGTTTAAACGAGCGTCGAACAATAATGTTTTAATTTTTACATATCCCTCATAGCATGTACAGGTCTCTCCTTACCTCTTCCCCACCTATAAACGTGTAAGAAAAAATTACGAGAAACACAATGAATACCTCTTTGTTATCCCCACACCTTCGCCATGAAAACAAAACATAAAAATACAACCATATACGTTAGTAGAGGACTTCTTACTACCAATACACAGTTCAATGAAATGATATAAAAAATATAAATATTTGATTTATGATCAAGTGTCCTGCCACGAATAAACAAACAAAACCAGTAAACAAATACATGGTATTTGTGCGGGCAGTGATCCTGGTGAAATGTGTTGATATTTATCACCGTGAAAATGATGACAATAACAGACTTTCATAAATTATACAGAGATGTTGAATTTTGGTAAACTACTGCAAAATGTTAAATATTGCAGCTTCGTCGCTTATAAAAAATGTGTGAGTAGATTTTAAGTCTTCAATAAAAAAAAATCATTACTTCTGTTGTGTGGCAGAAGAGAGTAGTCTGGTTAGTTGTTTCGAGTCTCAGGTTTAGTCTTGGTGTGTTACCCTAGACAGCTTCCATAACTGAACTTCAGTATGCAGACGACCTCGCCCTTGTCGCTCACGCTGAACGCGACCGACAGGAGATCCTGAACACCTAGGCGGATGCGTTTAACCATGGATGTAAGCCTACCCCTGGTTCAGTCATACCTCCACCATCCATCCAGCTTAACGGTACTACCCTCTCTAATGTTACCCACTTTCAGCATCTTGGCTCCCACCTGTCCACCACCGCGAACATCGATGAAGAGATTCAGCATCGGATCAGATTTGCATCTCAAGCCTTTGGCAGACTCAGTACTCATGTCTTCAGCTGTAGGGAGCTGAAATTATCTACAAAGTTGCACTTATGTTGAGCAGTGGTCCTCCACACCCTTCTATATAACAGCGAGACATGGGTCACATATAGGAGGCACCTCAAGGCACTTGAAAATGTTCACCAACCTACGTTCCATCCTCCGAATTCGCTGGGAAGACGAGAGAAAAATGCCAGTATTCTCGCTGACACCAAATGTAGAGGCATCGAGGCTACCATTATCCATGAACAACTACGTTGGACTGGCCATGTTACCCACATGTACGACAGTAGACTGCCAAAGCAGGTATTTTACAGTCACCTAACGAATAGTAAACGTAACGCTAGCGGGCAACTCAAACCCCCTCACCTGGAAGACGATTACTCCACACCGTAACGTTTGGAGAAGCACCACACGAGAAAGTGTCAATACTTTCGAGTTAGCCTGACTGCATACCGAGGCAGACAAGCGTCAACGCCGGAAAGACGCTGCCGCCTCCCCTCCCGCACTAAATGTATCCCCCCACACGTGCAATGTCTGTGACGACCCTATCGGTCCCGTATCAACCTCTCGAGTCTGCTCAGAGATCACCAACGAAGGCGACATCCTTAATAACTCTCCTGCAATGTAGCAAAGTTTCCTGTCTGAACTTATGATAGAGATAAGCTCCGATAATTTATCAAGACATTAGTGTGGGGCCTTCTGTAGATCACCCATACTAGGATATTTCGCGTGTGAAAACACTCTCCATGAACTCCTCTTGAACCTTAGATCATCTCTTACAGAAGTGTTATACTTAATATCAATATATTGAGCGACACCACCACTGTGTCGTGACGTATTGACGCAGTGTATATTATAATTAGGACTGTTATACAAATGTTCAATATCGTTAGTGCACGACCCTGTCGGTCCCGTATCGGCCTCTCGAGTCATCTCAAAGCTCACCACCGAAGGTGACATCCTTAATAACTCATATCACTGCATCATAGCTGGATGATCGCCGTACTCGATTCCGAGTGATAGCAAAGTAATAGTAATAATGCCTGGTGACTTGGGTCCAAGCTTACTGTGACCATCCGGAGAAAATAACAAAAAGAACATAACATATTTTGTTTTAAACAAAAAGATTATTGGAAAGAAAGATAGGAGAAATGTCGTAAAATCAATATTTACTAAAGCGTCCTCTTACCAGATACATTTAAGGCAAAACATTTACTGCAGAACTGTTAACGGTATGATAAAAAAAAAAAAAAAATATGAAAGGTCGTTCCAGGAAGTGGTGGTCCTGAGTGTACACGAATTTTGATAAGACTACGGCATTTGTCATTGCACTGTTGGGTGCAGTTCTGCTGAACGGTGTCTGTGAAAGGATCAATAGAACAGAGAGAACAATGATATGTTCTTATGTATATGAAGTGCTAGAAGTTTTCTGGAAACGTTATCAATTTAGATTTTTCGGGTGGCTTTTTTCTGCACTGAGTCGAGGAAATGAATTGTCCCAACACCACACCCAGCTCACAGAGTACAGCAGTATCCCATATGGGACTCCCATGACTCAGATAAACGGCTCCCAGCTGTATTAAAAGTTTTGGCCATTGAGATAACGAAGTCTACTAAAGTAGAAATTGAAGGAAGGGAGATCATTAGAATTCCTAATGTTGTGCAGCTGGAATAATGCTGATGTTGATATCTGTTAAATTGTGTAACATCAAGGCTGTTATTATATTATGCATTATGTTCTCTGGCGATGGAAATTTAATTTTGAGTGACTGGGGTAGTCAGAGTGAAAAGATCTATAGCTTTTCACCTGAACCTGGAGTGTTATCACTTTTTAGAATCTATATAATTGTTTTTAGTTCTTAAGTTTTATTTTTAAGGCCGACATTTCAGGCGATTCTAAATCAGGTGGATAACTCCCGTATAAACAACGTCAGTTGTGTTGAGAGAATCGGGTGAATGAGAAATGAAGTTAGAGCTGCATGCATTACAAGTTAACCTGAATAGTTTGACATTATTTGAGTTGCTAAACAGTCTGGAAGAATTTCTATAGCGGAAATTAGAATCGAGAAGCCATGTAATGACTTCCGCATGATCCCTTGCATGTTAGCATTTACCGAGTGCCTGTCCGGGTGGATTAGATATACTAAATATAACCTACAGGTCATTTCCTTAATATTCGTCGAAGTGACACATAAACGAACGAACTATTTGGGAAATTCAGACGTTTGTGGAATCTCATTGATGTATTAGCTCCTCCAACCCAACTTTGATGATAACAGTGTTGTATGCCAAAACTGAATTAGGAACATTATAAAAGAAATAAGATCAAGGAAAATATAGTTAGAAACCCTAGTCAGGCCTGATCGATCACAATCTTAATTAGGTATTTTTTTTACAAAGTTTGTTGGATGATCGGTGAGAATAAACTGGTCGCAGTAAAAACAAGACTTTAAGAAACTAATAATTTACATAGTTGTATAGAAATAAATAAAATAAATTTAGGAATGTGTGTGGACTAGTTATATGAGATTATAAGTGATAAAAGTGCTACCCTGATCACCGACTTGGTCAATGTGAGCAGAGGACGTCACTGTTGGAGGAGGAGGGATTTTAAAACATTTCTAAAAGTGGATTAACATCATCCTCATCCTATTAATAAACTATCTCCACTAACTCCTTTACAACTGGGACGCCACATTTAATATTTTTTTTGGTCTAACGCCAGATGATTTTGTTCAGCACAGAGAGACGCGTGTGCATAAGGGAGTTAATTACGTGCGACTGTTCTTGCATAAGACGCTATGGGTCGCATATCACTCTGGAGACATTAAGTTAGGGAATCACTACTCAGGGCTAGACACTTCTGAATTTTACTTGTCTTGACATTTTGTATACTTTTCCTGATAATAAATATGGACATTTTCTAGACCTGACTTTTTCAACGTGGAGTTGTAAGGGTATTTGTTCATATGCAATGATAACAGGACTTTATTATTTTTCGGATATTGTTATGATAGCAATGAAAACACAAAATTAAACATACATCACAACTGAACCTCGTACCAGTTATTAACGTGATTCATATCATCATACCGTAGCTAAATACCAGACATTTAAAACATTATATACATGAAGACAATAAGATTCTAAGCTGCCAGTGATGTTTGTACCACTTTCAGGGTATTCTGTTGCCACTATTGGTACAGTACCGCAGTTTAAATAAGTTGAATAGAGCAAAATGTTGGCCTTTCACGTGATACAGGGAAGACAAGCAATACATCGCTCATTTTCTCACCTTAGGAAGAGACTCATCAGATGACAGATTTATAGCAAACATTCGACAGCTCAGAGAGGATGAGTAAATAAGACAATCCATAGAATATTCCGAAGTTTGCTTCTCAATTAACAAAATTAACAGAAAGCACAAATAAAGAACATTTCCAATCTAACAGAGGAACCATAAAACATCAGCTAACGCCGTCATAAGAAGTTTATCTAATACCAACAACAATTTTTTTTCCAGACTATCAAAACAGGTCCGAGAAAGCAGCGCTAGACTTTGTTTACTCGTCATAGCCGTCCTGTTGTTAATCTCCGCCCAGTCCTCCTCTTTTCTCTTACTGTTTATGGTTATGGTGTAATATTCACTCAGTGTCTGTAGCGTTTGTTGTATCAATCTCTTGGTCGTCTCTGTATTATATTTCAAATAATTTACATTTCAAAAGTCTATTCTCCATATTCAAAGTGACTGCTTAAGTGTCCTACTTTACCTCTGCAAACATAAACAAAGTTTGAGCTCTCGGTGGTGTTAGGTCGTGCCAGCGATGTTTACAGCAGTGTTGTGTCACTGGGGGTATCCGATCTAACTCAGCTGACATATCCACAGTCTTACAAAGCTCTTTCGGTCACAAGTCGAGTTCACCAGAATGCATACATATTGATTTTAAATTTTTTAACACGGGTTCGAAAGGCTCTGTGAGGGTAAAATGACATTAAAAATTAAAAGAAAGGGATTCTGGATGACCCAAAAGCTGCGACCTATATCCATACATAAGGTTATATCGTGTATATTCATAATTACGTGTTCAGTTATTTGCTTATTATTATAAATGTTCGGCTCGTGTGCTTTGTTCTCTTGCTTTCAGATGGAAATTTAGCGCATTATTCATAGTGGAGCTGAAGATAAGGAGGAAATAATACCATTCAACAATTCAACGTGGACAAAGTTACAAGACTCAGATGATATCAGGAAAAAACAAACTTATTCTAGATACATTAACGTTTGTCAGAATCTTCCGCCAGACAACGCAACACGCCATGGATATCAACAAAGACTTGTAAAATATTTTGTACTTTATTGGTAACACACTGAAATTTTGTTGTTGAAAAACAAAACCAAAGATGAAAAAATGCTAATTTTCAAAATTACAAGAGATCTTTTAGGCCTCTTACTGTATACTTGGCATTGAAAAGGTGTTTCAGTGTCCACTTACACCAGTTCCACTCGCTCTGTCTGATATTCATGGTAATATGTACAGAGACTGCACCGAGTAAACATTTAGAAGCAAAAATCAACCATGGTAAGCCACTGACAGAAGATCCAATTTTGTATGATGCAATGTTCATTGTTCGAAATGTGTCATTAGTACAACTTCCTGGTAAATATGGAGAGATTGAACAAATGATGTTCAACACTATGTACACCACACCAGTAACAAAAAGTGCACAGTGTATTGTATTTGACACTTACACAAAAAGCATAAAGAATATAGAAAATCAATTCAGAGAGACAGACCACTGATGCATCTTTTGCCATTGCAGGACCCAGTCAAGCAAGACCAAAGGCCTTTAACAATTATCTAAACTCTGCAAAATTTAAGACTTCTTTGATATTGTTCTTCATGAACTAGTGGTGAAAAGATATATTCGCCACTAAAATAAAGGCCAAGGGATAATAGTACCACATGGTGCAGAATGATTTATCATTCACGTTGTAAATGACAGGATCATCAGGCACCCACATGATTACATTTCCAGTCATGTCTTAACTGATACATGACCTTGTGTATCGCAACAGTGAGGAACACTTCAGTAAAGGAAATATTGTTATAAGAGCAACAGATACAGATGTGTTCATAATGCTACGGTAATATGCTCACAACCTACGACATTACCCACAAAACTCCAGCATTTCTTAGGTTTGAGTCATCTAGGCGAGCCATACAACTATGAAGACTAGACTGCCTGCATGTACAAAATTATGTGTGCCCTGTACAGTCAAAGTTTAAATTAAGTTGAAAAAGTCAGGCTGAAAATATTTTTGGCTAGGCATACACCTGATGATCCAGACTTTACACTTGAAAAAAAATAAAAGGAACTGATGCCAGCTTGCTCTCGTCTTGCTACTTTGTATCAAAAACTTAAAGAGGGCAAACTGTCACAAAAATGTGTTGCAAGCAACCTACACCAAAGATCACCAACAAACCATGGGTGGAAATAAATAGATGATAACTATTACCCGGTAATAATTGTTGACTTACGTAACAATATTTCAAGTACTGACGTAGAAGACAATGACGATGATGGCATTGGCCAAGGATGACCGGACATGGATAGTAATGAGAGTGACTTAGAACTTAGATGAACATAGTGACCTGTAGCCAAAGCTCACTGAAACTCTTTCGTAATCAAGGATGTTAACAATATTTGTATTGTTATATTTTGTACCATTATTCTTGTAATCAGTAACAGCAGTTCTGTCAGTCCAAGCCTACTTTTAATATAAGTATTTTTCTTTTCAGTTTATTTATTTTTACTTTCTTTCTACTAAATAAAGCATAACTCAAAGTATAATCTAAACTAAGTGAAAACTAAGCACACATCAGCCAAATCTCAATTTCTGGACTGAAAATAGGTGACAGTTCTCTTATGTCATTCAAGAGCTTTGTAAAACTTGTTTGTATTTTTCTCGTATTCTACAAACTTTTTTACTCCTATTAAAATTCTCAAACCGTTGTTACTCAAAATTGGAAATAATGTTTATCGTCTCTTGGACTAGGAGAACCTCCTAACATGGCGAGGCAAATTGTCAGTCGTCTAAGCAACAGAAAGAATGTTCCTGAAGTAAAGGTTAACCAGCGTTTAACTGACGGCTTTCATTTAGGATGAATGTATAAATGTATATTTGGTACACATTCCAAATATACAGAATACCACAACATTAATAAACTATTTATATGTGTTAAATCTTGAACTGAGTTCTCGGGCATTGCAACATTTACTACAATGAACGGGCAGTCGACCTCATGTATGATCCCTCTGTAGGACGAGTCCTGTCTCCTATGGAGAAGAACTCGATACATCGTCTGAGACAAAGCTAATGAACCAACCTGACTTTTAAACCCATCATTTCCGACTGGTCGGCTACCTACCGACCCAACAGAAGGAGGTCGTGCTAGCTCAGATAAGAATGAACTGTATCGTCACAACTCACACAAACTGCAATAAACTTCATAACTTACAACAGAACAGTATGTGAATTAAGAAGTTCTACCAATCAAGCACCAAAATCACCAATTCCCATAATGGGAAACATATTCATTCTAATACGTACCTAGAAGTGCGGTAACCGAGTAGATACAACGCTCACTATCTGTCCTAGTGGTCACTGATTCGATCCTGGGGCTAACTTCCTGTCAAACCCAGCTGTGTATGGATACCTAACTGTTCAGCTTGGGAAGTGAGGGCAGTTGTGTGTGGTGCTAACCATACCGCCTCCTTATGTAACAAAGAAAAAGAGCAGCTAATTTTCATTTCAACAGACCTCACACTTAAAACTACGTACAGTATTACAAGGGTTTACTGATTCGTTTTAGGGTAGAACTCTTACGTCAATTTTACAAACCGAGCTTAGAAACATCTAATGCCCTTCCCAATAATCTGTATGTGTGAATTCGGCATCTCACGTTGCATCGCTACTAAAAACAAATACATAAATAAGTTGAATGCAGCACCTGATACGCGCCAACAGTTGACAAGCATCATTCCGGATGTTGAAGAACTGTGTGGCAACAAACATGCCCAACTATCACACTAAGGGAAAGAATTATGATGTTTTGTAATTATCTAACCTTATGCGTTAACAAACACACACACATCCCTGCATTCTTTAGGTGACAGAAAACACTTCTGTTCTATCAAAAATATCTTAATATCATCTGGCAATTCATAAACACATGAAAATATTTAGCCGCGGGATAACCAACGCACTTAAGTGTGTAAAAAGAGAACAGTAAGAGTGGACTCCATCTCCTGACACAGAGCAGTAAGCACTTGAGAATATACTACCAGGGCGACTTTATCAAGTATAACCTTTAGTAAAGATTAGTTTTATGCGGTAATGGGAATTTGATAACCAAAACAAACTCTTCAATTTAAGTGGTAAAACCCACAGGACTGCTTTTCAAACGATTTACTAACACTGATACGGAACAAGGGAACAGTTTCAAGATCTTACTGGATTTGTCACCCATCATGCAGGAGACGGTGTCGATCATACAGTTTCATTGAAGCTTCTGCAGTCGTATGTGCTTCACCGGCCTTAACAATATGATAACTGACACGATATTAGGCGTTTTTGTGGTCTTGGTGAACAAATGCCTTGATTGAAACCATTTCTTTTTTTTTTTTTGCAACTGTTTTCGCTTTCTTTTAAAATATTCAAGATGTTTACCACTCAATTGTGGGTGCTTAATTTTTAAGTGCCTTCTCAGGTTGCAGGATTCATGTTGCTGTTTGCTAATATTTGATAACATTCATCACATTGTCCATTAGGTACATTCACATATCCACCAGACATGAATCCTATGTTTGTGTACCTGTGATCAAACTTACGCGTCTTGGCTTTCCCACCCACTGATTTACTGCTTCTAATCCCTAATCACTGGAGCGGAAGACTTGTGTGGTTCATTCATCATATCTGTAAGCCTATCTCTATATTTATCAGACGAAGCAGCAAGCTTATGCCCACCTGGACCTTTGGTCGTAGAGTGCGGTATTTTAAACAGTTTTCCCTCTTAAACACAGTGCAAGGCAAGCGGTGAATAAACGTGAGTAATTAACATATCACCACTCTCAAGGTCAAGTTTGTGGCTACAATGATAGAGTGATCGTCGCGTCGTGGTGTGGTTGCGTGACTGAGTGTGATAGCAACTTAGCGGATTTTTATTTTAGCAAAGGTTTATTTGTCTGTCGCCCAACCAATAGAAAGAATGTCTAATGAAAACAATATTATGTTCGCCCTCCAGATTCACAGATTCAACAATTTCAGGTCCGCCATTCCTGTCCATCTCAGGTTGCAAAAAACTCTAAACCTCTCAAGTCAGACGCGTATTAGACACTTGCAGTCCTGTGGAACCCTTGGTAACTCTTTCCAGAACCGCGGGGTTCGCTGAATAAAGGATGGGAATCACTGACCAAAAGGCAAACATTTACCGGGAAATGGAGACCATTGAAGATTACTTGGTACAGTGAACATGCGCTAATATGGAAGTCGGTTCATAAATAACATTGAAAGTCCAGGGTCACCAGGAAGAGAATCACCCGTTATGTTGTTATGATTATTACCCAGCGATTCTACCGACTACCCAATGACGTCGAATTATCATCTCTTGGGTAAGTAGCGATCGGTTTTGTTGCCGAAGTTCAATGATACTGTCAGCACGGGAAGTTTAACTTCCTGCACGTTTGTTTGATGTTACTGCCAACAGCTCCTCCATTAAAGGTGCGGCTTTATCATATATGTTTGCTACTGCTGTCAGGAATTTTTGAGTAGTGGTTTACGCTTATATAAATTATTAGTGAAACGACTGCGACTCCGAGGTAATCCACGAAGTAAAAGACGAGGTCCTATTCCACCACACTTTATATATATATATATATATATATATATATATATATATATATATATATATATATATATATATATATATATATACTGTATATATATATATATATATATATATATATATATATATATATATATATCACTTCTACATTATCAAAACTCTGAAAATTACTTATGCTTGCTACCTAAAAATTAAATGAGAATAGTCTTTGCACTTATTCAATGGCATACCCTGATATAAACAAATATCTAGTGATTATAATAGCTTTAAACCATGTAAATAACTTTTACTGGATGGCAAGGGTTGTTGAAGCCTTCCTAAAATATATGTTATACTTCGAGGATTATTTTTTACCACCTTAAAATGCAAACGTCAACATCTGTTAATGACCCTGCCGGTCTCGTATCGGCCTCTTTAGTCACCTCAGAACTCACCAATAAAGGTGACATCCTTAATAACTCATATCATTGTATCATAGCTCGATGATCGTCATACTCGATTCCGAGTAACAGCAAAGTAGTAGAAGAAGTAGTAGTAGCCAACGAAGCCCGTGTTGACGTCAGTGCTCGAGGATTTTGGACGCAGGGACAGCGAGCCTTCTTCGACCTCAGAATTTTTTATCCCATGGCGGCATGTCATCGTAACTTAGCTCTCGATGCTGCACACGAGAGGAATGAGAACGACAAGATAAGGGCATATGGGGAGAGAATTCAGAACGTTGATCAAGGCAGATTCACTCCTTTGGTGTTCACAACCTCTGGTGGAATGGAACCAAGTGCAAGATGCTTCTACGCCAGACTCGCGGAGGTGCTATCCGAACAGAAGCAGCTGCCCAGAAGTTATGTTACAGCCTGAATGAAATGCTGACTGTTCTTCTCTCTCCTTAGGTCTTAGGTCTGCTTTGCTCTGTCTCAGGGGAACGTGAGCATCGGCTCCAAGGCCGACAACAGTTGTAGATATTGACTATGAGGCAACAGTCACTGAATGCCCCAGAGATCTGCAGCTCAACTAACTCAACACAGCTAGGGTAGCTACTTATGTATTAGGATATTTAATTTTAAGGTAATAAAATGGCGGCGAAGGTGTGGCTATTGGGGGAGGCTGGAGCCTACTAATAAAAAGAAAAAGAAAAAAAGTAGTAGTAGTATAAGTAGTAGTAGTAGTAGGTTGGCCAGCGCCTCGTGGGTGTGGTGGCGTGTCCTCCCTGATCTAAAGTGTTATTGGAGGGGACATATTCCGAGTGTGGGAGCGGGAATTTTAGTGTGTCGGTGAAAATCGGATGTCACCCTAAGCGGTGAAGGTTCTTCTCATCCCTTACGGTGTTAATCGCAAATAATCTGTGTGTTCACCGGTGATCACCAAAGGAGTTGTGAGAGCTTGGGGGGGCGGCTGGTGCAGGTGCCAGGTGCCAGTGCCAGTGTCGATAGGCCTACTTTGGTGGGGGTGGCCTCGCGACTCTCGCCCCTATGGTCAGTGGCAGAAGTCCAAGTGTTCTACGCCTGCGGTCGCCTCCCACAAGTAACGGTCACTTCATGTAGTGTCAGCCGACCAAGTGAGTATATATAACTAATCTTACATCAGTGCGACCATAGAAATAGTGGTTAGTTCTGCCAAGGATATATAAACAAGTGTTAGGTGTGGCAATTCTTGCTCCCAGTGTATTACTATGATGTGTGGATTGTCGCCTTCATGGAGGGGGGGGGGGGGGGGGTGGCCTACACACCCAAGCACGCACGTATGCCTCTACTACCCGGACACAGCAGTCTAGCCTGTCACCTCTCTGCCCTTTCCTCATAAGAACTAGCTTCTTCTTCTGTATGGGACCAAAGCAGATGTCGGAGGCGGACGTAACTGTCTCCCAAGGTGCTGTTCACTATGCCAGGTAACAGACATTGCTGCGTCTGTGCTAGCCAGAACCAAAATTGCACTAGCTGTGATTGTGCGAGAAACAGCCGACCATGTGGGGTTTGCTGAAAGGGAAACAATTGTCCCAACCCTCATAACCCTCATGGCAGGGAGCCGACACAGGAGGCCACAGTAGATATCGCCGGGACCCAACCGCCCGATGATATCCTAAATGATAGAAGTGAGTCTACTCAACCTGAAAATGTATTACCAATAAACGCTGCTCCAATAGTAGCAGATGTCCACTAGGTGAATAGCAGACAGCCACCACAGTGGAATGGCATGTCGATGGAAAATGCCGACATATGGGTTAAAGAAACTTACTCAGAAATTGTCAGGTAATCGCCAGCTAACCTGTTTGAACCACCCAAGTGTGCGGCCACCAAAGAAATGATTCGGGAGATGACTCCCCTCATAACCGAGTACACTCAGGAGGCGGCCTTGTCCTTTGGCTCTTCAAATACAGGCAATAATACCCCATCAATTCCAGCACAGGACATACACTAGGACTAAGCACAAAGAAAATGTGGCAGCAATGAAGAGAAGATTGACAATGTGGCAGAATGAGGCTTTTGACGATCTCCTATGCGAATCAAGAACACTGTAGGAGAGACTAAAATTTATAGGGGACGGAAAGCAAAACACCGATGACCTTGCAAGAAAGTTTGGAAACAAAATGCGTGTGGGAAAAGTGTCTTTGGCGGTAATATCTCTCACAGATGAATCCCCCGGTGGTATTCTGTCAATAAACAGAGAGACATTAAAACAACTGAAGGAAAAACATCCCCCTGCAAGTGAAGAGGAAGGCATCAGGTTCCAGGGTGACTATATCCCACCAAATGTGTCCTGTTCGAGAAAATAACAGGAGTGATAGTGTGGAAAAAGGCACTGAAAACTCAAGGAGGGGCTGGCCCTTCAGGCCTGGATGCAAACGGTTGCAGAGTCATCCTCAGCACTAACAAGTTTGGCCCCGTAGCAAGTGATCTCTGCACGGCCATTGCCGTCCTTGCAAGAAAGCTGGCATCCTCGTGCTGCCAACACCTCCATGTAGGCCTATAGGGGTGGGGAAAGTGGTGAGGCGGATCATCTGAAAATGCATAATGGAGGTGGTAAAGGATGATGTCATGGCAGCGGCAGGGAACCTGCAAGTTTGTGCTGGCCACCAAGCTGGAGGGGAAGCTGCCATTCACGCCATGAGAATGACTGTGAGGCTGTTCTCTTGGTTGACGCTTTCAACGCATTTAACATATTTAATCGCAAGGCCGCACTGCACAACATCAAGATCACGTGTCCAAGTTTTGCAATGTAAGTTGAAAGCACCTATAGGAATTGTTATATTTTAAATGCAAGAAAGTGTTTTTCTTACCGTAGAACTCGGATACCTTCACACTGGTTACTCAACCAGGAGATTATGGTGTATCACTACATAGAATTTCACTCTGCTTCAAGCATTAAATGCGTTGTGTACTTGAAAATTGATGATTTAATGAATTCCATTAACTTCCAACATCCATCTAAGTTATTAGTTATACTTTGTCATAACCAATGAGTCATTAGCCTTGGTAATAATGATAATAGAGGGATCACAGATACGGGCAGATGATTGCACTTACGTTTATTTGGCACAATTCCATACACTGGACTTATAATTTGCATGGATAGGTCAGTCACTCACATTCACGCCACAGCACCGTAAGTTATAAGGGAGAGTTTGTCAACCTGGTGAATTAATCGCTTAGATCTAGTAGGCTGGCCTGGAGTGCTCTTGTAGCAAACAGGCCCTCACCATTGATCACTTCCTTTACAGGATGTGTTAACTTGTCGCTGGACTTAACGAAAATCTCGGGGATTTGCACACACAGACTCGTAGCACTGGTAGGACTGTATGGCCCCTGTTCTTAAGTCTGCGGAGCAGGAGGTCTTCTCTAACTCAAGGTCTAAAGCCCACTAGCTAAAATGTGGTCTTTTGAGGCGTGAAATGATGAACAGTACACCACTGTCTCACTGACCTGCCCCCCTATCGGCTGGCTAACACACCACTAATGGAAAACATATGTCCCAGTTATGGCTGGCCGGTTGCCTTATCTGTACCGTAAACAAACATTTGGGATGGGTTGTGCAGGAGGCCCAACGCAATGCATGACAGGAATCCATTAGACCTCTATACAGTAAACATCAAGGCTCTAAGAGGTGATACCATCATACAGTCAACTGAGGGATCAACGCAGGGGGACCCTGTTGCAATGGCAATGTATGCAATAGGCCTATCTGTGCTCCAACACACAATAAAATTTGAAACAAACGAGGTCAAGCAAGTGGCGTATGCTGTCGACCTTACAGGAGCAGGAAAGGTGAAGGACATTAAAAAGTAGTGGGACCTGATAACATCTTATGGTCAACAAATAGGGTACCACCCAAATGTCAGCAAGTCCTTCCTCATATGGAAACCAGAACATTATGAACGGGCAATGAAGGTGATCTGTGGAAGTGAGGTCAAAATAACAAAGGATGGCCAAAGACATCTAGGCGCAGTAATTGGCACGACGGACTTCAAGACCGAGTACGTAACGGGAAAGATGAATGAGTGGGTTAGGGAAATCCAAGCTATGTCTGAGATTGCTAACACAGAGCCACATGCGGCTTTTGCGGCATTCACCTATGGAGTCAAGCATCGCTGGAACTACCTGATGCGCACTATCCCTAATATCGTACCCCTCCTCCACCCTCTGGAAGAAGCTATCAGCGTCAATTTCATTCCCAAATTAGTGAAACACCCTCACTTAACCCCAGCAGAAAGATCGCTCCTTACACTACCACCGAGACTGGGAGGAATGGGATTGACCAATCCAGAGGAGATTGCTGCCACCGAACATCAAAACTCAGTTAAGCTCACGACAGCCCTCACGGACCACATAATAGCTCAAAACGCAACAGGTGGGTAAACAAGATTCGACACTCCATTACTACAGAACGACAGCACGGCCAAAGTGATAAGTTGCAGCAACTGATGCTGCAAGTACGAGAGAATTTGAAAAAAAAAAAGCTATAGCAGGAGGTGGGCGCCTTGAACTGATTAACTACATTACCGATAAGAGCAAATGGTTTCAGTCTCAATAAACCAGAATTTACAGATGCCAATGCTCTAAGGTACAGTAGGCCAGTAGAAGATTTGCCCTCCCAATGCATGTATGGCTCTTCCTGTGACGTCGATGACTCCATGCTGTGAAAGAAAGGGGACTTCATATGCATGAGGCATGATGCAGTAAGGGATCTCACAATGAATATGTTGAAGGAAATCTGTCGTGATGTCAGGGTAGAACCGACCCTCTTTCCATTGGACGGTGAGAATTTCCAACATAGGACTTCAAACACATCCAACGAAGCCCGTGTTTACATCAGTGCTCGAGGATGCTGGACGCGGGGACAGAGGACATCAGCATTTTTTATCCCATTGCTGCAGGGCACCGTAACTTTGCTCTCGATGCTGCACACAGGGGGAACGAGAACGACAAGATAAGGGCATACGGGGAGAGAATTCAGAACATTGATCAAGGCAGCTTCACTCCTCTGATGTTCACAACCTCTGGTGGGATCGGACCAAATGCAAGATGCTCCTACGCCAGACTCGCGGAGGTACTATCCAAAGAGAAGCAGCAGCCCAGAAGTTATGTTACAGCCTGGATGAGATGCCGACTGTTCTTTTCTCTCCTTAGGTCTGCTAGGGTAGCTACTTATGCATTAGGATATTAAATATTAAGGTATAAGTAGTAGTAGTAGTATGAGTCGTAGTAGTAGTAGTAGTAGTAGTGGTAGTGTGTGTGTGTATGGGTGTGTGTGTGTGTGTGTGTCATGGTGTGCGCATTTGTGTGTGTGTGTGTGTCATGGTGTGCGCATTTGTGTGTGTGTGTGTGTGTGTGTGTTATGGTGTGTGTATTATGGTAGGTTTACGTACTGTACAAGTGAAGTGAAATATACAAGAAAATTAAAATAACGTAATAATTGGGATCAAGAGAAAAATTTATTTAAACAATAAAATATTACAGGTTGACAATCCCTTATCCGAAATCCTTGGGGCCAGAGGCATTTAGGATTTCGGAACTTTTCGGTTTTTAGAAAAGTTAGTATTTTTTTGTTTTATTTTTTATCATCCGGGCACAAGTCACTGACCCACATTGGGGCCTGGGGGGTGAAAATATATTAAAAATATAATAATTATAATTATAATAATAATAATAGTAATAATAATAATAATAATAATAATGATAATAATAATAATTCATAGGTCCAGGTCGTGTTTCTCACTTTTGATCTTTTTTTCATTCTTGTATTTCTTTATTATTATTTCATTATTACACTATTATTGTTATTATTGTTATCATTATTATTTTATTTTGGTGTATTATTTATTAAAATTTTTATTTACTATGAATAATTATTATTACTATTACATTTTCGCTCCCCAGGCCCCGATGTGGGTCACTGATCTATGCCCGGGTGGGCTAATCCATGTACAAAAAAAAAAAAAAAAAAAATCGGTTTTCAGAGCTTTTCGGTATTCGGAATTTCGGATAAAGGGTTGTCAACCTGTACCAGAAAGTGAAACAAAGAAATTATAAAGAATTAAATCATATAAATACATTACCAGGTATAAGAGCTTAAATAATGACATTTCTAAATGCCAAACAATGAGATTAGAGTTCACTCCTTAAACATACGGCTCATTATCTTAGAATAATTACGATTTACAACTGTCGAACAACGCAATACTTGCATTCTACCAAAGTTAGTATACACATAAGAGCCTAAGAACATAATAATGGAGAAAACTGAAGCGGGCCTATTGGCCCATACTGGGCAGTCCCGTTTACACCCAACCACCAAGGCTCATATATCCATCCAACCCATGTTTAAAGCTATCCAGCGTATTTGAGTTAATGATGATGTTTGGTAACTTGTTCCACTCATCCACTACTCTATTTCCAAACCAATGTTTACTTATTTCGCTCCTAAATCTAAATTTGTCAAATTTTAAACCATTTTTACGAGTTTGCTCCTGGGTGGATAGTCTGAAGACCTTTGTAATGTCATATTTGCTTAGCCCTGACTTCCATTTATACATCTCGAGCAGTGACACTTTTGTTGTACACTAAGTCTTGATACTTAGTAAAACCAATTAACAGTTTGGATGTACACTAATAGTGTTAGTTTTAAGTTTAAACTACTAATATCAGTATTTTGCTATAGCGACAGTTTTATCAGGACCCAAGAAAAAGATCATTTTATGCTAACAGTCTAAATATATACAATTAAAACTGTTCATTAACCGACTCATAACTTAGCCAATATCATTAATCCTTTGGCTGCAGGAGGTTATCCTAAGCCGAATAAAGTCGTCTGGCGGTAGCCAGAATACAATTATTAAGTGCCATTGTAAATTAACGTTCATTAGTAAGAACCATTAATAATTTTACCGTCCACTGAGTGTTAGTATACACCATTAACAGTAATATTGTACACTAACAGTGCTAGTATACACCATTAACAGTAATATTGTACACTAACAGTGCTAATATACACCATTAACAGTAATATTGTACACTAACAGTGTTATTTTACACCATTAACAGTATTATTGTACACTAACATTGTTATTATACACCATTAACAGTATTATTGCACACTAATCATTGTTATTATACACCATTAACAGTATTACTGTACCCTAACATTGTTATTTTACACCATTAACAGTATTATTGTACACAAACAGTGCTAGTATACACCATTAACAGTAATATTGTACACTAACAGTGTTAGTATACACAACTAACAGTAATATTGTACACTAACAGTGTTAGTATAAACCATTAACAGTAATATTGTACACTAACAGTGTTAGTATACACCATTAACAGTAATATTGTACACTAACAGTGCTAGTATACACCATTAACAGTAATATTGTACACTAACTGTGTTAGTATACACAACTAACAGTAATATTGCACAATAACATTGTTAGTATACACCATTAACACTAATATTGTACACTAACAGTGTTAGTATACACAACTAACAGTAATATTGTACACTAACAGTGTTAGTATACACCATTAACAGTAATATTGTACACTAACAGTGCTAGTATACACCATTAACAGTAATATTGTACACTAACAGTGTTAGTATACACCATTAACACTAATATTGTACACTAACAGTGTTAGTATACACAACTAACAGTAATATTGTACACTAACAGTGTTAGTATACACCATTAACAGTAATATTGTACACTAACAGTGCTAGTATACACCATTAACAGTAATATTGTACATTAACATTGTTAGTTTACACCATTAACAGTATTATTGTACACTAACATTGTTATTATACACCATTAACAGTAATATTGTACACTAATCATTGTTATTATACACCATTAACAGTATTATTGTACACTAACATTGTTATTTTACACCATTAACAGTATTATTGTACACTAACATTGTTATTATACACCATTAACAGTATCATTGTACATTAACAGTGTTATTATACACCATTAACAGTGTTAGCATACACAATTACTAGTATCATAAATCAGTACTTGCTTTACACCACCACTAAGATTCACACGGATGCCTATTGATCAATATATTCTATACACGTTTATGAGGCACCGGTAGGTCATCATGTTATTCTACACTACACCACTTACTGCACAAAGTTATCACTAAACCATCAAACACATTTACCCTTTTTATGCTGATAACTAAATACCACTGGAACTTTTTTATCGTTTTTAGTATAAATTTGGTCAATGTAATAATCCAGGATGGAGGCAATTATTTTCCAGTTTGTGTCAACAATTATATGAACTTTCATAATTATTGTTTTAAAGGGAAATGTTTGATGGCTAAATCTCTGCAATTTTTACCCTGCTGTTATTGAGTTTTCTTCACTGTATGTGAAAAAGAGGAACCTATTTGTTAATGCTCTTACAATTCGCTAGTCAAAATAAGCTTTAATACTGGATCTTCGATAATCGTACGTTTGTGCTCTCGTGTGTGAGTGTGAGTGTCTGCGTGTGTGTTGATGTACTTTACCTGTTCACACATGTATGTGAGACTACTGTATGATATTCATTTGAGGGACAGTGGGATGACACACGATCACTTAAGAGTAACTATGTTTACATGACTAACTACTGACATATACCTACAGCATTACATCAGATCACACAAGAGTCATAATATGTCGATTATATAATAGAATAAAATTACTACATAACTAATTCATACTTACTTCCTGGAGGTATAATTTTTTTCACTCTTCAGTATCATGTATTATATTTTTACGAGAGATACAGTACATCAGTAACTGGTCCAGGTTCACTAAGAATTAGGGAAAATTGGTAAATAAAACAAAACAATCACGTGAGTAACAGCATTAATTGTTTCTCAGTTGATAAACAACATTTTATTTATTTCACCATGAAGGTTTCGTAGAAACAGAAGTCTCGACGCTTACTAGGGAAGATTTTGCCTCAGTAGTTAACAGAGCCTCCATTATTAGGGCCCAGATTCTCTAACACTGCAGAGATACAAAGTTGACTGCCGGGAGTTTCAAGTCACAACTCTGTACATGGGTGGCACAGATAGGATGGTGGTTTATGCACTGGGATCTAGGCAGCTGCACAATCCGGTCCTGTCTGTGCGACTGAGCATCCCTTTCGAGGAGCCACTCTGCTCACCCCACATTGGGAGGGAGCCAGAAAAGGTGCCCTAAACATAGCCTTCCTGAAAAAAACAACCTGACTGGGAAACCGCGCCCACTAACGTCATCCTTATGCGGTCGAAAACACAATTATAATCACAGATCCAAACAAAAACAAACTATAAAACCTGCATGGAATGTCATGGCCCGTGTGGATACTGAGCGTCCTGAAGGAAGAACCGCCCTTGTGGCAGCCATTAGTGAGTCCCGGCTCCCAGACGAGGGTCAACTACAGAACAGGGGTCTGACTATACATTCTGGGAGGGTAAGTCTGCTTTGGAGAGAAACTGCATTTATGGGGTTGGCTTTGCCATCTGCCAACGCATCATACACAGGTTCACTGAAATGCCTGTTGTGATCAACGAGCGTCTCGTGACGCTCCGAGTCCCACTAGATCACTCACTTCATGCCTTTTTCAGCAGTGCATATGCATATGCAGATCAGCACAAAATGCATGAATTTTTTAATTCCATTAAAACATTTTATGGGCTAATCACTCGTGGCGCAGCTCCCCTCCGCTCATCCGACGAAAACTCCCTAATTAAAGACGATGAAGGCAACCTCCAGCACTGGAAAGAACGCTACCATTCACTGCTCAACCGAAACACCATTGTGGATATCCTTACTGCCCACAGGTCCAACATCCAGAGCTGACCCACATCAGCTATCCTTCATCCCTGGCTAAGGTAGCTACTGCCATCAAAATGATGGAAAATAACAAAGCCTCACAGCCTGATGGAATCCCAGCCGAGGTGTATAAAGCAGGAGGACCTCTGCTTACCAGCCATCTCCACTCTCTCCTGGAGAATATATGGGAAAAGGAGGAAATCCCCCAAGCTCTTAAAGACGCATCTATCGTCGATATTTATAAGCACAAGAGAGATTGGTTAGACTGACGCAACTAAGGCGGGATCTCGCTGCTGTACATAGCTGGCAGGATTACCGCCCGAGTCTTCCTAAGTAGACTTCTTCCTGAGGCGGAAAACGTCCTCCCAGAATCTCACTGTGGCCTTAGACCATCACGTGGCATCAGTGACATGATGTTTGTTGCTCTTCAGATACAGGGAAAGTGCAGAGAAAAGCACTGTGACCTGTACATGGTTTCATCGACCTAACCAAGGACTTCGACTCGGTCAACAGGGAAACCCTCGGCGGACCCCAAGCCTTTTTGGCCCACCAAACTTCATCGTCATTTTGAGGCAACTCCACGATGGCATGATCAGCAGTGTCTGAGTTCTTTATCATCCAAACGGGGGTTAAACAAGGATGTGTACTGGCACTAGCTCTCTTCTCCATTTTCTTGGCTGTCTTCCTTACTCGTGCCAGTACTAATTTAGCCGGCAGGGTGGACATCGAGTACCGGATGAAGGGTCTTTTCAACATAAGACGACTCCAGGCAGGAATAAAGGTGTCGGCAGCTTTCATTACTGAAGTTCAGTAAGCAGACATGCAGACGACCGCACCCTTGTCTCTCACACTGAGTGTGAACTACAGGAGATTCTGAAAACCTACTCATATGCGTATGCACACTTCGGCCTTGAGGTGAATGTACGTAAGACTCTGATTCACTTTCAACCTGCCCCTGGTTCAGACACACCTCCACCATCCATGCAGCTTAACGGAAGTACCCTCTCTATTGCAAACATCGATGAAGAGATTCAGCGTTAGATTAGTCGTGCATCTCTAGCCCTTGGCAGACTCCTAAGCCGTGTCTTCAGCTGTAGAGAGCTGAAAGTATCTGCAAAGCTGCACGTATATCAAGCAGTGGTCCCCCCACACCCTGCTATATGGAAGCAAGACATGGGTCACATACAGGAGACACCTCAAGGCACTTGCAAACTTTCACCAACGTTGTCTACGTTCCATCTCCCGAGTTCACTGGGAAGAAAAGAGAACAAATGCTAGTAACTTTGCTGACACCAACTGTAGGAGCATCTAGGCTACCATTATCTATGAACAGCTATGCTGGACTGGCAATTTTACCCGCATGGACGACAGCAGAATGCCAAAGCAGCTACTTTACAGTCTCCTAACGAATATTACTGTAACGATGGCAGCCAACTGAAAAGGTATAATGATAGCCTTAAGACAACCTGAAAAAGTGCTAAATGGATCCCCTCACTTGGAAGACGATTACTCCACACCGTAATGCTTGGAGGAGCACCACACAAGAAGGTGCCAATACTTTCGAGTTAGCCCGACTGCATAACGAGGCAGACAAGAGCCAACGCCGGGAAGATGTTCCCACCGCCCTTCCCGCACTAGATGTAGCCTCCCACATGTGCAACATCTGTGAACGACCCTGCCGGTCCCGTATTGGCCTCTTTAGTTACCTCAGAACTCACCAACGTAGGTTGCATTCTTCATAACTCATAACCATTGTATCATAGTTGGATGATCGTTATACTCGATTCCGAGTCACAGCAAAGTAGTAGTAGTAATGTGTAGGTGTCATACATTTTTCCATCATCTGTGATTTATAAATAATGCACATAATAACAGCAAAACAAAGTCATAATAGGTGTTTCATCGTCAGCGTTTACTAATGCAAGCATAATAATCAGTGAAGTTCTTGTGAACTGTCTTAATGACCCACTTCGACTTAAAGTTTGCTAACTGTAAAATACCATCACAAGGTCAAAATATACACAAAGATAATATTGCTACGGTAATAACACATTCATTAAGAAGGGAGTCATATTTGAACAACACTGACGTAGTTTACATAAATCATAAAGTAATGAAACTTCATAATACTAAAGTAATAAAGTGTTAGGGTAAAAATACCAGGCACCAAAGCTTACTGAGAAATCATGAATTACAATTGGATTTCTACACTTTTGTTGAAGAATAATTGAGGCAATACATCAGTCTAATACCGTGGTAAATTTTCAACACTGGCTTCAGATTTATAGTGATATAATTTAAGTCGTGTCTTCCTGAATCTGTGAGATTTTAAAGTATAAAATATCTGATAAATTATGAGTGAATCTATCTCTTCTATATAAAAAAAATCCTCGTAAAAGATTAGTTCTATGTTTGGTTTATTTTAATTTACCGAAGTATGGTGGAGATGCACTTTGAGTGTTAGTAGCCCCTTTTATTGCCCTGTAGGGGATACAACAACAGTTTATTAGCTTTTATTGACAAAAGTTCTCGTTAGGCCAATGAGATGACAGCAGTTATACAAGAAATGTATTTTTTTGACTTGTAGAATAACTGGTGCTTTAGGAAAACAGATAGAAACAGCCTTAACATTTTCTTTTGTTTCAAGTGACATCTGAGAGAACTTTAGAGAATCATAATTAAGTCAATGTAATTTAATCCGTCCCAGTATTTAAATAAATTAACAAACATTTGATACACTGAGACATTTGATAATTTAACGATAAAATTTCTTTGAATATCTCGTTAAAAATATTGCCAAAACACTTGTATGATCTTATTTTCCTTTGTTTTAATGGTCTGAAATATGAACTCTTTGTCTTGTGGACATGAACTGGTGTTGTAGTCAATAAAGATAAATTTGTCATTAAATTCCCATTATCCAGGTAGGGAATTCAATGTAAAGCAACAACTAGATTTGGCTCTTCATCACACTCTTTGAGTTAAAACGTTGAAAGGTATCACAAAACACATGAATACAAGAGCTTGTTCAGCCACGCACAGCGCACGCACACACGCACACACACACACGCACACACACTCTCTCTCTCTCTCTCTCTCTCTCTGTATATATATATATATATATATATATATATATATATATATATATATATATATATATATATATATATATATATATATATATATTTTATGAAAATCCACAATGAAAACGTGGATAAGATAAATCTTGATAAAATCACACGGGAAAATGGAAACAACGGAAGTAGAAGTCCGCGTGCTTTATTGGGCTAATGAAATATATATGGATCCTCGTGTTTCGAAGCCGGATTTGGTGCAACGTTACTCTGACCACCTACGTGATACTGGTAGTCCCCATTAGAGGTTCACGGCGCCATAAGCTCGTTGAACAGGCTTTGTGTGAAATATAACAAAGTCTAGGACTGCTTTTAGTATCCTGGTGGACCAGCGGTTAGCGTTCCCCGGTCACAGTCATAGGCTAGAGGGCCGTGGGTTCGAATCCTGGCGGGTTGAGGTGTTGATTATATATATATATATATATTTCATTAGCCCAATAAAGCACGCGGACTTCTACATACAATCAACACCTCAACCCGCCAGGAGTTATGCCAGGTTTTGCAATGTTACACAGGAGGGCCTTATGACAAACAGAATTGTTCACCACATTCCCCCTCGTACACAACCCAAAGAGTTGCACGCTGTTTGAAAATAATTAATGCTCTTACAGGCTCAGTTACGATTCAATAAAGCCGTCAGTATTTAAGTGCAGCTTTGGCTTAGAGTCAGGTGAAAACATACATTTTATTATATTAATGGCTGAAATATATATGTACAGCATAAAAGATGAGCATGGGCTTGGTTAATTTTATAATATGTTAAAACGGTACTTGTAAGCTCCTGGAAGTAAAATTAACAAACAAGAAATTGGGGTAGAGTTATCGACTGCTGTGTATGTGTGTGTGTGTGTGTGTGTGTAATACTGCTACTACTACTACAACTAATAATAATAATGATAATAATAATAATAATAATAAACGATTTATTAATAGAGTTGGAGCCGGTGGCTGAAAATATACAAACTTACATGTGATTTAGACATAATAATATATGTTCAATGCATTTACAGGGCTGTACAGTACATAAATCAGGAGCTATTCATTATTTCAACAAGAGATGGGATGGTGCTATTCTTACATCTATCAGTGCGGGCTCTGATGGGCAGAATTTTGTTGTAGTGGCGGTACTGCACGAGGTAGGTGGGGGACTGCAGGTGGCAGTAGGTGGCGATGGCGAGGATGGTGCAGTAGTCCACTATCAAACCCTGCTAGTGCATGGTGGTGGAGGTCACTGAGGAATGGCATTTCCAGGGTGGAGAGAGCGCTGTTGTAGACGAAGCAGTCTGTGCGAGCATGATTCTGCAGGCCTGACGCATACAACAATTTTGGGAGTATAAATGAGTTGTACTGTAGATAGTCCTCAGGGCTGGCGTGGGTGCCCCATGTGACCTGAGTCATCGTAGCATGTAGAGTCGGTACGAGGCTGCCTTGATAGTGTTGTTTACATGGGCCTTCCAGTCAAGTTTGTGGTTTATAGTTACACTTAGGAGTTTGGCAGACCGCACTAGCTGGAGAGGATGGGCACACACTGTAGTGTTGGAGCTTGCACTGGAGTGGTGGCGGTGTTGATGTGCATGACTACGGTTTTGGTGTGATTGATGGTGACCTTGTTCTCCGTAGGATGAGGGTGTGTTTGCCAAGAGCTGGGGTGGGGGATATAGTTGACAGGATGGACAATATCTTGTCTGGTAATGGGAACAAACCCATTAACTGCCTCAGTGCAGGAGGCAATGATATTGGCTGGTGTAGGAATGAGGAGCTAATTGATAAGTTCAAGACGGCTATAGAACGTATTAGGTTGATGGGGAATCCCTAGCATATGTGGTGTCCTACCTAGAAGGAGAGATGGCAATGTGTGGTTGTCAAGGGCAGTTGGTGTCAACGGCCGTCTTGACAGATATTGCAAGTCAATATCAGTCCCATTCAGTGACACATTTTACGTCAGAAGAGGCCTTTTATGCTAGGGATGGGGTGCATCTGTCTGGGGATGAGGTGGCAACCCTGACTGGTTCTCTCGAAAGGACAGCTCAAAAGATGTCAAAGTCTTTAAACTGCTTGGGAAACATATAAACACGGAGGTGGAGGAGACTGCAGTGGGAGTGGGTAAACATAGTGAAAGGTTACAGGGAAATAGTGCTAAGAATGATGACAAAACTAAATTAGGGAGGGAGTTAAAACCTAAACGCGTCGAAGAGAGGACTCAGAACATGACTAACTAACAGTAGAGGTATGAGAAACAAAATTTATGAAATCAGGGCCTTGGTATGTACCGTAAAAATCGATATAGTAGCATTCACCGAAGCATGGATAAACTTAGACTCACGAGAGTTACCTGTCGAATACCAAATTACAGGTTACAAATTATTCCATACCGATAGGCAGATTAGGAAAGGAGGCGGAGTAGCAATCTATGTCAGGGATAATCTGAAGTGTGAAATAAATAAGGAAATAAAAACTGAACTGAATGCAGAAACAATTTGGATAGAATTAATCGATGGTAGGGAAAAATTAATCGCAGGAGTTATATATAGACCTCCAAATCTTGATAGAGTTAATGAACGACTTACTTGGGATGAAATGCACAGGGCTTCCAGACAAAGCAAGGAAGGCGACATTAACTTTAGCCAAATAGATAGGATCGACCTTACAGGTAACTCGGAATCAGAGAATTTCTTGAAACAGTTCAAGACTGTTTCCTAAGTCAACATATAACCGAACCCACCCGGGGTAATAATATACTTGATTTAGTTCTGTCAAACAGAGAAAACCTCATCAGTAATGACGAGGTAGGGAACGAACTTGCCAACAGCGATCACAAAGAAATAAGATTTCAATTAGAATTTAATAGCAGACGCAAGGAAATTTCCATTAAAGTCCCAGATTTCAGAAGGGCAAACTTTGATAGGTTGAAAAGGCAGCTGAGCGAAGGGGTATCGCGTTTTGGAATGGATTACATAAAGTACCCACAGAGGGCTATCTCACGTTACCTGGATACCTGACAACGATATCCTCACAAAATATGACGATTGAGGATGACCTGATCACGAGATCTGAGGTTGACGAGTTCCTCAACAATTTAAATAGTGAGTTACTTAATGCACAAAGGCAAAACATACCATAGAGAAAACTCAGATTAAACAACAATGCCCCTAATTGCATAAACAAAATTAAAGAATATTATTAGACAAAGGAGGGCTATAGGTAGAAGAATAAATCGTGGTGAAATTTACCTCCGAGATTATTATAAGGTATTGGCATGTAGGGTTAAGACCGAGATAACAAAAGCAGAGAGGAACAATGAACTGAAAGTAGCAAGGGAGGCGAAGTCAAACCCAAAGGGGTTCTTTCTAATGTATCAAACTAAAACACGAGAAAAGATTGGACCAATACAGTCAGATACCGGCGAGCTAACTGATAACGACGGAGAACTGTGCAATAATCTGAATAAATATTTTTCAACGGTTTTCACCACCGAAAATTTGAACATGATACCCGAGGCACCGACTCTACACAGAGATAGTGAGGAAGAACTTAGTATGCCCTTACAAATTTGTTTAACATGTCCTTAAAAACTGGTGTAGTTTCCAGAATCCTGGAGGATAGCGAATATAATACCGATTTTCAAGAATGGAGTTAGATCAGTATCCTCTAACTACCGTCCAATCAGCTTAACATTGGAGGAGATAGTCTAAAATAGATTAGTGCGTGGTTACAGGACAGGAAATACCGAGTGAGCATCAACGACACGAAATCCGATTGAACTAACGTCACAAGTAGAGTACCCCAAGGCTCATTACTTGGACCATTATTATTTATGATATACATAAACGACACAGATATTGGAGTAGACTGCAACATAAGTAATTTGCTGATGACACTAAAATAGGGCATGTATTTAAATCTGACGAGGACTCCGCAAAACTACAGGAAGATCTAAACACATTTTTCGAATGGTCTGAAAAAATGCAGATGAAATTCAATGTGGACAAATGTAAAGTACTTAGTCTAGGAGATGTAAAAAGAGAAACCAGATATGAGATGAACTGCGATGTTATAGAGAAATTCGAATGTGAGGAAGATTTACGAGTAATGATCAGTAGGAATCTTAAGCCAAGTAAACAATGTGTATTTGCTCGAAACAAGGCTAATAAAGTACTTGGGTTCATATAAAGGAGTGTTAGTTACAAAACTAGAGAGGTCATCCTGAAACTATATCTTGCGCTTGTGAGACCTCACTTGGATTACGCAGTTCAATTCTGGTCACCGTATAACAGAATGGATATGGAATCCCTAAAAAAAATTCAGAGGATAATGACAAAACTAATTCTGGGCACTAGGAACCTCGAGTACAGAGACAGGTTAAGGCATCTTAATTTGCACTCCCTCGAGAGACGTAAAGTAAGGTGCGATATGATAGAGGTGTATAAATGGAAGTCAGGGCTAAACAAAGGGGACATAACAAAGGTACTTAAGCTATCCAACCGGGAGCGAACTCGTAACAATTGTTTTAAATTAGACAAGTTTAAATTTAGGAGCGAAATAGGTAAACATTGGTTTGGAAATAGAGTTGTGGATGAACGGAACAAGTTACCAAACATCATTATTGACTGGAATACGCTGGATAGCTTCAAACATAGGTTGGATGGATTTTTGAGTAATAGGGGTTGGGTGTAAATGGGACTGCCTAATATGGGCCAATAGGTCCGCTGCAGTTTCCTACATTCTTATGTTCTTATGTAGTCCATGCCTGTAGGCTGTCCAGGGTGTCTGAAAGCGATGATTAGTCCGGTGAGGTGTTGTCCACTGTAACCCCCACATTGCAGTCATCCACGTACTTCCACCTGTGAGGAGTGTCCGATAGAGCGTCGTTATTCAGGAATTGGAAGCACAGTGGTCCCATCTTGGACCCCTGGGGAACGCCGCAGGTGATGTATTGGAATGTGTGTGTGTGTGTGTGTATCTTTTACTTAAGCCTCATCATTACTCTGGGACCTCCACATCTTCCTGTTATCCTGTCATCCAGCCACCCAAGTCATCCGGGACAATAGTTTCTCCTGTACGTCCTCTCTCTATTGTCCATAACATCCTCAACTTTCCCTCTCTGTCATATATATGATTTAACAACTATTCTAAATATGATTTATATTTCACACTGTCAGTTTGGCATTGAGTTAGTCTACCCTATTTCTATACCGTTAATTCTTTACCAGAGACCAGCCCACTCTTCCACGACTGAGAGTCAGATAACATATTCCATTTACCCAGACGGAATTACATCACAGGAGGTTGCTGGTTCTAGACTGGCTATAACTGAGGCTTCCTACACTGTCGCGAGGAATTGTATTGCCGGTGACAACCTCCTTAACACCATCTTCATCTGCTCCTTCCTGGCGACTTTAAGACAGGAGACATGAAGTGTATTCGGCAAGAACAAGGACCAAAGTCACTAACGCCTTGCAGTCACTTTTAGTCTCTTCGTATATTTCTTAATCAACTATAAGAAGAAGCAGGTCAGGCACTCTTTACTTCCTGAAAGATCCACTTTACTTATAAATGAAATAGCGCAAGAGTTCATTAAATATTATATTGATTAAAACGGCTAACACGTGATATAGAGTAAAATGTACAATCTAGTAATTAAACAGTCAAGAGGCAGCTGAAGCTCTTCCAGTCGTTCATGGTCTCATTCGCTAAGACTACGAGAGAGAGAGAGAGAGCGAGAGAGAGAGAGAGAGAGAGAGAGAGAGAGAGAGAGAGAGAGAGAGAACCATAAAATTGGTACATGTCATTAAATCATCAAGCAACGTAAAATGCTAAGAGTCAGCTGTAAACATAGGTTTGGTCACCAATTATTTATCCTCTTTGATGGTAATAAATCAGAGTGTTTAAGTGATTACGATAGTTGGAGGGCGGTAGTCATATATGAAGGGAGGGCTGGGATAGTGGTGAATGGTGATGTTGTGTGATGTAGTGCTGCATGAGAGGAGAGTGATTAGGGTGTGTGGGAGAGAAAGTGATGAAGTTTGGAATAGTTAGTGATGACAGTGTGCGGAAGGAATAATAATTACTGTATGATGTGGGAAGGATGGTGATGGTGGTGAGGGAAGGATGGTGATGGTGGTGAGGGAAGGATGGTGATGGTGGTGAGGGAAGGATGGTGTTGGTGGTGAGGGAAGGATGGTGATGGTGGTGAGGGAAGGATGGTGATGGTAGTGAGGGAAGGATGGTGTTGGTGGTGAGGGAAGGATGATGTTGGTGGTGAGGGAAGGATGGTGTTGGTGGTGAGGGAAGGATGGTGTTGGTGGTGAGGGAAGGATGATGATGGTGGTGAGGGAAGGATGGTGTTGGTGGTGAGGGAAGGATGGTGTTGGTGGTGAGGGAAGGATGGTGTTGGTGGTGAGGGAAGGATGGTGTTGGTGGTGAGGGAAGGGTGGTGTTGGTGGTGAGGGAAGGATGGTGATGGTGGTGAGGGAAGGATGGTGATGGTGGTGAGGGAAGGATGGTGTTGGTGGTGAGGGAAGGATGGTGATGGTGGTGAGGGAAGGATGGTGTTGGTGGTGAGGGAAGGATGATGATGGTGGTGAGGGAAGGATGGTGTTGGTGGTGAGGGAAGGGTGGTGTTGGTGGTGAGGGAAGGATGGTGTTGGTGGTGAGGGAAGGATGGTGATGGTGGTGAGGGAAGGATGGTGTTGGTGGTGAGGGAAGGATGGTGTTGGTGGTGAGGGAAGGGTGGTGTTGGTGGTGAGGGAAGGATGGTGTTGGTGGTGAGGGAAGGATGGTGATGGTGGTGAGGGAAGGATGGTGTTGGTGGTGAGGGAAGGATGGTGTTGGTGGTGAGGGAAGGATGGTGTTGGTGGTGATGGAAGGATGGTGATGGTGGTGAGGGAAGGATGGTGATGGTGGTGAGGGAAGGATGGTGATGGTGGTGAGGGAAGGATGGTGATGGTGGTGAGGGAAGGATGGTGTTGGTGGTGAGGGAAGGATGGTGTTGGTGGTGAGGGAAGGATGGTGTTGGTGGTGATGGAAGGATGGTGATGGTGGTGAGGGAAGGATGGTGTTGGTGGTGAGGGAAGGATGGTGTTGGTGGAGAAGGAAGGATGGTGATGGTGGTGAGGGGAAGATGGTGATGGTATTGAGGGAAGGATGGTGTTGGTGGTGAGGGAAGGATGGTGTTGGTGGAGAGGGAAGGATGGTGATGGTGGTGAGGGGAAGATGGTGATGGTATTGAGGGAAGGATGGTGTTGGTGGTGAGGGAAGGATGGTGATGGTGGTGAGGGAAGGATGGTGTTGGTGGTGAGGGAAGGATGGTGATGGTGGTGAGGGAAGGATGGTGATGGTGGTGATCGAAGGATATTTAGGGGAAAGGAAGAAGAGAAATTACAGGATACCACTATCAGAAAAGAGGATGTTCTTAAGAGGATAAATATATTAAAGACGACAAATTCCCCAGGGCCGGATGAAATTTTCCCTCGAGTCTTGAAAGAGTGTAGGGAACAGATTAGCGGACCCCTCGTAAATTTATTTACAAAATCATTAGACACGGGAGTTGTGCCAGACTTTTGGAAACAGGCAAATGTAGTACCCATATTCAAAAAGGGAGACAGAGCATCAGCGTCAAATTACCGGCCGATCAGTTTGACGTCAGTAGTGGGGAAATTTCTTGAATCAATTATAGCAGAATGCATCCGATCGCATCTAGAGAAAAGCAAATGAATCTTCGACTCTCAACATGGGTTTATAAAGGGAAAATCTTGTCTAACAAATCTGCTGACGTTTTTTAGGAAAGTCTTCGAGGTAGTAGATAATGACGAAAATTACGATGTTATTTACTTAGACTTTAGCAAAGCATTTGACAGAGTACAGCATCAGAGGCTTCTGAGAAAAAATATGGCTCATGGTATCGAGGGGAAAGTTTTAAATTGGATAAAATCATGGCTCACCGATAGAACGCAGAGGGTCAGCGTAGATGGTGTTAAATCTGAGTAGGGCCGTTTGACCAGTGGGGTTCCCCAGGGGTCAGCACTAGGCCCACTCTTGTTCATAATCTACATAAGCGATCTAGATACTAGGATCAGCAGTGACATAAGCAAGTTTGCGGATGACACCAAAATAGGGCGGCAGATTAATTCAGGGCAGGATGCAAATGCGATACAGGAGAATCTAAATAAACTGCAGGGGTGGTCTTAAAAATGGCAAATGAAATTCAACACCAGCAAGTGCAGCGTACTTACTATTGGAAGAACAAATACTGACAATATATACAGCCTTAACAACATCAACCTAGAGAAATCGACTTGTGAAAGAGACCTAGGGGTTCTTGTAAACCCGGACCTACGGCCTAGAAAACAGTGCGTTAATGTTCGAAACAGAGTATTAGGTTTTATATCTAGATGTGTAAGTAATGAGAGTGCAGAGGTCTTATTGCAACTATATCTTGCGCTAGTCAGGTCGCACCTCGATTATGCGGTTCAGTTCTGGTGCCCTTATCATAGAATGGATATCAATTCATTAGAGTCGGTGCAGCGAAGAATGACGAAAATGATTCCGGGACTTAGAAACCTTCCATATCAGGATAGGCTAAAGAAACTTAACTTGCATTCCCTAGAAAGACGAAGAGTGCGGGGAGATATGATAGAAGTATTTAAGTGGGTGAAAGGAATCAATAAAGGGGATATAGATAAAGTTCTTATAATATCCGAGCAGGATAGGACTCGGAGCAACGGATTTAAGTTGGATAAGTTTAGGTTTAGGAGGGAGATAGGAAGGTACTGGTTCACAAATAGGGTGGTGGACGAGTGGAACAAGCTTAGCAACTTTGTAGTAAGTAATGATGATGAAGAAAAAAATATTCTTCCCAGAAACCCGTAACATCCTCTGTCACAATACAAGTACCTTAAGCCATGTGCACCCACTATAAGATCATTGTGCACCTTTACGGGGTTATATGACACACCGGACCAAGAAATTCAATAACACTCATCACGATTTTTGTCGCAGTGATCGTTGCGGATGGTTTCAGAGACAAGGGTGAAGAATATTTTTTAGTGAGTGTACCTCAAGCTTTGCTTCTTAACTCCTTTTCTTTTATTATATGTTTTACAAATGCTGGAAGGTTGTATATTCATGAGTATGGGTACACAACCCACTAGGCGTAAAACATCTACTGACATACAAGGGTGTGAGTAATATCTTCGTGTTTCAAGGAACACGAGGTTTCAATTATATTCCCCACCGTCAACCATGATGTAAGGTGTAGGAAAGAGAAATACTACACTATGACTTTCACTTCATTATTTTGTAGTCCTTATCAGCTTAAAGATATCAACATAACTCTTACACAGAGTGAAATTATTTCCTATATAACTGACTGTAGCTCACGACACAAAGGATTCCACCATCTCCACGCTTCTGTGTTTCCAAGGCGACTCACTCTTGAGTCATTTCTGAAGGTTTTTAGCTACGTAATTGCAGGAAGTCATTATGGTGGTCATTAGTAATCTTTGAAAAATAAATAGAACAAGTCGTTTGACATGTTCTTTTGAACTGAATAAAGCACACTTTTATTTTCTTTTACTTAACTGACACGCTCGCACGCACGCACACCCCACCCCACCCCACCCCGGCCAGAGAACGAATGTGCCCCCCTTCCTAACCCATAGCCCCCTTCTTTACTACACTTGGATTCATCAGCAAACATTTAAGTGAGCAGTGCACAAAATAATTACAAACAAATACTTAAGTATCAGTCCTCGCAGGAAATGGTTGGTGGCACAGGGCTCAGTGCCACGGCAGAGCCAAGTATTACTGCCAACCATTACCAATGGTGTTGCGGCCCCGGCCATTCACCCACTAAGAAAAACCCTCGACGTTTCCGGTTTAGTTTAATGCGTGGAAATGGGTATCCAAGAGACAGTGCTATTATGTTATTAAAATCACTGAACATATTTCATGCTCGAAGCCTCAAGCAAACACATCGTATACAGAAACCCACCAGGACCTTCAATTCCAGTATAATACCGAGGAAACCCACTCGTGACAGACCGTATCAACACTCTGAAGTTCCCCGAATATGGTACAGTCTCCTATCTTTATTGCTCTCTAACGTCACCTCCCTCACTAATATATTTGATGAGCTCACCACCACAGTCAGGTCAGTCACAGCCGACGTTGTTGCCATCTGTGAGGCGTGGCAAATTGTTCCCGAGAATTGCCATATTGAGAGATCCCGACTCTTCCATCACCTCCGTACAAATGTGTGTGGTGGGGGCGTTTCTCTCTTCTGTCACAATTACCTACGTTCATCGCGCCTGGATGTCTTAGTTCCAGCTAATGTGGAGGCGTTATGGTTACGTATTGTACCACATGCTCGCCCCCGCCATACTACCGCTCACCCACCAAAGACGCTCTTACCAATCACCTCATTACCACCTCAGACCACCTCAGAGTTAGGTACAAATTTCACCGTGTGAGGATTTTAACGAAATTGACACCACTGATATCGAGGACCAGCTGCTACTATCACAAGCTGTAAATTTTCCTATGCGCGTTCAAATCCCCCTTGATCGTATCTTAAATGACTTAGCAGGCCATTACCAACCACCACAGTCAATATTTTATATTTGGTATAGCACACACTTAACAGTGTTCTGGACCCCAGTCCCCATAGACCAGCAACGTGCAGAGCTCTTACACCAAGACCTACAGGCTGATTACGGACTATGCAATGCGTCTCTTCCGACAGTGGAATGTTTAGTATACCGTGACTGAAGTATTAAGCGCAGATGACGTAGACACAAAAAAGTCAAGCTATATCAAAACCATCAAGGAAGCTCACCACAACTTCTTCCCTTGAGAAGTCCGTCAGATTACATCCAGCTGATCTGCCCTGGATCACAATTCGGATCAAAAGATTTATGCACAGAGAAACAGAGCCTTTTATGTCAACAACAGCAACAGTTACATGATACGTCACAACAAAGTCACCTGTGAAGTACACGCTGCAAAGAAGTCTTACTACCCAACCAAGCTGCAACACCTGAAGCAGACCAACATCAGTCAGTGGTATGGTATGCTTAAGGAACTCTGTGGACTTAACAATAAGACACAGCCCCTCCCTATCCGTACCCATCTCACTAATGATGACGCAGCTGAGCAATCAAACAATCATTTTGCAACTACATGCCAGACGCTCCCCAGCTTGACACAACCTGTCTCCCCGTTTATCTACCAGACTCCTTTCCCACTGACTTACTGGAAGAATCCGAAGCAACAAGGCTGTTAGACAAATTTAGGGTCAAACGCTCTACCACCCCTATTGACCTACTAATTTAGCTCTGCAAAGAATTCTCCCGGAACTAGCTAAACCCCTCTGTTCCACCATCAATGCTTCTCTCAGTCAAACAAGATGCCCAGCTGACCTCATATATATGACCAGTGCCCAAGTCAACGAGCCCACAGTTCTTAAAGAGTTACGACCCATTGCCATCACCTAATACCCAGCTTATTGTGCGAAATTTTCGTTTTTGACTAGTTCTTTGCTGATATTGCAGGATCCATAAATCCTCAGTAATTAGGCAATCTGAAAACTTCCTCCACCACCAACTGTCTTGTCAGCTCTCTCGATTATATATACCACCATCTTGAAAAAAAATAAAGACATTCTGTGGCTATTGCCTTCATTGATTTCACCAAGGTATTCGTCATAAGTCAATTGCAGTTTAATTATCAGCAAGGCCTCGACTTTCGGAGAAGTTTCATGCAATGGCTTAGGGACTTCCTTAGTAACCAACGGTATGATTCCGAGTGGCTGTCTCCGCCTCGCAATCACTTATCTGCGACATCCCCCAAGGCATCAAGATGGGACCGATCTGCTTTTTCATCTTCATGAGGTTTTGTATCTCTCTGGTGATCCAATTTTGTATTTCATTCATCCATCTCAGTCTCTGCCTCCCACTGGCCCCCTACCCTCAACTGTGTCCTTTAATATTTCTCTTATTATCCCCTCATCCTAATTATATGACCAAAGTATCTAATTTTTATTTTTATTTACATTTTAAGTATTTCACTTGAAGTTTTTGCTAATCTTAGGTGCTTCTTAATTTGCTTACCTGTCAGTGTAGCTAATTCTTACCATTCGCCTGGATCACCACATTTCAAAGACTCCCAACTTCTCTCTGGTGTTTACTGAACGTGTCCAGGCTTCTGACCCATACAATAATCATTGCCACTCAAAGACTTTCAGCAGGCTTTTTTCTCAAATTGAAGTTAATGTTTGCTTTCATTTGGTCTTTTAGACTATTAAACGCTGTTTTTGTTTGACCTATGATTGTTTTGATTTTTTCCTCACTAATGTTACTTCCCAAATACTAAACAAAATTTTCCACCTGTTTAGGTTCCCTGTTGCCTACCATAATTTTTATTTAAATTCAATTTGTAAATAAACACTACTTTCGTCTTTACAGCATTAACTCTTAAACAATATTTTTCAACTTTTTCCACTATTCTGCTAATGAGTTTTTGTAATGCATCTCCATTATCTATGATAAGAACAGAATCCTTCTACTGGGAAAGGTTCTCGTTGATCATTGACTGTGCTGGAGGTAACAGTTTTACCTTTTTATATTTTATTTATTTACGTGAAAGTTTATAAGCAATATGCAATGAAGTGCACACTCAGACATCTACGAGTCAACAAGGTGTCAGCCACGAGGGTCTGGTGATATATTACCATGTTTGGTTAATCATTTAATAATAAATTGTAATAAGCTTTTCGAATTAGACAATAAGCCACATTTTAGCAAATTAAGTTAATGTCATAATAAGAGCTGATCACTGAAGTTTGGGTGTAAGACGTTTTGTCACCAACAGTGGTCAGCATTGTAAAGGTGCTCTAGTCATTGTTTATAATCTGAAATTAGTAAACACAAATACGACAAACACATAGTGCCTATGATGACATTATAAACATACTGTCAAGCATATGTTGCCGTGTTCTTAATGGGAGAGAAGAATATTAATTTATATACCAGTATCTTAAGAGCTGCACCTTGAAAATGGAAAATGCCTTACAAATAGAAGCAACATCTTTAGTGTGTAACCAATGAGACGTGTCAAAGCACTTTATCTTTGTCTTACTGGACACTTCATTAACTGCATAAGCGGAAACTTCATCAGCTGTGGTAGTGGAAGTTCCACCAGCTGTGGTAGCGGAAGTTCTACCAGTTGTGGTAGTGGAAGTTCCACCAGCTGTGGTAGTGGAAGTTCCACCAGCTGTGGTAGTGGAAGTTCCACCAGCTATGGTAGTGGAAGTTCCACCAGCTGTAGTAGTGGAAGTTCTACCAGCTGTGGTAGTAGAAATTCCACCAGCTGTGGTAGTGGAAGTTCTACCAGCTATGGGAGTGGACTTTCCACCAGCTATGATTTGGGAAGCTCCAAAAGCTGTGGTAGTGGAAGTTCCACCAGCTGTGGTAGTGGAAGTTCCACCAGCTGTGGTAGTGGAAGTTCCACCAGCTGTGGTAGTGGAAGTTCCACCAGCTGTGGTAGTTGAAGTTCCACCAGCTGTGGTAGTGGAAGTTCCACCAGCTGTGGTAGTGGAAGTTCCACCAGCTATGGTAGTGGACTTTCCACCAGCTGTGATATGGGAAGCTCCAAAAGCTGTGGTAGTGGAAGTTCCACCAGCTGTGGTAGTGGAAGTTCCACCAGCTGTGGTAGTAGATGCTCCACCAGCTGTGGTAGTAGATGCTCCACCAGCTGTGGTAGTGTAAGTTCCACCAGCTGTGGTAGTGGAAGTTCCACCAGCTGTGGTAGCGGAAGTTCCTCCAGCTGTGGTAGTTGAAGTTCCACCAGCTGTGGTAGTGGACCCTCCACCAGCTGTGGTAGTGGACCCTCCACCAGCTGTGGTAGTGGACACTCCACCAGTTGTTCTCCACCAACAGTAATGTTAGTGAGTCATACAGTATACTGCGGGTGTGTGCCTCCGTGTGCTGTGTCATGGGCGGTCCGTGGCCGTGTTCCTCCCTCATGTTTATTCATTTATTCTTTTCCCGAACACAAAGTTTAGAATAATATGGATTTGGGCCAAACATGTCGAAAGTCAAATTTTCTGAAAATAAATAGAAGAAACAAATACTAAACGCGTGAAAATGTTTTTAGATTAAAGATAAAAATAAATAATAAATGTGGCAGTGTTGACTGTTTTGTCATAACGTTCTGTTGATATTGGTGAGCGCTGGTGTGACACACTCTCTTATGGTGTTCGAAAAGTTTGCCCCTCCCAAACACACACACACACACACACACACACACACACACACACACACACACACACACACACACACACACACACACACACCAACCTCCTCAACCAATGTTTGGGTGTAGCACACATCTATCAGTGTTCTGGTCTCCATATCCCACTACCAGCCAAGTGCAGAGACCCTAAACCAAGACCTACAGGCCGATTACTGACTCTGTAGTGCGTCTCTTCGGGCAGTGGATAGTTCACCATCGCTGGACTGAAGTACTTTGTGTAGATGACGTGGAACCCAAATGAAAACAATTATAATAACACCACCACGGAAGCTCACCACCACTTCTTCCACGAGAAGTCCGTCAATTCACACCCAAGTGACCCAGCTGACTTGCCCTGGATCACACCTCGGATCAAAAGACTTGTGCAACAGAAAGACAGCACCTTTTATCTCAATGGCCACAACCGCTACAGGTCCCTTCGCAACAAAGTCATTCACGAAATACATACTGCACAGAAGTCTCAATACCCAACCAAGTTAAAACACCTGAAGCAAACCAACATCAGTCAGTGGAACGGTAAGCTTGAAGAACTCTGTGGACTAAATGATAATACACACCGCTTCCCATTCCTTAGCCATCTCACTAATGGTAACGCAGCTGAGCAATCAAACAATCATTTTTCAACTATATGCCAGACGCTCCCCAGGCATTCCACAACCAATCTCCCTGCTTACCTACCAGTTCCATTTCCCACTGACTTAGTGGAAGAATTTGAAGAAGCAAAACATTTGGACAAATTGAAGTTAAAGCGATCCACCAACCCCATCAACTTTCCAATGAAACTCTACAAGGAGTTGTCCCCCGGAACTAGCTTAACCCCTCTACTCCGTCATCAATGTTTCCCTCAGCCAAGCAAGATGCCCAGCTGACTGGAAGACTTCATATATGTCACCAGTGCCCAAGTCAACCAGCCAACAATCTTTAAGTGAGCTACGACCCATTGCCATCACTCCAATACCCAGCTTAATCTGCGAAAGTTTCGTGTTTGACTGAGCTTATGCTGATACTGAAGGCTCCATTGATCCACAACAATTTGGCAACAATGTAAACTTCCTCCACCACTCACTGTCTTGTCAGCTCTCTCGACTACATATACCGCCATCTGGAAAAACGAAAGACGTATGTGGCTGTCGCCTCCATTGACTTCACCAAAGCATTTGACGAAGTCGACCACAATTGAATCATCAACAAAGCTACCAACCTCAGGGTACAAAGAAGTCTTATACCATGGCTTACAGATTTCCTTAATAACCTACGCCAAGCCGTACGATTCCGAGGGGCTGTCTCCACTTTTAAGTCACTCACCTGCGGCGTCCCCCTGCTCTAATTCAGTACGCTTATCAATGATGCCCTAAGAGAAACCCCTGCTCCTGGAAATATGTCGAAAACTCAACCATTAGGATCAGTGTCAACAACTCGACTCCCTACTACACCACCCTTCAGGATTTATTGAACAGTCTCCAAAATTGGGCCACAAACAACCACGTCATCATCAACCATACCAAGACCATGGTTTGGTTATACACATCAACCTCTCCTCCGACATTGTCCCATCTCCCTCCATTACTTTAGGCCCCAATACACTCCAGGTTATGAACTCCACTAAACTCCTCGGTGTTACTATAGATAACAAACTGAGTTGGAAAACACACGTCAGTACAGTTGTCAAATCCTCCAGTTTTCGTCTCCACTACCTCCAGCCGACTCAAGTCCCTTGGATTTCCTGAGTATTTACTCAACATCATACTTCCCAAGCTCAACTACGCCTCCTCTGCCTGGTCTTCCTTCCTAAATACCTCACAATGGAAACACCTAAAAAAGTGCAAAAGAGGGCATCCAAGATTACTTTCTCCTCCTCCTACTCCACATATCAAGAAGAGCTCAACACACTAACCCTCTCTGCTCTCTTTGATCAACACCATGACCTCATTTGAAAATTTGGTGAGAAGCTTCTGCGTCATCCTCGACACCGGCTCCTACTTCCACCCGAGATCCCTCGTCCGAGAATTGCTGTTCGACACCACAATCGCATCCAGCCCATACGAGCACGTACTGATTGCTATAAGAACAGCCCAATCCAAACCATTGTCGAAATTATCAACAACTCGTAATCAACCAGAGTATTCACTCCCAGCCAATGTTACCTTTTTGCACTCTTACTATGTTGAAATGCCCACCTAGTGATTATATATCATATTTGTATCAATTATGTTACCTGCATAATATTTGTCATTCAAGTGACCCAATCCCCAATTATGTAAGTGTATATTTTCAGCCTTCCGGCTGCCACGCTCTTTCAATTAGGTAGGAGAGACTAAAATCTACAGGAGACGGAAAGCAAAAACACCGATGACGTTGCAAGAAAGTTTGGAAACAAAATGCGTGCGGGAATTGTGTCTTTGGCGGTAAGATCTCTCACAGAGGAATCCGCCAGTGGAGTTCGGCCAATAAACAGAGAGACATTAAAACAACTGAAAGTAAAACATCCCCCTGCAAGTGAAGATGAAGGCATCAGGTTCCAGGGTGACTATATCCCACCAAATGCTGTCCTGTTCGAGAAAATAACAGGAGGTATGGTGTGGAAAAGGGCACTGAAGACTCAGGGAGGTGCAGGCCCTTCAGGTCTGGATGCAAACGGTTGGAGAATCGCCCTCAGCACTAACAAGTTTGGCCCCGTAGCAAGTGATCTCTGCACGGCCATTGTCGTCCTTGCAAGAAAGCTGGCATCCTCGTGCTGCCAACACCTCCATGCTCTGACGGCCTGCCGCCTCATTCCCCTGGATAAGAATCCAGGCTGTAGGCCTATAGGGGTGGGGGAAGTGCTGAGGCGGATCATCTGAAAATGCATAATGGAGGGGGTAAAGGATGATGTCAGGGCTACAACAGGGAGCCTGCAAGTTTGTGCTGGCCACCAGGCTGGAGGGGAAGCTGCCATTCACGCCATGAGAATGATATTTAGCAGCGTGATTGTGAGGCCGTTCTCCTGGTGGACGCTTCAAACGCATTCAACATACTTAACCGCAAGGCCGCACTGCACAACATCAAGATCAAGTGTCCAAACTTTGCGATGTATATTGAAAACTCCTGTAGGAATCCATCAGAACCTTCATATAGTAAACAACAAGGCTCTAAGAGGTGATACCATCCTACAGTCAACAGAGGGAACAACACAGGCGGACCCTGTTGCAATGGCAATGTACGCAATAGGCTTATCCGTGCTCCAACACACAATAAAATTTGAAACAACTGAGGTCAAGCAAGTGGCGTATGCTGACGACCTTACAGGAGCAGGAAAAGCGGAGGTAATCAAAAAGTGGTGGGACTTGGTAACATCACGAGGCCCACAAATAGGGTACCACCCAAACGCCAGCAAGTCTTTCCTCATTATGAAGCCAGAACGTTATGAACGGGCAATGGAGGTGTTCGGTGGAAGTGAGGTCAAAATAACAAAGGATGGCCAAAGACATCTAGGCGCAGTAATTGGCACGACGGACTTCAAGACCGTGTACGTAACGGGAAAGATGAATGAGTGGGTTAGGGAAATCCAAGCTATGTCTGAGATTGCTAACACAGAGCCACATGCGGCTTTTGCGGCATTCACCTATGGAGTCAAGCATCGCTGGAACTACCTGATGCGCACTATCCCTAATATCGTACCCCTCCTCCACCCTCTGGAAGAAGCTATCAGCGTCAATTTCATTCCCAAATTAGTGAAACACCCTCACTTAACCCCAGCAGAAAGATCGCTCCTTACACTACCACCGAGACTAGGAGGAATGGGACTGACCAATCCAGAGGAGATTGCTGCCACCGAACATCAAAACTCAGTTAAGCTCACGGCAGCCCTCACGGACCACATAATAGCTCAGAACGCAACAGGGGAGGTGGATACCAGCGAAGTAAACAAAATTCGAAAGTCCATTACGACAGAACGACAGCACGGCCAAAGTGATAAGTTGCAGCAACTGATGCTGCAAGTACCAGAGAATTTGAAAAAAAGTAGCTACAGCACAGTAGATGGGCGCCTCGAACTGGTTAGCTACGTTACCGATAAGGACAAATGGTTTCAGTCTCAATAAACAAAAATTTACAGATCCCATTGCTCTAAGGAACAATAGGCTAGTAGAAGGTTTGCCCTCCCAAAGCGTGTGTGGCTCTTCCTATGAAGTCGATCACGCCATCGTGTGCAAGAAAGGGAGCTTCATATGCATGAGGCATGACGAAGTTAGGGATCTCACAGCAAATATGTTGAAGGAAATTTGCCGTGATGTCATGGTAGAACCGACCCTCCTTCCATTGGACGGTGAGATCTTCCAACATAGGACTTCAAACACATCCAACGAAGCCTGTGTTGACGTCAGAGATCGGGGATTCTGGACGCGGGGACAGTGAGCCTTCTTCGACATCAGGATTTTGATTCCATGGCCGCATGTCACCGTAGCATAGCTCTCGATGCTGCACACAGGAGGAACGAGAACGACAAGATAAGGGCATACGGGGAGAGAATTCAGAACGTTGATCAAGGCAGCTTCACTCGTCTAGTGTTCACAATCTCTGGTGGGATGGGACCAAGTGCAAGATGTTTCTATGCCAGACTCGCGGAGGTGATCTCCGAACAGAAGCAGCAGCCCAGAAGTTATGTTACAGCCTGGATGAGATGTCGACTGTCCTTCTCTCTCCTTCGGTCGACTTTGCTCTGCCTCAGGGGAACAAGAGCTTCTGCCCCAAAGCCGACAACAGTTGCAGATATTGACTATGAGGTTACAGTCACTGAATGCCGCATTGATCTGCGGCTCAACTAATTCAACACAGTTAGGATAGCTACATATGTATTACGATATTTAATACCGAGGTAATAAAATGGCGGCGAAGTTGTGTCTATCAGGGGAGGCTAGAGGCCACGTAGTAGTAGTAGTATTATTATTGTTATTATTATTATTAATATTATTTTCCTAAGTTGAAAGCAATAGTTAACCACAACACATACACACTATTACTTCTACTTTGCTATCATTCGTAATCGAGTATGACGATCATTCAGCTTTGATACAATGATATGAGTTATTAAGGATGTCACCTAGGTTCTATAACACAATGCGACTTAGAAGAGAGTGGGGCACTATGTTACCAACCGTCCCACACGGTGTCTCCATGACCACGTGAGGTCCTTCATGTCAACACCCAAAGACGAGATACTACACCACGTGAACACCACTCGACCCTGTGTCCCCATGACCACGCAAGGTCATATCAACACCCAAGGACGAGTCACTACACAACGTGAACACCACCCGGTGTCTGCATGATCACGAGAGGTCCTTCATGTTTACATATACGGACAAGTTGCTGCACCACGTGGCCTACGTGACCTCACACAGTTGGGCAAGAGACCAACCCGGGCAATAAGCTATAAACTATAATTTGTATATTCAATTCACGTCCTTCTCCTTTTAGTAATGAAAGCTTTTGTTAAACGACTCACCCACCCCATGTCTTTTTAATGCCATTTCTGTCCGATGTATATTTTCAGCCTTTCGGGCAGCTGATTTTTTTTCAATAAACCGTTAAATTATTATTATTATTATTATTATTATTATTATTATTATTATTACTATTATTATTATTATTATTATTATTATTATTACACACACACACACACACACACACACTATTAATCTGTTGATGATCACCGTTGACCAACCACCACAGGCACATGATGTAAATGGATGGTAATGATGAGTGTGAGGAAAATACAACACAGTATATGGGTATGAGTATGAGGACCTTATGGTGAATAATATACCGTATCACTGGTTATGTTTGTGATGGATACAGTTTAATCATAAGAGTGTCACTGAGATGTGTAGGAGAGTGCAGGAACTGTTAAGTCCTAATGCTTCTTGCACTGTTTTTAAGGCAAGAAGTTTTTCCTCCTCTTTCCTGTGACGGTGTGACAACAGCAACAGTATCATAATTTTATATAAACTTTTCACATGAATGAAACATATGTGTTCTAATGGGTGAATTAACTTTACATACATGTAACCTTAAAACTCTATGATTTAAAAAAAATAACACCTTATCGGAGTATGCAGACTACAGTAATTATAACGACTCATAATTATAATTCATTTAAAATTATAAACACTTCTTGTGTACATAAAATAATATTTTGTTTTCCCCCTCTGAAGGTTCATTCTTATACAGTTGAATAACAGTGTAGAAGTGAAGGGTGTCATCAATGATAAGATAAATTATTTCCTCTGGATAATACAGTATGACATGAGTGATGGTGGTGAACAGCCTCTCAGCAGTACTGTTGCCTCACACCACCATCACCGAAACTATCCACCCGAAAATCGTTATTTTTCTGTAATGATGCTGAGTCCTTAAATTTCTCTTTTAATTAAAAACTGGACGAATCATATGAGTAAACGAGGAAAATGTAGGTGAAATAATATGTCAGAAGTGATAATAAGAAGGAAGGAAAATTTGGGAAAGGAACAATGATAGGAGGCAGAATGAGTATAAGCAATATAAGCAATGGTAATATATAGGATGGGGGTGAATTAAACGGCAGTTAACAAAACAAAACTTCTACAAACATACTGTATATATCCATCGCTAGAAGACTCGTAACAACAAACTATTCCCTGAATGGGGAACATGCCGGATACTGGCTAATAAATTAAATGAGGACAAATGCTCAAGGGAGAGAGGAAGGGTAGGCGGTGTCCTGGTAAGGGACACTTTAATTTCTGAAATAGGGACAAATGGCCAGTGTTGGAGCCTGTTTCGGTAGCGGAGAGGAGCTGTGAGGGGGAACTGATAATTCACTCTGACACGAAATGTGTATGGCGTTGACCATTCTCCTTATGCCTAGAATATTTTAAAGACAACACCAGTAAATGTGCAAACTATGGTGGTGTTGAGAGAGAGCAATTGTATGCTTGTGTCTTATCATGTCTAAATGAATGTATGTAGTTGTACACCATATAGGAATTGTATTAGAAATGTGTATAAAAATATGTGCGCTTATGTGTGTGTTTTTGTGTTCTTACAAAAGTACAATCGTAATATGGTGTGTGTATCCACGTTTGACTTTGTGTAATGTGCAGTATATTCAAATACATATATGTTTGTGTGTGTGTTACAGTATCGTCTTATATATATATATATATATATATATATATCTATATATATATATATATATATATATATATATATATATATATACTAGCAGAATCGCTGCCCTCCAGGCGGCTCATCCGCTAGGCAACGGTAGGACGTAAGAACATCAGAAAATAAGGAGTCTGCAATAGTCCGGTTGGCCTGTGCATGGCAGCTCCTGTCGAGAGTTACTACCACTCTCTATCATCCGTGAATCTATCCAGCGTTCCAGCACTTACTACAAAGTTGCTAACCAGTTCCTTCCTAACTCCCCCCTAAACCTAAACTTATCCAACTTAAATCCGTTGCTCCGAGTCCTATCCTGCTCGGATATTATAAGAACTTTATCTATATCCCCTTTATTGATTCCTTTCACTCACTTAAATACCTCTATCATATCTCCCTGCACTCTTCTTCTTTCTAGGGAAAGCAAGTTTAGTTTCTTTAACCTATCCTGATATGGAAGGTTTCTAAGTCCCGGAATCATTTTCGTCATTCTTCGCTGCACGGACTCTAGTGAATTGATATCCATTCTATAATAGGGGCACCAGAACTGAACCGCATAATCGAGGTGCGACCTGACTAGCGCAAGATATAGTTGCAATAAGACCTCTGCGCTCTTATTATTAACACTTCTAGATATAAAACCCAATACTCTGTTTACCTTATTTCGAACATTAACGCACTGTTTTCTAGGCAGTAGGTCCGGGCTTACAAGTACCCCTAGGTCTCTTTCACAAGTCGACTTCTCTGGTGTTGAATTTCATTTGCCATTTTTCAGATTACCCCTGCTGTTTATTTAGATCCTCCTGCAATGCATTTGCATCCTGCCCTGAATTAATCTGCCGCCCTATTTTGGTGTCATCCGCAAACTTGCTTATGTCACTGCTGATCTCAGTATCTAGATCGCTTATGTAGATTATGAACAAGAGTGGGCCTATTACTGACCCCTGGGGAACCCCACTGGTTACACGGCCCCACTCATATTTAACACCATCTACGCTGACCCTCTGCGTTCTATCGGTGAGCCATGATTTTATCCAATTTAAAACCTTCCCCTCGATACCAAGAGCCTTAATTTTTCTCAGAAGCCTCTGACGCGGTACTCTGTCAAATGCTTTGCTAAAGTCCAAGTAAATAACATCGTAATTTTCGTCATTATCTACTACCTCGAAAACTTTCCTAAAAAACGTCACCAGATTTGTTAGACAAGATTTTCCGTTTGTAAACCCATGTTGAGAATCGTAGATTAATTGTCACGACGTTCCTTGGCGCTCCTCTCGGAGCAGCCAGGTCAACTGTTATGTTGGCCCATACCAACTCCCTCCTCTGAACCCTCCTCCCCACCGGAATATCAACATGTTCTCGCCAGAAGTTACTATTTCATTTAGGAAAGGAATGGAATCAGTGTTAAACAGAGGTGAACAGTGGTGAACAGTGCTCAAGTCAGTGAGAACAACTCAACAGTAACAGTAGTACCCAAGTTAACTTTCACACAGTGAGGTACCAGGTACCCAGTGATAGTGGCCTGTGAGACCCAACAACCAGTGATGTGTTAATCCGTCTACGATAGGAAGGCCTGGAACCACACCTCACTCATATAACACCATCTGTGAGGGAATTACTACACCACGTGAGGCCCCTCATAACACCATCTGTGAGGGAATTACTACACCACGTGAGGCCCCTCATAACACCATCTGTGAGGGAACTACTACACCACGTGAGGTTCCTCCTAACACCATCTGGGAGGGAGTTACTACACTACATGTTTGCTGTTCAACACCTACAATAATCTATATGTTCACTGTATGTTCCTTTACCTTTCTCTAATGAAGGCTTTTGTTAAACCACCAATGTATGTAATAAGTCATTTATGTCCAATGTATATTTTCAGCCTTCGGGCTGCAGAACTTTTTCAATAAACCGTCAATTATTATTATTATTATTATAATTGTTTCAAGAAATTTCCCCACTACTGACGTCAAACTGATCGGCCGGTAATTTGACGCTGATGCTCTGTCTCCCTTTTTGAATATGGGTACTACATTTGCCTGTTTCCACAAGTCTGGCACAACTCCGGTGTCTAATGATTTTGTAAATAAATTTACGAGGGGTCCGCTAATCTGTTCCCTACACTCTTTCAAGACTCAAGGAAAATTTCATCCGGCCCTGGGGATTTTGTCTTCTTTAGTTTATTTATCCTCTTAAGAACACCCTCTTTTCTGATAGTGATATTCCTTAATTTCTCTTCTTCCTTTCCCCTAATTATCAGTTCCACCTCTGGAATTTCCTCTCGAATTTCTTCTGTGAAAACTGATAAGAAGTAGCTGTTCAATGCTTTGCTCATGTCTTCACTGCCATTTATCAATTCTTCCCTCCCTGACTTTATAGGCCCAACTTTGTCCCTGACCTTTGTCCTATATACCTGGAAAAATCCCTTGGGATTCGCCTTGGATTCTCTTGCTATTTTGATTTCATAGTCTCTTTTTGTTTTCCTTACATTTTTCTTAACATTCCTAGATAGTTCATTATACCTATTTCTGAGCTGCTCCTCCCCTCCCTTTAATTTCTTATATATTCCTTTCTTTATTCCTATGTCATGTTTAAGTTTTCTGGTCATCCACCTTAGCTCATTCTTATTTGACCTAATTTTTCTGTATGGTATATTTTGTTCTTGTGCTTTATGTAGTATACTAGTGAATATATTATAGTCATGATCAATTGTTGTGTCATCTATGACCTCACCCCTTCCTACTGGGGACTGACGTGACCTCTGACCCAGCTTGGAGAAGGTCGTGCCGTTGTGCTCCCGCTAGAGACCAAGGAAAATGGCCTCTTTGGATCGTTGTGCCGTGGGGGAAGAGGAGGGGAGTGTGGGGAAGGACGACCTCCTTGCCACGCTGTTAAGGCAGCTGGGGCAGTTGAGGAGTGACGTCGACACTCTAAAGAGGGAAAATGAAGCCCTCAGGACGGAACTCCTTCAGGTAGGTGTCCTGCCTAGCAGGACACCTGCGAAGGAGGAGCAGGCGTGGAGAGTTGTTGTCTCCAAGGGGGACTAGGGTCAGGCTTTGGAAAGCTGACCAGGGTGTGGAGTGCAGTAACCCTTACCATACCAGGTGCTGCAGGAAGCTGGAGAGGAAGAGAAGAGGCAGGACGGTATGGATCAAGGAGAGGAAAGGGCAGTTGTACAAACCCTGCCCACAGGTAAGGTCGTGGTAGTTGGTGACAGCCAGGTGAGGTTTATGGATAGGGCTTTTTGTGCGAGAGATAGGAAACGTAGGACTAGGGTATGTTTTCCTGGGGCTGGGATAGGGCATGTAGCCGAGAGGTTAGACAGAGTTTTGTCAGGGGAGGGTACCAATCCAGTAGTGTGTCTTAGTGTGGGAGGAAACGACATAGGTAAGGTTAGGAGTGAGGAACTTTTCAAGAGGTATAGGGAGGCGCTGGGGAAGATTAGAGTTAGGGGAGGGATCCCGATAGTATGTGGTGTCTTGCCTAGAAGAGGGGTTGGTCGTGAATGGCTGTCCAGGGCAATTGCTATTAATTGCCGACTGGAAAAACATTGTGCAAACAATGGTTGGGCATTCATTGATGACTGGCAACGATTTTATGACAACGACTACCTGTACTGTCGCGACGGAGTACACTTGTCTCGTGAGGGGTTAAAGACGTTGTCTGCATCCCTGGAGCGTGAAATTGTCACTCCGAAGGGGGGGTTTCGCCAGTAGAGAGGGGTCTGGGAAAATGGGAGTCAAAAAACAAGCAGGTCCTGGGAAGTAGTGAAACAGAAGTAGATAATGCTGAAAATATAGTTAGTCATAATAACAAACATAAAAGTAATAAATGTAAAACAGATAGAAGCCTGTGTAACAAAATGGACCAGCTCAGGGCCATTGTTAGTAAAGAGAACATAGATATAATTGCAATAACGGAAACATGGATAAATTCAAACAGCAAACATTTTTTAGCAGAATTTCATATTCCAGGATATAACCTATTTAAATTTGACAGAGTAGGAAGGAGAGGTGGCGGTGTAGCAGTGTATATCAGGGTGTCATTAAAAAGCTGCAATAAATCAAACATTAAAACAAATAGCGACAATGAAAGTATTTGGGTAGAGATTGGTGAGGGCAGTGAATCCGTAGTCATTGGTGTTATATATAGACCACCTAATTTGAGTAGGAACGATGGTAAATTGCTATGGGAGGAAATAAAGAAGGCATCTGATAGAAACAATGTATGTATTCTAGGCGATTTCAACTTTTCAGGCATAGATTGGAAAAATCAACTTAGCGATAATGAAGCTAAAGATTTTCTAGAAGTAGTACAAGATAGTTTTTTATATCAATTCATAAACTCGCCCACTAGAGGAAATAATATCCTCGATTTAGTTCTCAGTAATAATGAAAATCTAGTAAAAGATGTTGGGATTGGAGACGAACTAGGAAACAGTGATCATAAAGCCATATATTTTAACATAATATGGGATGGCAGGAAGAAGGAAAATTCGGCCTTGATCCCGGATTTTAGGAAGGCTAATTACGGTAGCTTAAGGAGAGACCTAAGGGATGACCCTATGGTCAAAAGATTAATCCCCCCCACACCTCGGGAAACTGTCAACTTAGGACGGGATAACCCCGAATTTAATTTAGCAGCTACTTATGAACAATTTATTGCGACAATCAATAATGCTCAAAATAAACACATCCCTAAAAGAAAATTCAGATCGATACGGAACCAACCAAAATGGATGAATAATAGACTCTTAGATCTTCTAGGGAAAAAGAAAGGCGAAAATCACTTACTTGGTTACTATCAGAACCTAACAAGACAGGTAAAAACAGAAATTAGGAAAGCAAAGAGAAATTATGAAATCAAGGTAGCAAACGAATCGAAAAATAACCCCAAAGCTTTTTATCAACTGTATAAATCAAAGGTTAGAGATACAATAGGTCCCCTTAAAACTACGACAGGAGAAATGACTGATGATGAGTTAGAAATGTGTAGTACGTTAAATAGTCATTTTCGCTCCGTATTCACAAATGAAAACCTAGCACAGTTTCCAGAAGTTCATAAGGTATATAACGACAGTATAGAAAATATGTTGATGAATATCAATATTACTAGTAACGATGTGCTTAAAGTAATTAACAAACTGAAGCCTCATAAATCGCCTGGTCCAGACGAGGTATATGCTAGAATATTAAAAGAATGTAAAGATGAGTTGAGTAAGCCATTAGCAGTTTTATTTAATAAGTCATTAGAATCGGGCCTGGTGCCAGAAGCTTGGAAACTTGCAAATGTAGTTCCGATTTTCAAAACGGGTGATAAATCAATTGCATCAAATTACCGTCCCATTAGTCTCACGTCAATCATAGGCAAGTTGCTAGAGTCAATTATTGCTACAAAAATCAGAAGCCACCTTGAAACATTCAACTTAATTCATTCTTCTCAGCACGGGTTCACCCAGGGACGTTCTTGTCTCACAAATTTGCTTAGCTTTTTCTCAGAAGTATATGAAGCGGTAGATAATGATAAGTCATATGATGTAATTTATTTAGATTTCAGTAAAGCATTCGATAGAGTCCCTCATGAGAGATTGATAAGGAAGGTAGAAGCACATGGAATAGGTGGATCATTATTAAAATGGATTAGGTCATGGTTAACTGGTAGGAAACAAAGAGTCAGCATAAATGGATTAAAGTCAGACTGGGGTGCGGTCAAAAGCGGAGTTCCCCAGGGATCTGTATTAGGCCCTCTGCTGTTTGTTATATTCATTAATGATCTTGATTTAGGCATAACTAGTAGGATTAGTAAATTTGTAGATGATACCAAAATGGGGAGAGTGATAAATTCAGACAGTGACTTTGAACACCTTCAAAGAGATCTAGATACCTTACATGAGTGGTCAGTAGACTGGCAAATGAATTTTAATACTGATAAATGCAAGATACTACAGATAGGGAAGACGAATACAAACGTTAAGTATAAACTAGGTAACACGGAAATAGAAAACTCAGTTTGTGAAAAAGATCTAGGTGTATTTGTTAGCAACGGCTTGAAACCTAGAAAACAATGTATTAGCGTTCGCAACAAGGCAAACAGGATTCTTGGGTTCATATCTAGGTCTGTGAGTAACAGAACTGCTGACGTTATCTTGAAACTTTACCTAGCATTAGTGAGGCCACACATGGATTATGCGGTTCAGTTCTGGTGTCCTAATTAAAGAATGGACATAGATTCTTTGGAGAGAGTACAAAGAAGAATGACAAAAATGATCCATAATATTAGAAACCTTCCATATGAAGAAAGACTGAAAAGCTTAGGCTTACATTCATTAGAGAGGCGTAGAGTTAGGGGAGATATGATAGAGGTGTACAAGTGGGTAAGTGGGATTAACAAGGGTAAAATGGAAGATGTTCTGAAGCTCAGTAATAACGAAATAACTAGAACAAATGGCTTTAAATTAGATAAATTCCGATTCAGAAAGGATATAGGCAAGCACTGGTTTGGTAATAGAGTTGTGGATATGTGGAATAGGCTACCGAGTGCTATAGTAGGATCGGGGACGCTAGGGAGCTTCAAGACGAAGTTGGATAGGCACATGGAAGTGCTGGGATGGGTGTGAAAGGGATCTGCCCTGTATGGGCCAGTCGGCCTCCTGCAGTATCCCACTTTCTTATGTTCTTATGTTCTTATGTTACCAGGTGACCTCACCTAGGTACCTTTTTAACCTCTGATAATCCGCCAACCCAATGTTTGGGACTCTGACCATATTGTCATTGATTTTCGTTTTCCAATTTAGGGTGAACCTGATTTCTCTGTGATCACTGTTATCTAGTTCTTCCTCTACTGTGATATCTCTGATAATATTTTCTTTATTTGTTAATACTAGGTCTAATATATTGTCACTTCTAGTAGGTTCTGTAATTAGTTGTTTCAAAAAATTGCCCTGTGCTGCGTCTAGGAAGTCTTCAGATTCATAGTCATCTACAATGTTGTCCCAGTCAATATATATGAAGTTGAAATCCCCCATAATGCACAGGTTGTTATATTTTGCTGCCCTACTCATTTCCTGCCATATTGGCTGAGCTGTTTCTTTCCCAAGACTTGGGGGCCTGTAAATCACTCCCATAATTAGTTTTTCTCTTCCTTCCGTAATTTCTACCCATACAGACTCGGTTCCTATTTCACCCTTTATTGAATTATTAATACAACATTTTAATGTATCCTTGACGCCACCCTCCGGGAGGCTCCACATTGTCTCACTGTAGTGCATTAGGGTAGACCACATTTTTGGTTTTGCCATTAGCAGCAAGTATGTACATATTTTTGCCAGTTTCCACTCTGGAGCATCCAACATAGAACTGTCCGTGAGAGAAGCAAGGAAACACTTTCTATCCATGCCATGTTTGGTCCGGGCGGCTCATTCTCTAGGCCACGGTTGGACGCCACCCACCGGGAAGCTTCACTTTGTCTCACTGGTCACTCCTCAAAACTTCTTCTTCAATCAATATTTCATTAACGGTGTATGTGTAAGTTCCACTACAACGGTACAGCAAAGTATATCTTTTTAGCATTAAACTGTTATTATTTTATTGTTTAATTATCACTACATATAACAACATCCATCATCACTACATAATGACACCATCCATCATCACTACATATAACACCATCCATCATCACTACATATAACACCACCCATCATCACTACATATAACATCATCCATTATCACTACATATAACACCACCCATCATCACTACATATAACATCATCCAACATCACTAAATATAATACCATTCATCATCACTACATATAACACCACCCATCATCACTACATATAACATCATCCAACATCACTAAATATAATACCATCCATCATCACTACATATAACACCATGCATCATCACTATATATAACACCATCCATCATCACTCTAGATCGGTGAAGTAGTTTCCGAGATTCTCGTACAGACACACACACACACACACACACAAACACACAGACATACTTCTTTGTTTTATATATATATATATATATATATATGCTGATAGCCACAAGGAAAGAAGAAAACACGAAGTTCCCAAGCGCTTTCGTGTAATTCACATCTTCAGGGGTGAGTACAGATTCACCCCTGTACTCACCCCTGAAGATGTGAATTACACGAAAGCACTTGGGAACTTCGTGTTTTCTTCTTTCCTTGTGGTTATCAGCATATACCTAGATCACGCGCAGGGATTGGGAAAACAGCCTAGAAGTGTACAAAATATCAGGTGTTACAGAAAGACTTCTGGTAAAAGCTAGTTTGATGAGGGAATTGAATTATATAAACCTTAGTGATTGTCAGTACAAAACTGATAATATGTTACACAAATTTATTTGTCAGAGACCCAAGGTTAAAAATTTGTTTAAAGCATTTGAGTTAGATGTAGGATAGATGATTAGTGGGTCCCATATTTTTTACCTGACTTAACTTGACTAGTCACGTCGCCCTTTCTCTTAAGCTCCTTCGCATGTGTGGTGGTGTTGGTGTGCGGATTAGTGGATGTCATGTTTATGACCTGACCTCATGTTTAGTAAGGTCACCCTGTTCACTTAAGCCACTCTCTGTCTTTATAATTCAGTTGCCTCTAAAGATGTCTTGAATGAAAACGAAAGCTAAGGTGCTCCCTTGTTTCCCTTTTCCCTGTGTGATTTTATCAAGATTTATCTTATTCACGGCGCGATAAGCTCGTTGAACAGGCTTTGTGTGAAATATAACAGAGTCTAGGACTGCTTTTAGTATCCTGGTGGTCCAGCGGTTAGCGTTCCCCGGTCACAGTCATGGGCTCGTGGGCCGTGGGTTCGAATCCTGGTGGGTTGACGTGTTGATTGTATGTAGAAGTCCGCGTGTTTATTGGGCTAATGAAATATATATGGATCCTCGTGTTTCGAAGCCGGATTTGGTAAAACGTTACTCTGACCGCCTACGTGATACCGGTAGTCCCCATTAGAGGTTCACGGCGCGATAAGCTCGTTGAACAGGCTTTGTGTGAAATATAACAGAGTCTAGGACTGCTTTCAGTTTCCTGGTGCTCCAGCGGTTAGCGTTCCCGGGTCACAGTCATGGGCTCGTGGGCACGAATCCTGGCTGTTGAGGTGTTGATTATATATATATATAATGAAGAGAAGAACCAGGGAAAACACAAAATTTTTACTAAGTTGGGTTTCTATATTCACTAACGTTTCGGAAAATCATTTTCCTTCATCAGAGGTGATATACAATAATAACGATACCTTATACCAAAATTTACCTTCCTAGAAAAAAAAAGAGCATTTTATTTAAAACCGATCAAAATGACGACAGACCTCTGTACAAAGCTAAAATCAGATGAAAACAAATGTGAAATAAAAATATACAGGAGGTATTAATGAAGTGGAGGAGTCGTGAGTGTCCAGTACTGGCTGTACTTGGTGGGTGAGGAGGGACTTTGCTGTGACTCGCCATGTGGTTGGAGCAAGTGGAGAGGATGGTGAAGTCTACCTTATTTAAGAACATAAGAAAATAAGGAGTCTGCAATAAGCCGGTTGGCCTGTGCATGGCAGCTCCTGTCGAGAGTTACTACCACTCTCTATCATCCATGAATCTATCTAGCCTCCTTTTGAAACTTTCCAGAGTTCCCGCACTTACTACAAAGTTGCTAAGCTTGTTCCACTCGTCCACCACCCTATTTGTGAACCAGTTTCTTCCTATCTCCCTCCTAAACCTAAACTTATCCAACTTGAATCCGTTCTCCGAGTCCTATCCTGCTCGGATATTATAAGAACTTTATCTATATCCCCTTTATTGATTCCTTTCACCCACTTAAATACTTCTATCATATCTCCCCGCACTCTTCGTCTTTCTAGGGAATGCACGTTAAGTTTCTTTAACCTATCCTGATATGGAAGGTTTCTAAGTCCCGGAAACATTTTTGTCATTCTTCGCTGCACCGACTCTAGTGAATTTATATCCATTCTATAATAGGGGCACCAGAACTGAACCGCACGATCGGATGTGTGGCTATGACCTTTGATTGCTGAATAAGGTGGTTCAGACAGTGGTTGGTTTCTTGTGAACGAGCAACTTTAGTGATATGTGTGTGTGTGTGTGTGGGCAGTAACAGTAGAAGTGACCAACATTCTCGCACAATAATAAAAAAAAATCGTTTACATCGGTAGTGAGATTGTTAAACTAACAACAAAATTTACAAAAGTGATCATGGACTCATACTTTGAAATATATGAAAAATACCAAAAATACAAAGATTCAGTGTGTTTAGTCTTGCATTAAGAGAGAAACTGTTTCCTCAAAAAATTCCCAGAATAAATTCACAACAACAACAACAAATTTTCTGGTGCAAAATACAACACGTTTAAAAATATTGGCACATAATGTAAAGGAAAAAAACTTTGACGATTGCCGTGAAAATGTTCCGCTACTGTCCAGTCTCGTTCTCTTAAGACTTTCTTTCTCGGCTACAAAGTAGACTTTTTGGGCAAATTATTATCAACTTACCCTGTGTGACCATGGCATCATTACTGAGGGTTTCGAAACATATGCCATACTTTTGAGTCTCCTTTCGTGATACTGAAGTTAATTATCATTGTCTTTTTTTCTATTTCCCTTGGTCACTCATCTTTTGGAGTCCATTTTGCTAAGTAAATAAAACAAAAGAATCGAGGAAACTGCAGTGGAACTATTGGTTCATACTACTCGGCCCTGTTTACACCCAACCCATACCGCTCATATATCTGCCCAACCTTTATTTAAAACTTTCCAGCGTGTTCGAGTTAATGAACGTGTTTGGTAATTAGTTCCACCCATCTACAACTCTATTTCCAAACCAGTGTTTACAGGGGCGGATCCAGGATTTTATGAGGCAGGGTTCGAATTTGGGGTGAATGGAAATAAAGTCACAAGGAAAAAAGTAACATAAAAAAGTCACAATTTTGGCTTGGAAAAAAAATCAAATTTTCTTTAATGCTTATTATCTCTCATATGAATGAACAGATCATTGGAGTACTGGCCTGTCCTAACACTATATTTATGTTGTTTAAGTCTAGTTATAAGATCTTTTCTTGTCTGGCCTATGTAGAACATATTACATTCTTGCAAGGAACCTTGTAAATGCAGCCGCCTGCCTTGTTGGGGAGTTCTTAATTAAACATTTGTTTTACAGTGCATGAGTTAATAAATGTTACATTTACCGTCTTGACACAGCGCCTTAGGCTGTCCGCCACAACTTTCTTCTCCAGCAAGTTTATTCACGTTTGTGATGTGAGTTTACGAATATCATTTGCGGTGCTTATTTTGGGTGCAAAACACAACACAGCTTTTCTTTAATATCTACGTCTGTATAATTTATGTATGTGTTTGTGCTTTCAAAATTGTTGTACGTATATTTATATATGGGTGACAACCCTAACTTCGGAAGCATTAGAAATGTGTACATTTGATGTTCCTCTCTGGCTGAATGTGGATGTCATCGTCTCTCACCCCCACTCATTTAATATGCAATAAGTTTCGAATTTCCATATTGTTATATTTAAACACCACATGGAACTAACTAAACATGAAATGCTGCTCCCTGAGGTAGTACGTTAAGATAGCGTTCCTCGCTGGCACCCGTTGTGACACCTTGCAATATTAAGTACCCTACCCTTGGTTCAATGAGTGTTATAAGAATCCTGTTGGTCAGTTCATTCAGTTTCTTATTTTATTTTAAGGGATGCGAGTTTTTGTTCACACAGGGTCAGAGTGGTACAGATACACCCGATTAAAAAGAAAAAAGCAAAGACTTATGCCTATATGTAAGATTCCTGGGTAAAGATGGGTAATAAACACGCACACACACACAGGACCTTCCTCACCCCATATCCCCTTTTTCTTGGTTCTCTCTCTCTCTCTCTCTCTCTCTCTCTCTCTCTCTCTCTCTCTCTCTTTTACCATCCACATCTGTTTGCCAATATTACGTTCTTCAGTCTTTTAGTATATCCTCAAAACAATTCTGAACAATACTCCTTCATCTCTGCCTCTCGTCTTTATTTCCGGGTGTCGTATTCTCAGTATATTATCCACCAAACATATTGGTCTCACGCACATAATTTATTTTTCCTTTCATGTATTTTTTTGCAATTTGCTCCTACGCTTCATGCTTCGCAATCGTGCAATAATATCAGGTCAACAATTCTCAAGGCATTTTCATCTTTACTTCCTTTGATACAGTTCTCACTCTCTACTGTACATGTCTAAATGTATCACTTTACAATATTCTGTTCTCCGACACTTATTCCCAGATATCTGGGGCAAGTTCCAAGTATCGTTCTGTCCTTTCCATATACCATTTGTGTTAGAACTAACACAATTATAGTTAATTTGTATGATTTGTATCTTTCTGCAGTAATTCAGTGTCATTACTATTAGTGGTGACCAGAGACCATCAATTAATCAAATAACAGCCGTGGAAAAACAATTGAGAAATAAAACAAAAGACATCAGTCACGAGGTTTAGAATTTAACACTTTATAAGTCCACACAGGAAACAGCACTTCACAGGGGGCAGATTATGTCAACACTCCTCGAGGGTAAACCTGTCTCCTGCATCAAGTTTGTAGTGTGTCGTCAACTTGGGCGACGACAACGACTATCACGACAAGCGGCGGCCTGCGCCTTGTGAGACTGTAAGGGAGATGATTTTTTATGTATTTTTGTACTTCAACAACTAAGGTTTTCAGATACATAAACTATGACAGCTCATAAATTAAATAACAACTTTTATAATTTAAAATATGTGTAGGAGACGACTGTAACACATCTTGTTAAGAAATAAACTTTATACTAATAATTATTTTACTAAAATGTTTACATAGGAGAAATGTTGCACTAGCAAGTACAGGGTGCTAGAAAAGTCTCTGTGCACCTTTAACAGCACAGCGTTCCTTTGGCAATGAATGGTTGTCAAGGGCAGTTGGTGTCAACTGGGACAAATTTTACGACAAACTTTTCGAATGGTTTGAAAAATGGCAGATGAAATTCAATGTGGACAATTGTAAAGTACTTAGTCTAGGAGATGTAAACAGATAAAACACATATCAGATGAACAACGATGTTATTGAGAAATCCGATTGTGAGAAAGATTTAGGAATAGTGATCAGTAGGAATCTTAAGCCAAGTAAACAAAGTGTATTTGCTCGAAATAAGGCTAATAAAGTATTTAGGGTTCCTACAAAGGAGTGTTAGTTAGAAAACTAGAGAGGTCATCCTGAAACTATATCTTGTGCTTGTAAGACCTCACTTGGATTACACAGTTCAATTCTGGTCACCGTATTACAGAATGGATATAGAATTCTTAGTAGGAATTCAGAGGAGAATGACAAGACTAACCCCGCGCATTAGGAACGCCCAGTACAGAGACAGGTTAAAGCATCTTAATTTGCACTCCCTCGAGAGTAAGGGGCGATATGATAGAGGTGTATAAATGGAAGTCAGGGCTAAACAAAGGGGACATAACAAAGGTACTTAAACTATCCAACCGGGAAAGAACTCGTAACAATGGCTTTAAATTATACAAAGTTAGATTTAGGCGCGAAGTAGGTAAACGTTGGTTTGGAAATAGAGTTGTGGATGAATGGAACAAGTTACCAAACATCATTATTGACTCGAATACGAAAAATAGCTTCAAACATAGGTTGGATGGATATATGAGCAATAGGGACTGCCCAGTATGGGCCAATAAGCCCGCTGCAATTTCCTCCATTCTTAAGTTCTTTTGTTCTTATGTACTTACAGTAACAACATTGCTAAAGCTGCCTCTCGAAAGCTGGGAATGATGTACAAATGCCGTAGTTACTTCACTCCTGAGTAGTTGCCTCAAGTTTATAAGGGATTTATTCGTCCTTACTTGGAGTACTGCTCTCATATCTGGAGTGACTCTTCTTCTGTCCAACTGTTAGATAGAGTGGAATCAAAGGCTTTTGTCTTATTGACTCTCGTCTTTTAGTTGGTAATCTCTCTTCCCTTTCTCTTAGCCTCAATGTTGCTTCACTCTCTCTCTTTTACAGGTACTTTAACGGGCAATGTTCGGTGGATTTGGCATCCTGCGTACCGCCGGCAAGGCCGTGGGCTCGTAACACTCGTCTTGCCCGCGGTGCCCACCGTTTCTCTGTGGCTGTCTGTCACACTAGAATAGCCCGTTATAGTACATCCTTCTTTCCTCACACAGCCAATCTGTGGAATGCTCTGCCTTCTTCTGTATTCCCATACTCATACAATGTCTCACTTCAGAAAGCTGGTTTTCCGGCATCTTCGTGGTGTGGCTATTCCCCATAAAAAAAAAAATAAAAATAAATATATATATATATATATATATATATATATATATATATATATTATATATATATATATATTGGGAGTGGTTTCATCCTCTAAAATTCACTGTGGCCATTCCTAATATTTACTATAATTAGAAAATGTAGATAAATATATTTTTAATTATCACAGATACACAGAGACTTTTGCAACACCCTGTAGTTCTTGTTTTTTTTCTAACTATCAACTAGATAAATCATGACACAAAAATAATAAAACTCGTCCATTTACTAGAGAGGATATAGTGTAAATGCCGTAGTTCGGAAGCGGACCAAAAATTATACTCGAGAGTTTGATGATTCTACTTCAGACTATTTTTTGGGGAAATGTAGCCTTACCCAAGAGCTTCATGAACCAAATAAATTGGTTCTGGTAGTAACAACACAACTGTAGCTCTCGCCATAGTGTTGTGGGGTCACTCTCAGGCCCGGGACCGAGGTGAGGCGGGTGTTGTTGAGTGTCAACTATATAACATCGCAAGTTTTCTCCGGGTACTTCGGTTTCTTCTTGAGCTAATATTTGACAATAAAGGTCACACCAAGAGCAGACTAACCGCCCGAACGGCTAGTAGGCTGATTAGTGGTAATGTGATTATTAAAAACAAAATGTTCGTAATGTTTACGATGCAATAAGATCACAGTTTGTGTTACTATCTCCAACACCTGTAAATGATTTGGTTTAATTATCACACATAAGTATAATTTTTTCTTGATATAATATTTTGACTAAATATGAAGAGGCTTGCAAGTGTTTCAGCGCAAGTGTTTCAGCGCAAGTGTTTCAGCATAAAATGAAACGGAAAAGGTTGTGACATAAGACAAACTAACTAAACCCTTTCTCTAATGTTTCAGAGTATAAGTTAACATTTACACCAGCCTCTGTAATGACAACAAGCTCACGCTGAGGACAATTATAAATGTGTTTAAAACAGATGTAAATCATATGATAATTTATTGTACAGTAGAACCTTAACACTCCAATAAGCTCTTATATTTATGTGTGAATTTTATAACAAATCTAAATACAATAAGGATTGTCTCACACTTGTTATGTTAAAAAATTACAAATTCATTATTTGTAACGTGATATAAGTAATCATCAGCATCAATTAATTATCTTATATTGCTGTCTTAATAAGCTTACAGTATTGCTTTAAAATAATTACTAAGAAAAATGTCCACTATTATAACATTTATATTACAAAGCTGTTCTATGCACCGGACACCCATCTTATTGGTGTCACGGACAGTACTGGATAGGGTTCCCCATATTAGTCGGGTCACGACTGAGAAATCGATCGAAGGGCTGCCCCTCTCCTTCAGGTCAGGTCAGTTCCCTCATTTTTTTCGAGGTTAAATTAGTTCTCGCTATTTAAAGTTAAAGCTTATTGTAGGTTTATATTGTTTTTACAAGTATCATTCACTGTTGTCTTTCTTTTTCCCTAAATCTTTTATGTTTTATTAATTTCTTCCTTTAGAATTAAAGTGTAGGGGAAGGTCCTTACCAGAGCAAGGCATGAGCACCTTTACCTCACATGATTTGATTAAATTTTTCTATTACCCTTTAGTGTAGAGCATTGTCTTCATACTTCACTGAAACTCACTTCTTACTCGAGGACAACCTTGGGCAGACACTAGAAACGACTGTCGAGTGTTTCTGTTGGCCATCGTCATTTACAAGGGGACTTTATTGGTACTTTACCTATGCTCGCGGGCAGTGTGCCACCGAAAGCTAGCAAATATTCTCTGAGCCAAACAAAGCCTTGGACATTAATTTACAATCCAGAGAGCTTAAAAGTAAATGGCATAAACTCAAAACTGGACCCAGGAATGTCAAAACATTTTGTGGAGGAAAACTGTCACTTTATACATTCAAGTAGAGAAGTATGGGTATTCTTATAAAGAGTTAGGTATATATATAACCCCTTGTGTGCCCCCCCCCCCCACCCCATTCTGAGCTGGATAAAATTGCTTGATGTTTGACAAATAAATTATAAGTGACGTCCCTGTAGTGAAGGGGTTAGTGGTGAGAGTCTATTCAAGTGATATTGGGCAGTGTCATAAAGTTAAGTTACCAAGTTGCGAGATCCATGGACTTGTAAACACCTTAGTTTTATACACCATCATATAATGTAAAGGATAAGAGAACTAAGTATTTTTGTCAAGACTTTTAGAAGAAAAACACAGTTAGTATTCGATTTTAGTGATTAATTTTACTGCACAGCTACAGTTAGTAAAGGAAAAGGAGCAACAGAAGTAAGATAACTCGGATGGGTAACACAAATAACATCTTAAGAAATCAAATGGATTTTAGTTTATTCAAAATGATTCGATAATGAAGCTGAGACTTTCTCGGGAAAATAATGTGCGTGAGACCAGGTCCAGCTAATTAATTCAGTGAGCTTAAGGTATTAGAGAGAAAAATGATGGATAAAGTCAGATTTGATTTAGCGTAATTGGAAATAGTGACATTGATTGTACATGAAATTGTAACTAAATATATTTAGAATTGTTTTAAGCAGGACTTTAAGAAAAAATAGGACCTAAGTTAATTAATTTGAACGAATAATATCATGTATTGGATAAAGTTAGTAGGGCAGAGAGGCCAGGCTTTAGCTAACTCGATTACAAAATAAAAGAAATAATATTAAAAAAAATGGCCAGAGGTGAGGAATATAAAGAACTTCAAGGAGACATTAAGTGATGACAGGAACCGTAACTTCCAATACTGCACAAAAAGATAATGAACAATAAAATAGGTCGTAAAAGATGAAAAAAAGAGAGGCGGGCAAAGTGTGTACATGAAGAGTATAATGATAACGATAGAGTGGAACTAAGAAACGACAAGATTATAAACATCATGTTATCGATTTTGGAGACACAATTTGTAGGATCTGCCAACAATGAGACGTGATAAGGCTAGTGAGAAGCACTGGGAAATACATGACTAGAATACATTACTTTATCTGTTACAAAAGAGACCTTCCTGAGGAGTCTTAGAGAGCAGGCAACTTGGGGTAATTAGCTCAGTAAGAATAGAGATTGAGTTATCTGAGATCTAACTGGATTTAGAAAAGGAAGAAGAACCGAACAAGGTATTTTTGGTTGAAATCTTAAAAGAAAAAGGTTGGAAGTCCTAAAAATATATTTCATATGATTTGTGGATTTTCGAAGTTCTTGGTAGAATCAAACACAATACTCGTATAGAGATGCATTAATGGCGGGGGATCATATAATTCTTAAAAATATTTACTGTCATCAAGAAACGGTAGTGATTGTAGATACTGAATTTACTAGTTGTTTTAGGTATAGAAAACGAGTTAGACAAGGCTGTATGCTCTATCTTCATCAGTATGCATAACTAATCACTGTACTCCTTAACGTGACAAGCTGTAAGTAGCGATGAAAGAATGAAAAAAATTACAGAAAATTTATATCATATATTCGGTATGTAGACGATACTTATTTTATAACAGATAATGAAGAAGAACTACCAAGTCGTTCAACAGATTAGTGGTAAACAGGGAAGGATTTGGGCTTACTGTTGTAAAGAGGAAGTAATGATTGTTTCAAAATTAAAATTAAATCCTAAAATTAGAATTATTATAGGTAAATAAGAACCTAACCCTTCACTACGGAGGCACTACTTCTAATATTTTATTAATGCCAGTTGATTTTATTCAGCAGAGAGGGGACCCCAATCACGAGTGGTGAGCTGACAATTTTGCATCAGTAGCTTTGTAACGTCTGCGTGGTAATTATTTATTGAAAGTATTAGGTGTCGGAGACAGTGCCGGACTTAGACCTGTGGAGGCCCATGGGCAGCCTCTTTGTGGAGGCCCCCTCATTATAACTACCCAAGAGGGTGGGGTGGCTAGTGAAGCGAGCCTAAACATTGGGAGTACAGGGGGGCGCTGTAAACCCCCCGGGAAAATTTTGAAATTTTAGCACTTCTTTGGAGAATTTTGAAGCCATATGCAGCTATATTGAGAAAATTAGAACATATTGTAATATGTGGAGGCCCCTAGGCAACTGCCCACTCCTGAATCCGGCCCTGGTTGGAGATAAGTCATTGCTTTTTCTCTATATTGATTATAATCCTTGATTCACTTGCATAGATGTCTATATGGGGATTATTATTATTATTATTATTGCCGTGTTGCTCATTATTAATCTGATGAGTGGACTGTATATAAGCATCAGATTTGTTCGTTGGACTGAGCCGAGTTAATTAGTTCCCGTAATTTACTTTTAATTTTGGTGAATTAGTTTACAATAAATAATCAAGATGTATTATAATTGCATTATATATACTAGTTTTATGCAATAACACTGAGCCTGTCAGTGTAAAATATAAACTTGGAAATTTGAATGTTACAACGCGCAGTGGGGTGACGTCATTAGCTGGCTGGCTCTCCGACAAAGAGAGCTGTTTACTCCAATCGATAGAGATAGCAGAACGAGATTGACCACTGAACCAGACAGACTATTTGGAGAAGGACGAACGTTATCAGCGTAGCAATTAAACCCAACATTGACAGAGCCATATCGTAGTCAAGATATTAAGGATTCATAATCGCTTCATGATGTCAAATCACCAAAAGCTGGACAATTTTAGGGACTAGGAATATATGGACCAAGAATTTGGAAATTTTCAGTAGACGCCATTAAGGCCTTCGAGTTGGGGTGTTAAAGGAGAACGTCGACCATTAGTTATACTGACAATAAAATAGATTAGGGAGTGCAAAGATTACTTCGAGCAACGAGAGAAATATTGAAGATGTACAGACATAGAACAGTGAAAAATTTAGACATATAATCATAGATGAGGAGATAATTATAGAACTATTATTGGGTAAAGATAAGGATAGAAGTGTAATCCGTAGCCAGATATTGGGACAGTGAATGATATTTAGCTGAGACCAGACAACATTTGGAGTGGAAAGACATGGTGGCCAACTCCTCAGGCGAGAGAGACTGCCACCTTTATTGATCGATTCACTGCGATACTGGTTATGATGTGACGATATTATAAAGTTATCCACTGTTTATCATTCAACTTAAAAGGTGATTATTTATATAAATTTTCACTGTTAAAACATAGTCTTTGTTATTTTATTGTGTAATTTGTGGTACTGTATTATTGTAATTACTTATAAAATCGTTCATCTTTGTGATATATGTTACATTAATATGTTATTAGTCTTCTGTATTGTTATTCATCTGAAGAAAATATCCACTGTTGTACCATCACATTTGGTTATCATTTAGTTATCACCTTTCCCTCAGCTTATGCTATTATCCGACATCCTTTTATCTGATTATTTTACCAATATTAGTCTTTTTTTCATGTCTTCCTGAAGGTAACTTATTTTTTTTTTATTTTCAGTAGACTTACATTTCAAAGGCGTCTGACATCCTTCTGGTGTTTGCTGAAATGTGTCTTCGCTTCTGACCCATACATCAGTACACAGTATTTCAACAAACTATTTCTCAAGTTGAAATTAATGTTTAATTCTATCAATTTTCTTAGGTTATTAAATGCTGGTCTTCCTTGATCTATACTTGCTTTATTTCTCTCGTCCCTCTACCATCACTGTTAATGCAACTTCTTAAATACACAAAAACATTTCAGTTGGTAAAGTTCCCTATTGCCTATTATACTTTTTTTTGAAGATTCATTTCTAATTTGGAAACAACCATTAATTTTTTCTTTACGGCATTAAATGTCAGCCGATAATTTTTTTAATTTTTCCAATTATTTGTTAGTCAGTTCTTGTAAAACTTCCCCACTATCCGCGATGAGGGTAATAACCTCTGTATAGAGTAAATCTGAAATTTACTTCATAATTAATCTTTCATTCAAGAACGTGGCTCCTGTTCCAGAGGTCGGTGGTTCGATTCCCGAGCTCTCCCAGTTCACTCAGCTGTAAATGGGTACCTAAGTTGGGGAAGTCAATGCGATAGAGTACAGTACCGACCATGTTGCCTCCTTGTGTACCAAAGACTCAGTAAACAGCAGTGTGCTATGTCGACATTGTCCATAAAGGCCATTCATGCCTATGGTACCCACTTTCATTTCAATATCTATCTCTTCACCGCTACTTACATTTTGTCTCATTAAAATTCTAGATATGAATCATAATTATATAGTTACAATAGTGTGATGTTAAAGGGTGGCGGGTGAAACTTGTAAAGCACGTGGTATGTCCTCTGCCCTGACCTGGAGGAATATCTCCCACAGCAGGTCCGGGAGATATTACTGTGTCCTGGCCTAGAGGAATATCTCCCACAACAGGTCCGGGAGATATTACTGTGTCTTGACCTGGAGGAATATCTCCCACAGCAGGTCCGAGAGATATTACTGTGTCCTGGTCTAGAGGAATATCTCCCACAACAGGTCCGGGAGATATTACTGTGTCTTGACCTGGAGGAATATCTCCCACAGCAGGTCCGAGAGATATTACTGTGTCCTGGTCTAGAGGAATATCTACCACAACAGGTCCGGGAGACATTACTGTGTCCTGACCTGTAGGAATATCTCCCACAACAGGTCCGGGAGATATTACTGCGTCCTGACCTGGAGGAATACCTCCCACAACAGGTCTGGGAGATATTACTGTGTCCTGGCGTGGAGGAATATCTCCCACAACAGGTCTGGGAGATATTAATGCGCCCTGGCGTGGAGAAATATCTCCCACAACAGGTCTGGGAGATATTACTGTGTCCTGACCTGGAGGAATATCTCCCACAGCAAGTTCAGGAGATATTAATGCGCCCTGGCCTGGGGGAATATCTCCCACAACAAGTCCGGGAGATATTACTGTGTCCTGGGCTGGAGGAATATCTCCCACAACAGGTCCAGGAGATATTAATGCGCCCTGGCCTGGAGGAATATCTCCCACAACAGGTCCGGGAGATATTACTGTGTCTTGGCCTGGAGGAATATCTCCCACAACAGGTCAGGGAGATATTACTGTGTCCTGACCTGGAGGAATATCTCCCACAGCAGGTCCGGGAGATATAACTGTGTCCAGACCTGGAGAAATATCTCCCACAGCAGGTCCGGGAGATATTAATGCACCCTGGCCTGGGGGATTATCTCCCACAACAAGTCCGGGAGATATTACTGTGTCCTGGGCTGGAGGAATATCTCCCACAACAGGTCCGGGAGATATTAATGCGCCCTGGCCTGGGGGAATATCTCACACAACAAGTCCGGGAGATATTACTGTGTCCTGGCCTGGAGGAATATCTCCCACAAAAAGTCTGGGAGATATTACTGTGTCCTGGCCTGGAGGAATATCTCCCAGAAAAGGTCCGGGAGATATTACTGTGTCCTGGCCTGGAGGAATATCTCCCACAACTGGTCCGAGAGACATTACTGTGTCCTGACCTGGAGGAATATCTCTCACAGCAGGTCCGGGAGATATTACTGTGTCCTGGCCTTGAGGAATATCTCCCAGAAAAGGTCCGGGAGATATTACTGTGTCCTGGCCTGGAGGAATATCTCCCACAACAGGTCCGGGAGATATTACTGTGAGCAGGCCTTGAGGAATATCTCCCACAGCAGGTCCGGGAGATATTACTGTGTCCTGGCCTGGAGGAATATCTCCCACAAAAAGTCTGGGAGATATTACTGTGTCCTGGCCTGGAGGAATATCTCCCACAACAGGTCCGGGAGATATTACTGTGAGCAGGCCTTGAGGAATATCTCCCACAGCAGGTCCGGGAGATATTACTGTGTCCTGGCCTTGAGGAATATCTCCCAGAAAAGGTCCGGGAGATATTACTGTGTCCTGGCCTGGAGGAATATCTCCCACAACAGGTCCGGGAGATATTACTGTGTCCTGGCCTGGAGGAATATCTCCCACAACAGGTCCGAGAGACATTACTGTGTCCTGACCTGGAGGAATATCTCTCACAGCAGGTCCGGGAGATATAACTGCGTCCTGGCCTGGAGGAATATCTCCCACAGCAGGTCCGGGAGATATTACTGTGTCCTGGCCTGGAGGAATATCTCTCACAACAGGTACGGGAGATATTACTGTGTCCTGGCCTGGAGGAATATCTCCCACAGCAGGTCCGGGAGATATTATTGCATCCTGACCTGGAGGAATACCTCCCACAGCAGGCTCGGGAGATATTACTGTGTCCAGGACTGGAGGAATATCTCCAACAGTACGTCTGGGAGATATTAATACGCCCGGGCCTGGAGGAATATCTCACACAGCAGGTCTGGGAGATATTACTGTGTCCTGACCTGGAGGAATATCTCCCAAAGCAGGTTCGGGAGATATTACTCTGCCCTGGCCTAGAGGAATATCTCCCACAGCAGGTCCGGGAGATGTTACTGTGTCCTGGCCTAGAGGAATATCTCCCACAGCAGGTCTGGGAGATATTACTGTGTCCTGGCCTGGAGGAATATCTCCCACGATAGGCCCAGGAGATATTACTGTGTCCTGGCCTGGAGGAATATCTCCCACAACAGGTCCGGGAGATGTTACTGTGTCCTGGCCTGGAGGAATATCTTTCACAACAGGTCCGGGAGACATTTCTGTGTCCTGGCCTGGAAGAATATCTCCCACAAGAGGTCCGGGAGATATTACTGCGTCCTGGCCTGGAGGAATATCTCCCACAACAGGTCTGGGAGATATTACTGTGTCCTGACCTGGAGGAATATCTCCCACAGCAGGTCCGGGAGATATTAATGCGCCCTGGCCTGGGGGATTATCTCCCACAACAAGTCCGGGAGATATTGCTGTGTCCTGGCCTGGAAGAATATCTCCCACAACAGGTCCGGGAGATATTACTGTGTCCTGGCCTGGAGGAATATCTCCCACAACAGGTCTGGGAGATATTACTGTGCCCTGACCTGGGGGAATATCTCCCACAACACGTCCGGGAGATATTACTGTGTCCTGGCCTGGAGGAATATCTCCCACAGCAGGTCTGGGAGATATTAATGCGCCCTGGCCTGGGGGAATATCTCCCACAACAAATCCGGGAGATATTTCTGTGTCTTGGCCTGGAGGAATATCTCCCACAGCAGGTCCGGGAGATATTACTGTGTCCTGGCCTTGAGGAATATCTCCCACAACAGGTCCGGGAGATATTACTGTGTCCTGGCCTGGAGAGATATCTCCCACAACAGGTGTGGGAGATATTACTGTGTCCTGGCCTGGAGGAATATCTCTCACAACAGGTCTGGGAGATATTACTGTGTCCTGGCCTTGAGGAACATCTCCCAGAAAAGGTCCGTGAGATATTACTGTGTCCTGGCCTGGAGGAATATCTCCCAGAACACGTCCGGGAGATATTACTGTGTCCTGGCCTGGAGGAATATCTCCCACAGCATGTCCGGGAGATATTACTGTGTCCTGGCCTAGAGGAATATCTCGCAAAACAGGTCCGGGAGATATTACTGTGTCCTGGCCTGGAGGAATATCTCCCACAACAGGTCCGAGAGACATTACTGTGTCCTGACCTGGAGGAATATCTCTCACAGCAGGTCCGGGAGATATAACTGCGTCCTGGCCTGGAGGAATATCTCCCACAGCAGGTCCGGGAGATATTACTGTGTCCTGGCCTGGAGGAATATCTCTCACAACAGGTCCGGGAGATATTACTGTGTCCTGGCCTGGAGGAATACCTCCCACAGCAGGCTCCGGAGATATTACTGTGTTCAGGACTGGAGGAATATCTCCACCAGTACGTCTGGGAGATATTAATACGCACGGGCCTGGAGGAATATCTCACACAGCAGGTCTGGGAGATATTAATGCGCCCTGGCGTGGAGAAATATCTCCCAAAACAGGTCTGGGAGATATTACTGTGTCCTGACCTGGAGGAATATCTCCCACAGCAGGTTCGGGAGATATTACTCTGCCCTGGCCTAAAGGAATATCTCCCACAAGAGGTCCGGGAGATATTACTGTGTCCTGACCTGTAGGAATATCTCCCACAAGAGGTCCGGGAGATATTACTGTGTCCTGGCCTGGAGGAATATCTCCCACGATAGGCCCAGGAGATATTACTGTGTCCTGGCCTGGAGGAATATCTCCCAAAACAGGTCCGGAAGATATTACTGTGTCCTGGCCTGGAGGAATATCTCTCACAACAGGTCCGGGAGACATTTCTGTGTCCTGACCTGGAGGAATATCTCCCACAGCAGGTCCGAGAGATATTTCTGTGTCCTGGCCTGAAGGAATATCTCCCACAGCAGGTCAGGGAGATTTTACTGTGTCCTGGCCTGGAAGAATATCTCCCACAAGAGGTCCGGGAGATATTACTGCGTCCTGGCCTGGAGGAATATCTCCCACAACAGGTCTGGGAGATATTACTGTGTCCTGACCTGGAGGAATATCTCCCACAACAAGTCCGGGAGATATTACTGTGTCCTGGCCTGGACGAATTTCTCCCACAACAGGTCCGGGAGATATTACTGTGTCCTGGCCTGGAGGAATATCTCCCACAACAGGTCTGGGAGATATTACTGTGCCCTGACCTGGAGGAATATCTCTCACAGCAGGTCCGGGAGATATTACTGTGTCCTGGCCTTGAGGAATATCTCCCACAACAGGTTCCGGGAGATGTTACTGTGTCCTGGCCTGGAGGAATATCTCCCACAACAGGTGTGGGAGATATTACTGTGTCCTGGCCTGGAGGAATATCTCTCACAACAGGTCTGGGAGATATTACTGTGTCCTGGCCTTGAGGAATATCTCCCAGAAAAGGTCCGGGAGATATTACTGTGTCCTGGCCTGGAGGAATGTCTCCCAGAACACGTCCGGGAGATATTACTGTGTCCTGGCCTGGAGGAATATCTCCCACAGCATGTCCGGGAGATATTACTGTGTCCTAGCCTGGAGGAATATCTCGCAAAACAGGTCCGGGAGATATTACTGTGTCCTGGCCTGGAGGAATATCTCCCACAAACGGTCCGAGAGATATTACTGTGCCCAGACCTGGAGGAATATCTCCCACAACACGTCCGGGAGATATTACTGTGTCCTGGCCTGGAGGAATATCTCCCACAGCAGGTCTGGGAGATAGTAATGCGCCCTGGCGTGGAGAAATATCGCCCACAACAGGTCTGGGAGATATTACTGTGTCCTGACCTGGAGGAATATCTCCCACAGCAGGTTCAGGAGATATTAATGCACCCTGGCCTGGGGGAATATCTCCCACAACAAGTCCGGGAGATATTACTGTGTCCTGGGCTGGAGGAATATCTCCCACAACAGGTCCGGAAGATATTAATGCGCCCTGTCCAGGGGGAATATCTCCCACAACAAGTCCGGGAGATATTACTGTGTCCTGGCCTGGAGGAATATCTCCCACAACAGGTCCAGGAGACATTACTGTGTCTTTGCCTGGAGGAATATCTCCCACAACAGGTCAGGGAGATATTACTGTGTCCTGACCTGGAGGAACATCTCCCACAGCAGGTCCGGGAGATATAACTAAATCCTGACCTGGAGAAATATCTCCCACAAACGGTCCGAGAGATATTACTGTGTCCTGACCTGGAGGAATATCTCCCACAACACGTCCGGGAGATATTACTGTGTCCTGGCCTGGAGGAATATCTCCCACAGCAGGTCTGGGAGATATTAATGCGCCCTGGCGTGGAGAAATAACGCCCACAACAGGTCTGGGAGATATTACTGTGTCCTGACCTGGAGGAATATCTCCCACAGCAGGTTCAGGAGATATTAATGCGCCCTGGCCTGGGGGAATATCTCCCACAACAAGTCCGGGAGATATTACTGTGTCCTGGGCTGGAGGAATATCTCCCACAACAGGTCCGGGAGATATTAATGCGCCCTGGCCTGGGGGAATATCTCCCACAACAAGTCCGGGAGATATTACTGTGTCCTGGCCTGGAGGAATATCTCCCACAACAGGTCCGGGAGATATTTCTTTGTCTTGGCCTGGAGGAATATCTCCCACAACAGGTCAGGGACATATTACTGTGTCCTGACCTGGAGGAATATCTCCCACAGCAGGTCCGGGAGATATAACTATGTCCTGACCTGGAGAAATATCTCCCACAGCAGGTCCGGGAGATATTAATGCACCCTGGCCTGGGGGATTATCTCCCACAACAAGTCCGGGAGATATTACTGTGTCCTGGGCTGGAGGAATATCTCCCACAGCAGGTCCGGGAGATATTAATGCGCCCTGGCCTGGGGGAATATCTCCCACAACAAGTCCGGGAGATATTACTGTGTACTGGCCTGGAGGAATATCTCCCACAGCAGGTCCGGGAGATATTACTGTGAGCTGGCCTTGAGGAATATCTCCCACAACAGGTCCGGGAGATATTACTGTGCCTGGCCTGGTGAAATATCTCCCACAACAGGTGTGGGAGATATTACTGTGTCCTGGCCTGGAGGAATATCTCCCACAAAAAGTCTGGGAGATATTACTGTGTCCTGGCCTTGAGGAATATCTCCCAGAAAAGGTCCGGGAGATATTACTGTGTCCTGGCCTGGAGGAATATCTCCCACAACAGGTCCGGGAGATATTACTGTGTCCTGGCCTGGAGGAATATCTCCCACAACAGGTCCGGGAGACATTACTGTGTCCTGACCTGGAGGAATATCTCACACAGCAGGTCTGGGAGATATTAATGCGCCCTGGCGTGGAGAAATATCTCCCACAACAGGTCTGGAAGATATTACTGTGTCCTGGCCTGGAGGAATATCTCCCACAGCAGGTTCGGGAGATATTACTCTGCCCTGGCCTAGAGGAATATCTCCCACAACAGGTCCAGGAGATATTACTGTGTCCTGGCCTTGAGGAATATCTCCCACAACAGGTCCAGGAGATATTACTGTGTCCTGGCCTTGAGGAATATCTCCCACGATAGGCCCAGGAGATATTACTGTGTCCTGACCTGGAGTAATATCTCTCACAGCAGGTCCGGGAGATATTACTGTGTCATGGCATAGAGGAATATCTCCCACAACAGGTCCGGGAGATATTACTGTGTCCTGGCCTGGAGAAATATCTCCCACAACAGGTCCCGGAGATATTACTGCGTCCTGGCCAGGAGGAAAACCTCCCACAGCAGGTCCGGGAGATATTACTGTGTCCTGACCTGTAGGAATATCTCCCACAACAGGTCCGGGAGATATTACTGTGTCCTGGCCAAGAGGAATATCTCCCACAGCAGGTCTAGGAGATATTACTGTGTCCTGACCTGTAGGAATATCTCCCACAACAGGTCCGGGAGATATTACTGTGTCCTGGCCTGTAGGAATATCTCCCACAGCAGGCCCGGAAGATATTACTGTGTCCTGGCCTGGAGGAATATCTCCCACAACAGGTCCGGGAGATATTACTGTGTCCTGGCCTGGAGGAATATCTCCCAAAACAGGTCCGGGAGATATTACTGTGTCCTGGCCTGGAGGAATATCGCCCACAACAGGTCTGGGAGATATTACTGTGTCCTGACCTGGAGGAATATCTCCCACAGCATGCCCGGAAGATATTAATGCGCCCTGGCCTGGGGGATTATCTCCCACAACAAGTCCGGGAGATATTCCTGTGTCCTGGCCTGGAAGAATATCTCCAACAACAGGTCCGGGAGATATTACTGTGTCCTGGCCTGGAGGAATATCTCCCACAACAGGTCTGGGAGATATTACTGTGCCCTGACCTGGAGGAATATCTCCCACAACACGTCCGGGAGATATTACTGTGTCCTGGCCTGGAGGAATATCTCCCACAGCAGGTCTGGGAGATATTAATGCGCCCTGGCCTGGGGGAATATCTCCCACAACAAATCCGGGAGATATTACTGTGTCTTGGCCTGGAGGAATATCTCCCACAGCAGGTCCGGGAGATATTATACTGTCCTGGCCTTGAGGAATATCTCCCACATCAGGTCCGGGAAATATTCCTGTGTCTTAGCCTGGAGAAATATCTCCCACAACAGGTGTGGGAGATATTACTGAGTCCTGGCCTGGAGGAATATCTCCCACAACAGGTCTGGGAGATATTACTGTGTCCTGGCCTTGAGGAATATCTCCCAGAAAAGGCCCGGGAGATATTACTGTGTCCTGGCCTGGAGGAATATCTTCCAGAACACGTCCGGGAGATATTACTGTGTCCTGGCCTGGAGGAATATCTCCCACAGCATGTCCGGGAGATATTACTGTGTCCTGGACTGGAGGAATATCTCCCAAAACAGGTCCGGGAGATATTACTGTGTCCTGGCCTGGAGGAATATCTCCCACAGCATGTCCGGGAGATATTACTGTGTCCTGGACTGGAGGAATATCTCCCAAAACAGGTCCGGGAGATATTAATGTGTCCTGGCCTGGAGGAGTATCTCCCACAAAAGGTCCGAGAGATATTACTGTGTCCTGACCTGGAGGAATATCTCCCACAACACGTCCGGGAGATATTACTGTGTCCTGGTCTGGAGGAATATCTCCCACAGCAGGTCTGGGAGATATTAATGCGCCCTGGCCTGGGGGAATATCTCCCACAACAAGTCCGGGAGATATTACTGTGTCCTGGCCTGGAGGAATATCTCCCACAGCAGGTCCGGGAGATATTACTGTGAGCTGGCCTTGAGGAATATCTCCCACAACAGGTCCGGGAGATATTACTGTGTTCTGGCCTGGTGAAATATCTCCCACAACAGGTGTGGGAGATATTACTGTGTCCTGGCCTGGAGGAATATCTCCCACAAAAAGTCTGGGAGATATTACTGTGTCCTGGCCTTGAGGAATATCTCCCAGAAAAGTTCCGGGAGATATTACTGTGTCCTAGCCTGGAGGAATATCTCCCACAACAGGTCCGGGAGATATTACTGTGTCCTGGCCTGGAGGAATATCTCCCACAACAGGTGCGAGAGACATTACTGTGTCCTGACCTGGAGGAATATCTCTCACAGCAGGTCCGGGAGATATAGCTGCGTCCTGGCCTGGAGGAATATCTCCCACAGCAGGTCTGGAGATATTAATGCGCCCTGGCGTGGAGAAATATCTCCCACAGCATGTCCGGGAGATATTACTGTGTCCTGGCCTGGAGGAATATCTCCCAAAACAGGTCCGGGAGATATTACTGTGTTCTGGCCTGGTGAAATATCTCCCACAACAGGTGTGGGAGATATTACTGTGTCCTGGCCTAGAGGAATATCTCCCACAACAGGTCCGGGAGATATTACTGCGTCCTGGCCAGGAGGAAAACCTCCCACAGCAGGTCCGGGAGATATTGCTGTGTCCTGGCCTGGAGGAATATCTCCCACAACAGGTCTAGGAGATATTACTGTGTCTGGGCCTGGAGGAATATCTCCCACAGCAGGTCTGGGAGATATTAATGTGTCCTGACCTGTAGGAATATCTCCCACAACAGGCCCGGGAGATATTACTGCGTCCTGACCAGGAGGAATACCTCCCACAGCAGGTCCGGGAGATATTACTGTGTCCTGGCCTGGAGGAATATCTCCCACAGCAGGTCTGGAGATATTACTGTGTCCTGGCCTTGAGGAATATCTCCCAGAAAAGGCCCGGGAGATATTACTGTGTCCTGGCCTGGAGGAATATCTTCCAGAACACGTCCGGGAGATATTACTGTGTCCTGGCCTGGAGGAATATCTCCCACAGCATGTCCGGGAGATATTACTGTGTCCTGGACTGGAGGAATATCTCCCAAAACAGGTCCGGGAGATATTACTGTGTCCTGGCCTGGAGGAATATCTCCCACAGCACGTCCGGGAGATATTACTGTGTCCTGGACTGGAGGAATATCTCCCAAAACAGGTCCGGGAGATATTAATGTGTCCTGACCTGGAGGAATATCTCCCAAAAGGTCCGGAGATATTACTGTGTCCTGACCTGGAGGAATATCTCCCACAACACGTCCGGGAGATATTACTGTGTCCTGGTCTGGAGGAATATCTCCCACAGCAGGTCTGGGAGATATTAATGCGCCCTGGCCTGGGGGAATATCTCCCACAACAAGTCCGGGAGATATTACTGTGTCCTGGCCTGGAGGAATATCTCCCACAGCAGGTCCGGGAGATATTACTGTGAGCTGGCCTTGAGGAATATCTCCCACAACAGGTCCGGGAGATATTACTGTGTTCTGGCCTGGTGAAATATCTCCCACAACAGGTGTGGGAGATATTACTGTGTCCTGGCCTGGAGGAATATCTCCCACAAAAAGTCTGGGAGATATTACTGTGTCCTGGCCTTGAGGAATATCTCCCAGAAAAGGTCCGGGAGATATTACTGTGTCCTAGCCTGGAGGAATATCTCCCACAACAGGTCCGGGAGATATTACTGTGTCCTGGCCTGGAGGAATATCTCCCACAACAGGTGCGAGAGACATTACTGTGTCCTGACCTGGAGGAATATCTCTCACAGCAGGTCCGGGAGATATAGCTGCGTCCTGGCCTGGAGGAATATCTCCCACAGCAGGTCTGGAGATATTAATGCGCCCTGGCGTGGAGAAATATCTCCCACAGCATGTCCGGGAGATATTACTGTGTCCTGGCCTGGAGGAATATCTCCCAAAACAGGTCCGGGAGATATTACTGTGTTCTGGCCTGGTGAAATATCTCCCACAACAGGTGTGGGAGATATTACTGTGTCCTGGCCTAGAGGAATATCTCCCACAACAGGTCCGGGAGATATTACTGCGTCCTAGCCAGGAGGAAAACCTCCCACAGCAGGTCCGGGAGATATTGCTGTGTCCTGGCCTGGAGGAATATCTCCCACAACAGGTCTAGGAGATATTACTGTGTCTGGGCCTGGAGGAATATCTCCCACAGCAGGTCTGGGAGATATTAATGTGTCCTGACCTGTAGGAATATCTCCCACAACAGGCCCGGGAGATATTACTGCGTCCTGACCAGGAGGAATACCTCCCACAGCAGGTCCGGGAGATATTACTGTGTCCTGGCCTGGAGGAATATCTCCCACAGCAGGTCTGGAGATATTACTGTGTCCTGGCCTTGAGGAATATCTCCCAGAAAAGGCCCGGGAGATATTACTGTGTCCTGGCCTGGAGGAATATCTTCCAGAACACGTCCGGGAGATATTACTGTGTCCTGGCCTGGAGGAATATCTCCCACAGCATGTCCGGGAGATATTACTGTGTCCTGGACTGGAGGAATATCTCCCAAAACAGGTCCGGGAGATATTACTGTGTCCTGGCCTGGAGGAATATCTCCCACAGCATGTCCGGGAGATATTACTGTGTCCTGGACTGGAGGAATATCTCCCAAAACAGGTCCGGGAGATATTAATGTGTCCTGGCCTGGAGGAGTATCTCCCACAAAAGGTCCGAGAGATATTACTGTGTCCTGACCTGGAGGAATATCTCCCACAACACGTCCGGGAGATATTACTGTGTCCTGGTCTGGAGGAATATCTCCCACAGCAGGTCTGGGAGATATTAATGCGCCCTGGCCTGGGGGAATATCTCCCACAACAAGTCCGGGAGATATTACTGTGTCCTGGCCTGGAGGAATAACTCCCACAGCAGGTCCGGGAGATATTACTGTGAGCTGGCCTTGAGGAATATCTCCCACAACAGGTCCGGGAGATATTACTGTGTTCTGGCCTGGTGAAATATCTCCCACAACAGGTGTGGGAGATATTACTGTGTCCTGGCCTGGAGGAATATCTCCCACAAAAAGTCTGGGAGATATTACTGTGTCCTGGCCTTGAGGAATATCTCCCAGAAAAGGTCCGGGAGATATTACTGTGTCCTAGCCTGGAGGAATATCTCCCACAACAGGTCCGGGAGATATTACTGTGTCCTGGCCTGGAGGAATATCTCCCACAACAGGTGCGAGAGACATTACTGTGTCCTGACCTGGAGGAATATCTCTCACAGCAGGTCCGGGAGATATAGCTGCGTCCTGGCCTGGAGGAATATCTCCCACAGCAGGTCTGGAGATATTAATGCGCCCTGGCGTGGAGAAATATCTCCCACAGCATGTCCGGGAGATATTACTGTGTCCTGGCCTGGAGGAATATCTCCCAAAACAGGTCCGGGAGATATTACTGTGTTCTGGCCTGGTGAAATATCTCCCACAACAGGTGTGGGAGATATTACTGTGTCCTGGCCTAGAGGAATATCTCCCACAACAGGTCCGGGAGATATAACTGCGTCCTGGCCAGGAGGAAAACCTCCCACAGCAGGTCCGGGAGATATTGCTGTGTCCTGGCCTGGAGGAATATCTCCCACAACAGGTCTAGGAGATATTACTGTGTCTGGGCCTGGAGGAATATCTCCCACAGCAGGTCTGGGAGATATTAATGTGTCCTGACCTGTAGGAATATCTCCCACAACAGGCCCGGGAGATATTACTGCGTCCTGACCAGGAGGAATACCTCCCACAGCAGGTCCGGGAGATATTACTGTGTCCTGGCCTGGAGGAATATCTCCCACAGCAGGTCTGGAGATATTAATGCGCCCTGGCGTGGAGAAATATCTCCCACAGCATGTCCGGGAGATATTACTGTGTCCTGGCCTGGAGGAATATCTCCCAAAACAGGTCCGGGAGATATTACTGTGTCCTGGCCTGAAGGAATATCTCCCACAACAGGTCTGGGAGATATTACTGTGTCCTGACCTGGAGGAATATCTCCCACAGCAGGTCTGGAGATATTAATGCGCCCTGGCGTGGAGAAATATCTCCCACAGCATGTCCGGGAGATATTACTGTGTCCTGGCCTGGAGGAATATCTCCCAAAACAGGTCCGGGAGATATTACTGTGTCCTGGCCTGAAGGAATATCTCCCACAACACGTCCGGGAGATATTACTGTGTCCTGGCCTGGAGGAATATCTCCCACAGCAGGTCTGGAGATATTAATGCGCCCTGGCGTGGAGAAATATCTCCCACAACAAGTCCGGGAGATATTACTGTGTCCTGGCCTGGAGGAATATCTCCCACAACAGGTCTGGGAGATATTACTGTGCCCTGACCTGGAGGAATTTCTCCCACAACACGTCCGGGAGATATTACTGTGTCCTGGCCTGGAGGAATATCTCCCACAGCAGGTCTGGGAGATATTAATGCGCCCTGGCCTGGGGGAATATCTCCCACAACAAATCCGGGAGATATTACTGTGTCTTGGCCTGGAGGAATATCTCCCACAGCAGGTCCGGGAGATATTACACTGTCCTGGCCTTGAGGAATATCTCCCACAACAGGTCCGGGAAATATTACTGTGTCTTAGCCTGGAGAAATATCTCCCACAACAGGTGTGGGAGATATTACTGTGTCCTGGCCTGGAGGAATATCTCCCACAACAGGTCCGGGAGATATTACTGTGTCCTGGCCTGGAGGAATATCTCCCACAGCATGTCCGGGAGATATTACTGTGTCCTGGCCTGGAGGAATATCTCCCAAAACAGGTCCGGGAGATATTACTGTGTCCTGGCCTGGAGGAGTATCTCCCACAAAAGGTCCGAGAGATATTACTGTGTCCTGACCTGGAAGAATATCTCCCACAACACGTCCGGGAGATATTACTGTGTCCTGGCCTGGAGGAATATCTCCCACAGCAGGTCTGGGAGATATTAATGCGCCCTGGCGAGGAGAAATATCGCCCACAACAGGTCTGGGAGATATTACTGTGTCCTGACCTGGAGGAATATCTCCCACAGCAGGTTCGGGACATATTACTGTGTCCTGGCCTTGAGGAATATTTCCCACAACAGGTCCGGGAGATATTACTGTGTCCTGACCTGTAGGAATATCTCCCACAACAGGTCCGGGAAATATTACTGTGTCCTGGCCTGGAGGAATATCTCCTACGATAGGCCCAGGAGATATTACTGTGTCCTGGCCAGGAGGAAAACCTCCCACAGCAGGTCCGGGAGATATTGCTGTGTCCTGGCCTGGAGGAATATCTCCCACAACAGGTCTAGGAGATATTACTGTGTCTGGGCCTGGAGGAATATCTCCCACAGCAGGTCTGGGAGATATTAATGTGTCCTGACCTGTAGGAATATCTCCCACAACAGGCCCGGGAGATATTACTGCGTCCTGACCAGGAGGAATACCTCCCACAGCAGGTCCGGGAGATATTACTGTGTCCTGGCCTGGAGGAATATCTCCCACAGCAGGTCTGGAGATATTAATGCGCCCTGGCGTGGAGAAATATCTCCCACAGCATGTCCGGGAGATATTACTGTGTCCTGGCCTGGAGGAATATCTCCCAAAACAGGTCCGGGAGATATTACTGTGTCCTGGCCTGAAGGAATATCTCCCACAACAGGTCTGGGAGATATTACTGTGTCCTGACCTGGAGGAATATCTCCCACAGCAGGTCTGGAGATATTAATGCGCCCTGGCGTGGAGAAATATCTCCCACAGCATGTCCGGGAGATATTACTGTGTCCTGGCCTGGAGGAATATCTCCCAAAACAGGTCCGGGAGATATTACTGTGTCCTGGCCTGAAGGAATATCTCCCACAACACGTCCGGGAGATATTACTGTGTCCTGGCCTGGAGGAATATCTCCCACAGCAGGTCTGGAGATATTAATGCGCCCTGGCGTGGAGAAATATCTCCCACAACAAGTCCGGGAGATATTACTGTGTCCTGGCCTGGAGGAATATCTCCCACAACAGGTCTGGGAGATATTACTGTGCCCTGACCTGGAGGAATTTCTCCCACAACACGTCCGGGAGATATTACTGTGTCCTGGCCTGGAGGAATATCTCCCACAGCAGGTCTGGGAGATATTAATGCGCCCTGGCCTGGGGGAATATCTCCCACAACAAATCCGGGAGATATTACTGTGTCTTGGCCTGGAGGAATATCTCCCACAGCAGGTCCGGGAGATATTACACTGTCCTGGCCTTGAGGAATATCTCCCACAACAGGTCCGGGAAATATTACTGTGTCTTAGCCTGGAGAAATATCTCCCACAACAGGTGTGGGAGATATTACTGTGTCCTGGCCTGGAGGAATATCTCCCACAACAGGTCCGGGAGATATTACTGTGTCCTGGCCTGGAGGAATATCTCCCACAGCATGTCCGGGAGATATTACTGTGTCCTGGCCTGGAGGAATATCTCCCAAAACAGGTCCGGGAGATATTACTGTGTCCTGGCCTGGAGGAGTATCTCCCACAAAAGGTCCGAGAGATATTACTGTGTCCTGACCTGGAGGAATATCTCCCACAACACGTCCGGGAGATATTACTGTGTCCTGGCCTGGAGGAATATCTCCCACAGCAGGTCTGGGAGATATTAATGCGCCCTGGCGAGGAGAAATATCGCCCACAACAGGTCTGGGAGATATTACTGTGTCCTGACCTGGAGGAATATCTCCCACAGCAGGTTCGGGACATATTACTGTGTCCTGGCCTTGAGGAATATTTCCCACAACAGGTCCGGGAGATATTACTGTGTCCTGACCTGTAGGAATATCTCCCACAACAGGTCCGGGAAATATTACTGTGTCCTGGCCTGGAGGAATATCTCCTACGATAGGCCCAGGAGATATTACTGTGTCCTGACCTGGAGTAATATCTCTCACAGCAGGTCCGAGAGATATTACTGTGTCCTGGCCTGGAGGAATATCTCCCACAGCAGGTCTGGGAGATATTAATGCGCCCTGGCCTGGGGGAATATCTCCCACAACAAATCCGGGAGATATTACTGTGTCCTGGCCTGGAGGAATATCTCCCACAGCAGGTCCGGGAGATATTACTGCGTCCTGACCAGGAGGAATACCTCCCACAGCAGGTCTGGGAGATATTAATGTGTCCTGGCCTGGGGGAATATCTCCCACAACTGGCCTGGGAGATATTACTGCGTCCTGACCAGGAGGAATACCTCCCACAACAGGCCCGGGAGATATTACTGCGTCCTGACCAGGAGGAATACCTCCCACAGCAGGTCCGGGAGATATTACTGTGTCCTGGCCTGGAGGAATATCTCCCACAGCAGGTCTGGGAGATATTAATGCGCCCTGGCGTGGAGAAATATCTCCCACAGCATGTCCGGGAGATATTACTGTGTCCTGGCCTGGAGGAATATCTCCCAAAGCAGGTCTGGGAGATATTAATGCGCCCTGGCCTGGGGGAATATCTCTCACAAAAGTCCGGGAGATATTACTGTGTCCTGGCCTGGAGGAATATCTCTCACAAAAGTCCGGGAGATATTACTGTGTCCTGGCCTGGGGGAATATCTCTCACAAAAGTCCGGGAGATATTACTGTGTCCTGACCTAGAGGAATATCACACACAGCAGGTCCTGGAGATATTACTGTGTCCTGGCCTGGACAAATATCTCCCACAACAGGTGTGGGAGATATTACTGTGTCCTGGCCTGGAGGAATATCTCCCACAACAGGTCTGGGAGATATTACAGTGTCCTGGCCTTGAGGAATATCTCCCAGAAAAGGTACAGGAGATATTACTGTGTCCTGGCCTGGAGGAATATCTCCCACACCAGGCCCGGGAGATATTACTGTGTCCTTGCCTGGAGGAATATCTCCCAAAACAGGTCCGGGAGATATTACTGTGTCCTGGCCTGGAGGAATATCTCCCACAACAGGTCCGGGAGACATTTCTGTGTCCTGACCTGGAGGAATATCTCCCACAGCAGGTCCGGGAGATATTTCTGCGTCCTGGCCTGGAGGAATATCTCCCACAGCAGGTCAGGGAGATTTTACTGTGTCCTGGCCTGGAAGAATATCTCCCACAAGAGGTCCTGGAGATATTACTGTGTCTTGGCCTGGAGGAATATCTCCCACAACAGGTCCGAGAGATATTACTGTGTCCTGACCTGGAGGAATATCTCCCACAGCAGGTCTGGGAGATTTTAACATGCCCTGGCCTGGAGGAATATCTCCCACAATAGGTCTGGGAGATATTAATGAGCACTGGCCTGGAGAAATATCTCCCACAACAGGTCTGGGAGACACTACTGTGTCCTGACCGGAGGAATATCTCCCACAGCAGGTTCGGAAGATATTAATGCGCCCTGGCCTGGAGGAATATCTCCCACAACAGGTCCGGCAGATATTACTGTGTCCTGACCTTGAGGAATATCTCCCACAACAGGTCCGGGAGATATTACTGTGTCTTGGCCTGGAGGAATATCTCCCACAACAGGTCCGGGAGATATTACTCTGTCCTGGCCTGGAGGAATATCTCCCACAACAGGTCCGGGAGATATTACTGTGCCCTGACCTGGAGGAATATCTGCCATAGCAGGTCCGGGAGATATTACTGCGTCCTGGCCTCGAGGAATATCTCCCACAACAGGTCTGGGAGATATTACTGTGTCCTGGCCTGGAGGAATATCTCCCACAACAGGTCCGGGAGATATTACTGTGTCCTTGACTGGAGGGATATCTCCCACAACAGGTCCGGGAGATATTACTGCGTCCTGGCCTGGAGGAATATCTCCCACAATATGTCCGGGAGATACTACTGTGTCTTGACCTGGAGGAATATCTTCCACAGCAGGTCCGTGAGATATTTCTGCGTCCTGGCCTGGAGGAATGTCTCCCACAGCAGGTCCGGGAGATATTAATGCGCCCTGGCCTGGAGGAATATCTCCCAGAGCAGGTTCGCGAGATTTTTATGCGCCCTGGCCTAGAGGAATGTCTCCCACAGCAGGTTCGGGAGTTATTAATGCTCCCTGGCCTGGAGGAATATCTCCCACAGCAGGTTCGGGAGATATTAATGCGCGCTGGCCTGGAGGAATATCTCCCACAACAGGTCTGGGAGATATTACTGTGTCCTGGCCTGGAGGAATATCTCCCACAACAGGTCCGGGAGATATTACTGTGTCCTGGCCTGGAGGAAAACCTCCCACAGCAGTTCCGGGAGATATTACTGTGTCCTGGCCAGGAGGAATATCTCCCACAACAGGTCTGGGAGATATTACTGTGTCTTGGCCTGGAGGAATATCTCCCACAGCAGGTCCTGGAGATATTACTGTGTCCTGGCCTGGAGGAATATCTCCCAAAACAGGTCCGGGAGATATTACTGTGTCCTGGCCTGGAGGAATATCTCCCACAACAGGTCCGAGAGATATTACTGTGTCCTGACCTGGAGGAATATCTCCCACAGCAGGTCTAGGAGATTTTAACACGCCCTGGCCTGGATGAATATCTCCCACAATAGGTCTGGGAGACATTTCTGTGTCCTGACCTGGAGGAATATCTCCCACAGCAGGTCCGAGAGATATTACTGTGTCCTGACCTGGAGGAATATCTCCCACAGCAGGTCTGGGAGATTTTAACATGCCCTGGCCTGGAGGAATATCTCCCACAATAGGTCTGGGAGATATTAATGAGCACTGGCGTGGAGAAATATCTCCCACAACAGGTCTGGGAGACATTACTGTGTCCTGACCGGAGGAATATCTCCCACAGCAGGTTCGGAAGATATTAATGCGCCCTGGCCTGGAGGAGTATCTCCCACAACAGGTCCGGCAGATATTACTCTGTCCTGACCTTGAGGAATATCTCCCACAACAGGTCCGGGAGATATTACTGTGTCTTGGCCTGGAGGAATATCTCCCACAACAGGTCCGGGAGATATTACTGTGCCCTGACCTGGAGGAATATCTGCCACAGCAGGTCCGGGAGATATTACTGCGTCCTGGCCTGGAGGAATATCTCCCACAACAGGTCTGGGAGATATTACTGTGTCCTGGCCTGGAGGAATATCTCCCACAACAGGTCCGGGAGATATTACTGTGTCCTGGACTGGAGGAATATCTCCCACAACAGGTCCGGGAGATATTACTGCGTCCTGGCCTGGAGGAATATCTCCCACAATATGTCCGGGAGATATTACTGTGTCTTGACCTGGAGGAATATCTCCCACAGCAGGTCCGGGAGATATTTCTGCGTCCTGGCCTGGAGGAATATCTCCCACAGCAGGTCAGGGAGATTTTTCTGTGTCCTGGCCTGGAAGAATATTTCCCACAAGAGGTCCGGGAGATATTTCTGCGTCCTGGCCTGGAGGAATATCTCCCACAACAGGTCCGAGAGATATTACTGTGTCCTGTTCTGGAGGAATATCTCCCACAGCAGGTCTAGGAGATTGTAACACGCCCTGGCCTGGAGGAATATCTCCCACAATAGGTCTGGGAGATATTAATGCGCACTGGCGTGGAGAAATATCTCCCACAACAGGTCTGGGAGACATTACTGTGTCCTGACCGGAGGAATTACTCCCACAGCAGGTTCGGAAGATATTAATGCGCCCTGGCCTGGAGGAATATCTCCCACAACAGGTCCGGCAGATATTACTGTGTCCTGACCTGGAGGAATATCTCCCACAGCAGGTCCGGGAGATATTACTGTGTCTTGGCCTGGAGGAATATCTCCCACAATAGGTCCGGGAGATATTACTCTGTCCTGGCCTGGAGGAATATCTCCCACAACAGATCCGGGAGATATTACTGTGCCCTGACCTGGAGGAATATCTCCCACAACATGTCCGGGAGATATTACTGCGTCCTGGCCTGGAGGAATATCTCCCACAGCAGGTCCGGGAGATATTAATGCGCCCTGGCCTGGAGGAATATCTCCCAGAGCAGGTTCGGGAGATATTAATGCGCGCTGGCCTGGAGGAATATCTCCCACAGCAGGTTCGGGAGATATTAATGCGCGCTGGCCTGGAGGAATATCTCCTACAACAGGTATGGGAGATATTACTGTGTCCTGGCCTGGAGGAATATCTCCCACAACAGGTCTGGGAGATATTTCTGTGTCTTGGCCTGGAGGAATATCTCCCACAACAGGTGTGGGAGATATTACTGTGTCCTGGCCTGGAGGAATATCTCCCACAACAGGTCTGGGAGATATTACTGTGTCCTGGCCTTGAGGAATATCTCCCAGAAAAGGTACAGGAGATATTAATGTGTCCTGGCCTGGAGGAATATCTCCCAAAACAGGTCCGGGAGATATTACTGTGTCCTGGCCTGGAGGAATATCTCCCACAACAGGTCCGGGAGATATTACTGTGTCCTGGCCTGGAGAAATATCTCCCACAACAGTTCCGGGAGATATTACTGTGTCTTGGCCTTGAGGAATATCTCCCACAACAGGTCTGGGAGATATTACTGTGTCCTGGCCTGGAGGAATATCTCCCACAACAGGTCTGGGAGATATTACTGTGTCCTGGCCTTGAGGAATATCTCCCAGAAAAGGTACAGGAGATATTACTGTGTCCTGGCCTGGAGGAATATCTCCCAAAACAGGTCCGGGAGCTATAACTGTGTCCTGGCCTGGAGGAATATCTCCCACAACAGGTCCGGGAGACATTTCTGTGTCCTGACCTGGAGGAATATCTCCCACATCAGGTCCGAGAGATATTACTGTGTCCTGACCTGGAGGAATATCTCCCAGAGCAGGTCTGGGGGATTTTAATACGCCCTGGCCTGGAGGAATATCTCCCACAATAGGTCTGGGAAATATTAATGCGCACTGGCGTGGAGAAATATCTCCCACAACAGGTCTGGGAGACATTACTATGCCCTGACAGGAGGAATGTCTCCCACAGCAGGTTCGGAAAATATTACTGCGTCCTGGCCTGGAGGAATATCTCCCACAACATGTCCGGGAGATATTACTGTGTCCTGACCTGGAGGAATATCTCCCACAGCAGGTCCGGGAGATAATAATGCGCCCTGGCCTGGAGGAATATCTCCCAGAGCAGGTTCGGGGGATAATAATGCGCCCTGGCCTTTAGGAATATCACCCACAGCAGGTCAGGGAGATATTACTGTGTCCTGGCCTGGAGGAATATCTCCCACAACAGGTCTTGGAGATATTACTGTGTCTTGGCCTGGAGGAATATCTCCCACAGCAGGTCCTGGAGATATTACTGTGTCCTGGCCTGGAGGAATATCTCCCACAACAGGTGTGGGAGATATTACTGTGTCCTGGCCTGGAGGAATATCTCCCACAACAGGTCTGGGAGATATTACTGTGTCCTGGTCTGGAGGAATATCTCCCACACCAGGCCCGGGAGATATTACTGTGTCCTGGCCTGGAGGAATATCTCCCAAAACAGGTCCGGGAGATATTACTGTGTCCTGGCCTGGAGGAATATCTCCCATAACAGGTCCGGGAGACATTTCTGTGTCCTGACCTGGAGGAATATCTCCCACAACAGGTCCGGGAGATATTACTGCGCCCTGGCCTGGGGGAATATCTCCCACAACAAGTCCGGGAGATATTACTGTGTCTTGGCCTGGAGGAATATCTGCCACAGCAGGTCCGGGAGATATTACTGTGTCCTGGCCTGGAGGAATATCTCCCACAACAGGTCCGGGAGATATTACTCTGGCCTGGCCTGGAGGAATATCTGCCACAGCAGGTCCGGGAGATATTACTGTGTCCTGGCCTGGAGGAATATCTCCCACAACAGGTCTGGGAGATATTACTGTGTCCTGGCCTGGAGGAATATCTCCCACATCAGGTCCGGGAGACATTTCTGTGTCCTGACCTGGAGGAATATCTCCCACAGCAGGTCCGGGAGATATTACTGCGTCCTGGCCTGGAGGAATATCTCCCACAACAGGTCTGGGGGATTTTAATACGCCCTGGCCTGGAGGAATATCTCCCACAACAGGTCTGGGAGATATTAATGCGCACTGGCGTGGAGAAATATCTCCCACAACAGGTCTGGGAGACATTACTGTGCCCTGACAGGAGGAATATCTCCCACAGCAGGTTTGGAAGATATTACTGCGTCCTGGCCTGGAGGAATATCTCCCACAACATGTCCGGGAGATATTACTGTGTCCTGACCTGGAGGAATATCTCCCACAGCAGGTCCGGGAGACATTAATGCGCCCTGGCCTGGAGGAATATCTCCCAGAGCAGGTTCGGGGGATAATAATGCGCCCTGGCCTTTAGGAATATCTCCCACAGCAGGTCCGGGAGATATTTCTGTGTCCTGGCCTGGAGGAATATCTCCCACAACAGGTCTGGGAGATATTACTGTGTCTTGGCCTGGAGGAATATCTCCCACAACAGGTCCGGGAGATATTACTCTGTCCTGGCCTGGAGGAATATCTCCCACAACAGGTCCGGGAGATATTACTGTGCCCTGACCTGGAGGAATATCTGCCACAGCAGGTCCGGGAGATATTACTGCGTCCTGGCCTGGAGGAATATCTCCCACAACAGGTCTGGGAGATATTACTGTGACCTGGCCTGGAGGAATATCTCCCACAACAGGTCCGGGAGATATTACTGCGTCCTGGCCTGGAGGAATATCTCCCACAACATGTCCGGGAGATATTACTGTGTCTTGACCTGGAGGAATATCTTCCACAGCAGGTCAGTGAGATATTTTTGCGTCCTGGCCTGGAGGAATATCTCCCACAGCAGGTCCGGGAGATATTAATGCGCCCTGGCCTGGAGGAATATCTCCCAGAGCAGGTTCGGGGGATAATAGTGCGCCCTTGCCTTTAGGAATATCTCCCACAGCATGTTCGGGAGATATTAATGCGCCCTGGCCTGGAGGAATATCTCCCACAGCAGATTCGGGAGATATTAATGCGCCCTGGCCTGGAGGAATATCTCCCAGAGCAGGTTCGGGAGATATTAATGCGCGCTGGCCTGGAGGAATATCTCCCACAGCAGGTTCGGGAGATTTTAATGCTCCCTGGCCTGGAGGAATATCTCCCAGAGCTGGTTAGGGAGATATTAATGCGCCCTGGTCTGGAGGAATATCTCCCACAGCAGGTTTGGGAAATTTTATTGCGCCCTGGCCTGGAGGAATATCTCCCACAGCACGTTCGGGAGATACTAATGCGCCCTGGCCTGGAGAAATATCTCCCACAGCAGGTCCGGAAGATATTACTGTGTCCTGGCCTGGAGGAATATCTACCCACAACAGGTCTGGGAGATATTACTGTGTCCTGGCCTGGAGGAATATCTCCCACAACAGGTCTGGGAGATATTACTGCCTCTTGACCTGGAGGAAAACCTCCCACAGCAGGTCCGGGAGATATTAATGCGCCCTGGCCTGGGGGAATATCTCTCACAACAAGTCCAGGAGATGTTACTGCGTCCTGACCTGGAGGAAAACCTCCCACAGCAGGTCCGGGAGATATTAATGCGCCCTGGCCTGGAGGAATATCTCCTACAACAGGTGCGGGAAATATTACTGTGTCCTGACTTGGAAGAATGTCTCCCACTGCAGGTCCAGGATATATTACTGTGTCCTGACCTGGAGGAATATCTCCCACAATAGGTCCGGGAGATATTTCTGTGTCCTGGCCTGGAGGAATATCTCCCACAGCAGGTCCGGGAGATGTTACTGCGTCCTGGCCTGGAGGAATATCTCCCACAACAGGTCAGGGAGATATTACTGTGTCCTGACCTGGAGGAATATCTCCCGCAACAGGTCCGGGAAATATTACTGTATCCTGACCTGGAGGAATATCTCCCACAGCAGGTGTGGGAGATATTACTGTGTCCTGGCCTTGAAAAATATCCCCCACAACAGGTCTGGGAGATATTACTGTGTCCTGGCCTGGAGGAATATCTCCCACAGCAAGTCCAGGAGATGTTACTGCGTCCTAGCCTGGAGGTATATCTCCCACAACAAGTTTGGTTGATATTACTGAGCCCTGGCCTGGAGGAATATCTCCTACAACAGGTGCGGGAGATATTACTGCGTCCTGGCCTGGAGGAATATCTCCCACAGCAGGTCCAGGAGATGTTACTGCGTCCTGGCCTGGAAGAATATCTCCCACAACAGGTCTGGGAGATATTACTGTGTCCTGGCATGGATGAATATCTCCCACAACAGGCCCGGGAGATATTACCGTGTCCTGACCTGGAGGAATATCTCCCACAACAGGTCCGGGAAATATTACTGTGTCCTGACCTGGAAGAATATCTCCCACTGCAGGTCCAGGAGATATTACTGTGTCCTGGCCTGGAGGAATATGTCCCACAGCAGGTCTGGGAGATATTACTGTGTCCTGGCCTGGAGGAATGTGTCCCACAGCAGATCTGGGAGATATTACTGTGTCCTGACCTGGAGGAATATCTTCCACAGCAGGTCTGGGAGATATTACTGTCTCCTGACCTGGAGGAATATCTCCCACAACAGGTTCGGGAAGAAAGCCACGTCATCTTCTATAAACTATTGAGTTAATATTTACTTCAGATTTTTCTTTGGTGTGAGATTTATGGAAATTTCATTACGAGTTTCTGGCTGAGACAACTGTGTGAAATATATACTGTCCGGAGAATCTGTTGACGTGTGAATTACTACCTCAGACCATTATTTCAAATACCTGAAGTTCAGTTTAACACTAATCAAGATAACAACAATTTTAGTCAGTGATCTTTTCGAGAACCAAAAATATGTATATTTTCCTGGGTGGTGTAGAGGTAGGGAGTGTAGGGGCGGGTATTGTTGACTTGATATACATGAACAATAGTGCCTACTTGACACTGCCTCGGGCCTGGCGTGTTCCTCCTTAAAGGTGACACACCAACACCTCTCGAGAACCATTAGAACATTAATAATATCTTTAAGAGTGTCTCAGAACCGAGCCATTACCATGCTTGATCGAGAGAAACAAGTTAGACTACATTACAAACATATGACGCTATCAAATATTTACAAACTGTTCTTTCTTCCCCAGATGTGGACTCCTGCCTAATTATGCATTAGGTGTAAGTTAATGACCGGGGTGTGTGTTGTATTACTTCCCGTACCCTAAACTGTGGTACGTTGGCGTGAGCACACACACACACACACACATACATACATACACACACACACGCACACACACACACACATACACACACATTAATATCAACAAGAACAAACACATTATGCTAATTACCATTGCTGGCTTTCTCTACAATGTATTCAACTTCACAATAAACACTTTGAATTTAATCCTCTACTATTACTAATAACCAAGTTCATTCTTCTTCCACCGACGTAAATATTGACCGATGTTAAGTGAATCACACGACAAGTTCTTCACGTGTCAAGTTTTTCTTCTTTCTGATGGACGCATTCTTACTCTTCACCTTGTTCTTGAAGCATCTATAATTTCATTACTTCTTTCTCATTACCCAAATAATAGCCCCAAACCTGTCTAGAGGTTTTTATCTTATACTGTTTAAGACTTCTTGTTTCTTGCAGGGTAGAAAAATGAACATTGTGGAGAAAATATATCAATTCGTAAAATTTACTTTGGTACAGCCTGCGAGAAAAACAAATATTCCCCGTCTTTTCTGTTAATTTCAAGAGCAATACATTTATTTTGGACGGTTGATATGTTGAGCATGCAAAATAATGATCACACACTCTTTCAGTCTTTAATATTTAGGCATAATTTAGCTATGTTTAGGGCAAGCTACTAAAATGAAACCCAAGAAACTGAGCTATCAGTAGTCCTTTGCAACTCACCCTCCTCCCAGTCGTTGCAACATTTGCACCACCGGATCAGGAAAACGGAGAGCCTAGATGTGTGGTTGCAGCCTGTGCTGCTGCCTCACCACATAAATCAACTAATGCACAGCCATCATCCAGCTCATTATACTTCTCATCAACATCAAAACCCCTATGCCCCCAAATATCCTATGGCGACAGATGAGTGACGACAGGGACAGGCAGAGATGACTGCCGAGATTCTACATTCAAAACTCTGCACATGGGCAACATAGATAAGATGGTCGTTTACTCATTGAGATCATGGCAGCAGTGCAATCCGGTCCTGTCTATGCGACTGAGCAGCCCTCTCGAGGACCCACTCTGCTCACCCCACATGGGGAGGGGCGAGGAAAGGTGCCCTAAATATAGGCTCCCTAAAGAACCAACCTGATTGGGCAACTGTACCCAGTAAGGTCACCCTATGCAGTCGAAAAAGCAATCATAATCACAGTAAAAACAAAAACAAACTATATAACCTCTTATGGTCGCTGCATGGAACGTCAGGACCCTTCTGGATACTGGCAGAAATGAGCGTCCTAAAAGAAGAACTTCCCTTTTGACAAAAGAGCTGGCTAGGTATAACATCGACATAGCAGCCATTGCCGAGTCCCAGCTCCCAGACGAGGGTCGATTCACAGAATAGGGGTATGGCTATACCTTCTTCTGGAAGAGTAAGCCTGCTGCAGAGAGAAACCACATATATGGAGTAGGCTATGTCATCCACCATTGCATCCTGTTGGGATCAACGAGTGCCTCATGAAGCTCCGAGTCCTACTGAATTACTCACATCATGCCTTCTTCAATAGTGTACACACCACAACACTAAATGCGGATGATGACATCAAGGGGGCCCTTTTATGCCAACCTTGACAAGGTGCTAAACTCTATCAGCAGAGAAGATAAGGTTGTGCTCCAAGGTGACTTTAATGCCAGAGTTAGCAGAGATGCTTACAATTGGCAAGGAATCATAGGGAGAAATAGACTAGGCAAGTGTAATCCTAACGGCCTACTCCTCCTCAGCAAGTGTGCTGCACACAACCTCACTATCACCAATACCTTGTTTAGGCAGGCCGACAAGTTCAAGGGTTCGAGGCAACACCCACGACGCAAACACTGGCATCTCATTGACTACATTTTTGTCATAGAAAAAGATCGCCTAGATGTCCTCATCACCCAAGTCAGGCGTGGCTCAGGCCACTGCAACACTGATCGTCAGCTAATCAGAAGCAAGCTATCACTTCACGTCACCCCAAGTCGGCGAGGGCAACAAGCCTCCAGAAGAGGTTTAAACACTTAGCGTCTGGAGGATCCATTGGTAGCACAGGCCTTCAGAGAGCAGCTCGAACATAGGCTGATAAACATCCCGACAACAAAAAACCCAAATCCCAGTGCTGGATGAGGTATTCTCGACACAATCATGACAAAAAAATGCAGAGACCCTCGGCCACATTGAAAGAATACATCAGGACTGGTTTAATGAAAATGACCTGGAAATCAATGTACTCGTCAAAGCTAAACTGTTTGGCAGAACAATCTGTAGTGTCGAACCAAAGCTGATACCCTCCGCAAGAAGAAAGTGGCGGCTGTTACAACCTCCACTCCCTCTTCTAGGACTCACTAGAGGATGTATCGTCAGCCCATAGGACCATTATATCAGAGGAGACTGAAGTATCAGCTTCTGTTAACAGAGAGATTAAATGTTAAACACAGAGCCTCACCTTATATCTGGCTAACAACCTCCTGACAGCTGACAGGTGGTTATTTCAATACAACTGTTCCCGTTAAAACTGGTTTAATCAAAACACAGCTTTAAACAATACAACAAAGTATATTTAACAACAAAATATAATGAATATGTGCTCTCCGTCCATGCACCTACAAAAAGGCCACAAATCAATTCACTCAGAATAATGTTATCTCCACCAAACACATTGTTCTCTCACTGCTACAATAATCTTTAGACTATAATGAACATATTACACTTTAGTTAACACCATAATTATCCAGGATTGCCCAGATAATAATAGATAAATGTGCACCACACAAGCTTGACCCTCCTATCCTCTTCAACCTAGCTACAGAAAGCGTCGACAAAACTAAAATGTTCCAATACTTTCTTGTTTCATCAACATATAATTTCTAATTTTCTTATACTTCACACCTGCTTCTTTCAGTCTTTCATAACTGCATAAAAAATAAAAATACATTCTACAAAGTTTACATAATGAAACAAATACTATTATACATACTAATATAAAAATAATGAAGTATTTTTAAAAGTCTTTACCACAAGCTTTAAATTTTGATTCTAAAGAAAAACGGGACACAATAGAAACTAAATTCATTGCGTAACTGAAACAAATATTGAGGGAAAGGTGGAGATGACCGTTACACGGCCTAGTGTGAACTTCGCAATCTAAAGAATGACTGATTTAAAAATAAAGCATGTAACATGCAAAAACTTGCAGAACACCAAAAGATGTGCAAAATTTTCAATTCCACTAAAACATTTCATGGCGCATCCCCCCTGTTCATCCGATGGTAACTCCCCAATTAAAGACAAATTGCTGCAAAGAGCACTACCATGCGCTGGTTAATCGAAACGCCGATGTGGATGTCCTGACTACCCAGCAGGTCCCTCAGCATCCAGAGCTGACCCACCTCAGCTATCCTCCATCCCTGGATGAGGTAGCTACTGCCATCAAACAGATGAAAAATAACAAAGCCTCAGGGCCTGATGGAATCCCAGCCGAGGTGAATAAAGCTTACGACCCTTCTCTACTGTCTCCTGGAGTATATATGGGAAAAGGAGGAAATCCCCCAAGCTCTTAAAGACGCCTCCATCATCAATATTTATAAGAACAAGAGAGATCGGCTAGACTGTGGCAACTACTGCGGGATCTCGCTGCTGTCCGCATCCGGCAAGATTATCGCCAGAGTCCTCCTAACAGACTTATTCCTGAGACGCAATACTTCCTCCCAGAATCTCAATGCGGCTTTAGACCATTACATGGCACCACTGACATGATCTTTGCTGCCTGCCAGATACAGGAAAAGTGAAGAGAACAGCGTCGTGACTTGTACATGACCTTCATCGACTCGGTCAACAGGGAAACCCTCTGGAGGACCCTCAGCCGTTTGGCTGCCCACCAAATTTCTTTGCAATTGTGAGGCAACTGCCCGATGGCATGAGCAGCAGTGTCCTACACAATGTCACCCAGTCTGAGTTATTCCCCTTTCAAACTGGGGTAAAACAGGGATGTGTACTAGAGCCAACTCTCTTTTCCATTTTCTTGGCTGCCTTCCTTACTCATGCCAGTGCTAATTTAGCCGGCGGGCTGGAAATCCAGTACCGCATGAAGGACTTTTTCACCATAAGACGAATCCAGGCAGGAACAAAGGTGTTGGAAGCTTCCATTACTGAACTTCAGTATGCAGACGACATCATGCTTGTCGTTCACACTGAACGCAACCTACAGGAGATCCTGAACACCTAAGCAGCTGCTTATGCCCATGCTTCAGCCACACCCCCACCATTCACCCAACTTAACAGTACTACTCTCTCTAATGTTACCCACTTTCAGTATCTCGGCTCCCACCTGTCCACCACCGCGGACATCGATGAAGAGATTCAACATTGGATCAGATGTGCATCTCAAGCCTTTGGCAGATTCTGAACCCGCGTCTACAGCTGTAGGGAGCTGAAATTATCTACAGAATTGAACATATATTGAACAGTGGTCCTCCTCACTCTGCTTTATGGCTGCGAGACATAGGTCACATAAAAGGAGGCACCTCAAGGCTCTTGAAAACTTTCACGAACTTAGTCTATATTCCATCCTCCGATTTCGCTGGGAAGACAAGAGAACAAATGCCAGTATTCTCGCTGACTCCAACTGTAGGAGCATCGAAGTTACCATTATCCATGAAGAACTACGTCGGACAGGCCATGTTACCCGCATGGACGACAAGAGACTGCCAAAGCAACTACTTAACAGTCACCTTACAAATAGTAAATGTAATGCTGGCGGGTAACTGAAAAGGTATAAGGATAGTCTTAAGAAATACCTGAAAAAGTGCCTAATCGACCCTCTCACCTGGGAGACGATTACTTCACACCGTAACGCTTGGAGGAGCACCACACGAGAAGGTGTTAATACTTTCTAGTTAGCCCTATTGCAATCCGAGGTGGACAAGCGCCAACGCCGAAAGGACGCTGCCGCCGCCTTTCCCACACTAGATGTAGCCTTCCACACGTGCAACATCTGTGAACGACCCTGCCGGTCCTGTATCGGCCGTTCTAGTCACCTCTGAGCTCGCCAACCTAGGTGACATCCCTAAAAACTCATATCATTGTCTCATAGCTGGATGATTGTAATGCTCGATTCCGAGTGACAGCAAAGTCGCAATAGTATTGTGTATGAAACAAATAAACATTTAACGAGCTCGATATATATATATATATATATATATATATATATATATATATATATATATATATATATATATATATATATAGTTGCCTCTGAAGATGTCTTGAATAAAGACGAAAGCTAAGGTACTCCGTTGTTTCCATTTTCCTGTGTGATTTTATCAAGATTTATCTTATCCACGTGTTCATTGTGGATTTACATGATATATATATATATATATATATATATATATATATATATATATATATATATATATTATATATATATATTTAGATATATTTTATTTAGTATTATGTCACTTGAATGTAAATTATTATCTTTGTTATATTATCAAACAGTTTTAAAATATTTGAAAAAAACAGACTGGCTTTTTTATTTCGTAATCTATAATTTCAAAATACTTCTTATTTAGTATATGGTTGTCAGTGATATAATAACATGCCGTAGGGGCGGGGATGGTACCCTTAGTATAAAACAGTTTTCGGCAAGTGCTGTGTTACATTGGTCTTACAACGAGTTTTAAAGCGTTCTGCACTGATATGCATTCAAGTGTTATGACTCCATATTTCAAATTTTATGACAAAATGGAAAGGATATATTGGAACATATTTTTTTTTTATATGTTCTATACTGTACTATAAAATCCCTAGGGTTAACATGTAAAAAGTATTTTATATTTTATATTTTCACTGCTCTTTAAAATGTAAGAGATGGACATAACGAACATATGTGCATAACGTTTTATGTCATGGATTTTGAGCTGAACCATAAAGTATATGAGTCATTCGAACAAATATTCATTTTTTAATTATGACTATCTTTGTCTAAGTCAGAAGTTTGCATAAGGATTCTTCTCTAGAATTCTATGAAATAAACAGATTTGGGTCATTAGAAACTTCCAATAAAATTATTTTGAGTTTGTTTCCGGATACTGTAAATATAATGTTAATCTGTTTACATAATTATATGAGAACAATACTTGAGCGATTTTGAATTCAGAGACACTGTAGATATTCACACCCATAAGACTTCCCAAAGACCACAAAATGGATAACCCCTTTCCAACAATTGTGAAAACCATCAGTAATTAGTTAATGTAATGTATATTGATTGCCCTTTTTTCCCTTTTTGTGTGTTCAATTTGCAATGTACACATATTACCGGACTCCATATCATTGTGTATTATGGTAGGTCCCCGAAAATGAATGCTCTTTTATTTTCGTGGTATGTAGTAACTATAGTAATGACATTCTAAAGTTGTGTTTACATATTCATCGAGCAAGGTCAGCTGTCTATGTAACATTATGTGAAGATTATGGAATGGCACTTAGCAGATTAAACGCAATTTCAAGTGATAATCTCATGTTCCTAAATAATAAATAAAACTACTATTCTGCCAATAGTAAATATGTGGAAAAACGACAGGCAGTGTTAGCAATCACAAAACAAATTCACAGATGAGCGGTCAAATAGTTTTAAGCAATGAGGAAAACATTGACTCTGCATAAGCCTTGGACACTCTCTACAAAAATATACAAGAATTGAGGATCCCAAGTGCTAGCGTAAAGGAAAACAATTCATCAGGATATGAAACTATTTACATACAAAGTGCAGATTTGGCTGGAAAATATTAACGAACCATGTAAAATGATGAGCCATTCACGGATAATGTAATGAGGTCCACTTTCATTCTAGTGGACAAGTTAATAAGCAAAATATGAGGTTCTGGGCTGCAGAGAAACTCCTGAGTGTATGTATAAAATGTTACACTGCGGTGAGATTTTGGTAAATAGGAAATTATTCGACTCTTTTAGTTCGACGATGAACATGTAAACTTTCTCACCGCCAGCATTGAAAAGAAGCAAAAGAGTGCAGATGAGGGAAGTAGTGTTCCAGCTAGATGGTGCCCCTCTCCATAACATCAAATGCCACACTGGAATACATATAAAATATATACCTAAAAAATTACTCCTAACATTTGGCCGCTGTACTCACCATATATGTCCGTGACTACCTTATCTTGGGTTATCTTAGGATCGCATGGACCAAAACATTATCCACTATATCATCCATATTCCACTTGATATATTGGAGCGTTTGTTGACAACTTCAATCTTCAATATACAGGCCATGTTTGGCCAGCCAAGAGAATATTTCGAGTATATCATTAATTAGACTGACAATTATGTTCTTTACTTGTAGCCACTAGAGACTAATATAATATTACCCACTATATAAAATATAAAGCTGATATAACATAAATCCCACTACAGTACAAGGAAAATAGAACGAGAGCACTGCTTATTCCGAGTGTGATAAGAACAGTTACTGAGCTGTAGCTTTTCAATATGGTTTACATGCTATTTAAACCAATAAACAAACACAGAGAAACTCTGTATATATATATATATATAGATATATACATTATGGCTGATACCTTGGGGTCTGTAAATACTGTAAGAGCACGCTTCTGTAGAATGCAAGATTCCTTTCATTTATCATTAGACTTGATTATAAATTTTATTTTTGTGTTTGTATACAAGCCAGCCAAGGAGGTTGAATGGATGGAGGCGGTGTTCTCTGTGTAACAGAGACGCGTGAGGCCAGACCGCCATCTTGGTGAGGGCAACACGGCCACAGTTGCCGCAGCTGCTTACGAACAAACGTTGGTTATAGATAACTCTGCAGGATTTATACTATTGTTTTATTTATTATGCACATTATAGAGGGATCAACCAAGGAGGATGAAGCCACTGAGAGAAAGGCCCCGCCATATTGGTCAAGGCATCAGTCACACTCAGTGATTTCACTTGAAGCATCGGGTGCCACCTCCATCCATTCAACCTTGTTACGAGTGAGCGTTCCATCGTTGGTTGTGGATTCGTAACGTGAACGTCTTTTGTTTGTGACGTCATTTCTGCTCGCTTTGTTTACTTCCCAAGCCTCGTGACGCTAGTATGGGCTCAGCAGTGTTAAGTTAAGTACAGAGTATCTCCTTTCTTATTGTACAGTATGTTTCTAGTGGTATGACGTGTAAACCTTGCTCGACTTTTATAACACCAAGTAAAGTATTATTTGTGAAAGATTATTGTTAATCATATTTTAGAGTTCCACGGAAAATAACTTACTTATTTATGAGGTTTCGTGTGGTGGATAGACCACGTTGTTCATCGTAGTTTCTAGACTAAATAAGTCTTTACTTTTGTGTTCATTATTTTGTCACTCGGTTGAGTCATTTATTTGATCGGATTTAACTTGTATTTGTTTATTTTTGTACATACTGATGTATTTATTTTATTGTTTATTTGTTAATTTATTCTGTAATTAAAACTACTGCATGTCTTTCAATATACCCCATACTAGGGTGTGTCAATTTAGGGGGTGAACTGGCTAAATTGAAAATCGAGTAATTTGGTAGCAATTTATTGTAGTCTTTAAGCATGCAAAACAATATTCTGGCATAAATTTTTTTTTATAATAAGTCCTACCTACATCAAATGGATTTTTAAATGTACATATTTGTGAATTTATAACATAACCAGCGTTTGCACACATGTTACTGTTTCAAGTTTCAAATTATTATATTTTATTATCCGTAGTCTATTTGAAAGTAACCAATGCCTTCATACTCTCTTTGCTTTGGTTTCTTGTCATCAGTAGTCTGCTTGCTATTTGTGCTTTGATGTAACCTTCTCCCCTCTCGTGGCTGTAAACATGGCCCGCTGCTTCTGTGACCATTTTCACACATCTCTCCACACTTTGAGTGTGGGAAGGCCACTTCGGCACCTGCATTGGAGTCTCTTTAAGGTTTCTCAATTCTTGGCTAGTTAGACTTGTTGTCACTGGTGGCTCTAAGACTTCCACACTCAAGTCAACCAATTCTGACAATTTGGTGGCATTGACGTTTATTGGGGGAACTTTTCTTGAATGAAACGAACAGTCTCCCAACTGGTCGTCATCTATTAGCGTTCCTCTAATCTTTAGAATGACTTCTACAGCCTCGGTTCGGAGATTGGTACATTGACTGCAAAGCATTGCTTGCAAAACTGCTTCTGATCGAGCATACCAAGAGGACCTTCTTGCCACAGGTAACACGATGTCCCTCACTACCTTCCTCTGTGTTCTTACTAGCTGCAATTGAAACAAAAGGTGATTGGGCCCATCCACCCACATAGGATTAAGTTTCACACTAAACCACTGGGGAAGATAAACTCCAATAATAAATTCAACAATTAACCTCAAATTCTTCAACACTTTGCCCTACAATTCGTGTTTGGAAATCCAAATCCTGCAGAAACGAAGAGCTGTAGTTAACCAACGGCTGTGACTGACAGGTCCAATCTCCAAGAGAGCCAATGACTGAGGCACTTCTCCTGATCTTATTGCTTGGGCAATACGATAAGCATAGGATTGATCTGTGCTGAGATCTTTGATGACTCCTTCAGACAACGCCGGATGGGGAGGGCCAACTTCGACCTTTGGAAAGGTTGTATTTATTTCTAGTTGTGTTGCTTCATCCAGCATGATGCCAAGGGGACCTGACCACTTGTTGTTGCTCTTTGTAGGACCATCAAGTTCCTGGATGAGATGACGAAGAGGTAGCTCGCCTGTATGTAAATCACATACAATCCAAACAAGTCTTCTTCCTAGTTTTTTCTCTAAATGCGTCATTACACCCCCCTGCCATCCGGTGTTCACTGCAGTTGAATCTCCACCAACAGCCTGCAGTGAACTGCCAAGTCCTCTCTCCTGAACCCAACATAAAATATGATCAGCAATGACCTCTGCATGTTTCTTCCCTTCTACTTCAGTTTCGGGAGCAAAGTGAAACAAAAACCGACCACCAGGCTCAGAACAGACAGAGTAGTGTTCTTCTTTGATGAGACCTGGAAACTTTCTGTTCACTCCCTCTACTTCTAGCAAAACTTTTGTGTCATCTATTCTTCCATCAAACAAAAGACAGGAGAGCCCTCCCTTGCTTAAATCTTTTTCATGCTGATCAGATATTTCCTTCATTATTTTTTCTTGTGCTCTTCTAATTTTATTATGATCTATCACCAAAGATACATCCTCTCGGCTGATGAGGCCTGCATCTATCCAAGCGGCAGTTGCAATTTCTGCAGCCTCACGAAGTCCAGCATGGTGGCGAATACTAGCTAAAGCAATGTTTGAAATATTTCTTGTGTTGTATTTCATTTTCTTTGGTAAAGGTTCAGATGGCTCTTTGGAACTATCATCTGATGTTGCTTCCTGTTCATCAGAAGAACTATCAAAGAAGTGATAAACATCTTGACACAGCTCTTCCTCTCTTTGGATGGCTTCTTCACTCTTCATTTTCTTCTTTTGTTCCCTCTCTCGGATTTGTTCTCTCTTCTTGGCATTAGCAATCTGCTTCTTTGTTTCTGAATAATCTATTGAACCCATTTGCATACTTCCTTGGCCTTCTGCCTTTGTCCTCTGTGCCTTTATAAATTCAAGCTCTAAAACAGGGATCTTCTTTTCACGAGGACAACCACAATCAATGTGGGAATTATTTTCTCTCTTACCTGAGTGAGAACAGTTGGATTCAGAACATAATTGTATGGAGCACTTGCAGGTCAAAATGTCAAACAGAGTATCAAGTGTGTACAGAAATTCATTTTCCCTGGCCAAGTTTCCTTTACCAAGTGATGTTTCAACTGCTTTGTGCCATAATTTCGTTAGTTTTAGCTCAATAGTTCGACACTGATTAATCACAGGTGGTTTGAATAGTGCATTAGCTTTTGTCCATTGATGCAGAAGAGGGACTATCATGTCATTTATGAGTTCTTTATCTGTATAGTTCCTTCTGTCCTTTGCATTTTTTTCTCGAAGGAGTAACCCTAATCTTAGCATGTCTCTCACTGTTGGAAGTTCTGATACAGGAAGCTCCTTCCCTTTACCAACTAGCAGGCTCAAGTGGGTTGACAACTGACTTCTTGTCTTCAATTTTGACATCTTCACACTATCTGACAAATAGAAAAATATTTCAATGTTTCATAATTCAATTGTTGTTTCAAAAAATATTAATTTGTTTATCAAAAATGCTGTAACAGAAATAACATAATAATTTCTTAGAACATAATGTTTTATACAATGATATAAGTAACTGCGACAATCAATATGCCCTACTTACAATAATTAAAATGTAGAATTCGTCTGGTAGAGTAGGTGCAAGTGCAATGAGAGCAAACCACCGTCTATGATATCTAGAAGGAGAGTGAGCCGGGCGCCTTATCCTCACGCTTGGTACAAGTCAAAACAAGAATTAAACTGTCCCACACGGAGAGCCTGTTCATGTTCATGTTCTGACATGCATATTGTACACAAGCTATAGAACCATAAAATACTCCATAATCCATATGCTTACATGAGATTAGTTAATATCAAGTGAATAATTCTAATCAAGTCTCATTAATTTGTTGAAATACTGATATTTGAAACTTTAAGGTATAATTGATGTAGGTGAGGCTTATTTCAATTCATTTTTGTTTGCTAATCTCAAGTTTAGACATAAAGAGGCACAATATTTTGACTACCAAATTTGATTTTTAACATGTTGACAAAATTGACACACCCTACCCCATAGTAATGAGGTGATGATTTGGTGGGATCTATTCCTTGGACATATAATATAAAGAGAAGTTGAAATTGTAATTTTGTTACACCCTAAGAGGCCCAGGGTCGTAACAACCTCCTTGAAGCCAGTACAAACCATTGAATAAGAATTATTGTTTCAAGGGGAATAGACAAATGTTAGACTAAAGTTTAAAATTACATTAATAGAAATCATCATATAGAGATAATTAATTTGAAAGTTGTACAAACAATATTACAAATTTAAAGTGCATGCACTTTAAGGTTAAACAAAGTAGATTTCTATGGCAAATAAGGAAGAAACACAACCTGAATACAACACAATAAGTGTGACCTAAGAAAGTAGTAGCACCACTTATCTGACCCTATGTCAGGCTGAACCTGCGACAGTAAGGGGTTTCTGAGATGATTAATGGAAGCCGATGAACTGAGACAAAACTTGTCTAGTGCGAACACTGGCCGCCAGGGGTTTTACCACCAAAGGAAACATGGAATAAGTGAGTCACTTGTCAAACTATCGCTGATGTTTGGGGTGCTCAGCCGGCACACATGGACACATGTAGACCCCATACGATAGTAGCACCGCTGAGAGGGTTAGTATATTTAGTGCTCCTTGATAGGTGGATTTTTGTAGCACTGCAACTCTTTGGTCCGGGGGATCCATTGCCTCTTCACAGGAGTGACAGGGGTCATGTGGTGTTGGCGGGACCTTTTACATGAGGTTGTGGGACCTCACGTGTAGTGTGAAGGTCACAATTCTCGACTGTATCCGAATCACAGTGACTCATCACCTATCATGTGGCGTTGTTGACTTCAGTTCCACGTGAAGTCAGGTTCCACATGGTGCGCTTTCGTCTTATGTGGAATAGCGGGAGTTTATTCCAACGAGAGGTCCAGGTCCTCACAAGTACTGTAGGTGAAAAGAGGTCGGTGTTGGTCCCCGACTTATCTCTTTATCGCTGAAGACCAATACGGTCAGACACCAGCGAGCTCACTGATAACGAAAGAGAGATGAGCAATAATTTGAATAAATATTTTTCAACAGTTTTCACCACCGAAAATTTAAACATGATACCCGAGGCACCGACTTTGTTCAGAGAGAGTGAAGAAAACCAATTAAGCTAGATAGTAGTGACTAGTAACGATGTTAGTAAGCAAATAGACAAACTAAAGCCTAATAAGTCACCTGGTCCCGATGAGATATTTGCCAGACTATTAAAGGAATGTAAGGAAGAGCTTAGTATGCCCTTAGCAAAGTTGTTTAACATGTCCTTAAAAACAGGTGTAGTACCAGAATCCTGGAGGATAGCGAATGTAATACCGATTTTCAAGAAGGGGGATAGATCACTACCCTCTAACTACCGCCCAATCAGTCTAACATCAATAGTAGGCAAATTACTGGAAGTAATCATTTCAAACTCTATTCGAAATCACCTGGAGAAGCATAGATTGATCAATGATTCCCTGCATGGCCTCACAAGCAGACGTTCATGTCTAACTAATCTATTAACATTCTTTTCATCAGTTTTTGAATCAGTGGACGAGGGGCACAATTATGATGTGGTATATCTCAACTTCAGCAAAGCCTTCGACAGAGTCCCCCCACGAAAGACTAATTAGAAAGGTAGAAGAACATGGCATCAAAGGTAATATCCTTAAATGGATTAGGGCGTGGTTACACGACAGGAAACAGAGAGTGAGCATTAATGGCACTAAGTCCCATTGGAGCAACTTCACAAGTGGAGTTCCCCAAGGCTCAGTACTTGGACCATTATTATTTATTATATACATAAACGACATAGATATCGGCATAGACCGCAACATAAGCAAATCTGCTGATGACACTAAAATAGGACGTGTTATTAAATCTGACGAGGACTCCACAAAACTACAGGAAGATCTAAACAAATTTTTCGAATGGTCTGAAAAATGCCAGATGAAATTCAACGTGGACAAGTGTAAAGTACTCAGTATAGGAGATGTAAACAGGGAAACCAGATACCAGATGAACAACGATGCCATAGAGAAATCCGACTGCGAGAGAGATTTAGGAGTAATGATAAGTAGGAACCTTAAGCCAAGTAAACAATGTGTTTTTGCTCGTAACAAGGCTAATAAAGTACTTGAGTTCATACAAAGGAGTGTTAGTTACAAGACTAGCGAGGTCATCCTAAAACTGTATCTTGCTCTTGTGAGACCACACCTGGATAACGCAGTTCAGTTCTGGTCACCGTATTACAGAATGGATATAGAATCCTTGGAAAGAATTCAGAGGAGAATGACAAGACTAATCCCGGGCATTAGGAGCCTTGAGTATAGAGACAGGTTAAAGCATCTTAATTTGCACTCCCTCGAGAGACGTAGAACGAGGGGCGGCCTGATAGAGGTGTATAAGTGGAAGGCAGGGCTAAACAAAGGGGACATTACAAAGGTACTCAAACTATCCAACCAGGGGCGAACTCGTAACAATGGTTTTAAATTGGACAAATTTAGATTTAGGCGTGAAATAGGTAAACACTGGTTTGGAAACAGAGTAGTGGATGAATGGAACAAGTTACCAAATATCATCATTAACTCGTATACGCTGAATAGCTTCAAACATAGGTTGGATGCTTATATGAGCAATAGGGGTTGGGTGTAAACGGGACTGCCCAGTTTGGGCCAATAGGCCTGCTGCAGTTTCCTCCATTCTTATGTTCTTATGTTCTTATGTTCTTATGTACTCTGTCTCCTTCCTTTTCCGATTTGAAATCGTCATTTTCATAACAGTCATGGATAGATCATCAATCCTTGCACTGGTTTCTTGGTGGGAGTTGTCCGGTATATAAATCTCAGTGGAGAAGAGTTGAGTCACTTGAGAACTGAACCTCGGCGAGGTAGGTTCTCCCGGCTCCCCGCGCCTTCCTCCTGAGGTACCACGCGACTATGTTCACCCTAGCCCAGGCGAAGGTTGTGAGACTGATTCCGGTCGAGCACCCTTCGCGCAAGAAACTCAATCTTCTTGTGATTAAAGATTTTTTTGACCACATTGGACTCAAGGGGGTGACAGGGGTCGTCCGCAGTAAAGGCGGTACCCTTGTCATCACCTTCGAGGAATGGGGGCAGGGCCACAAATTGCCTCCCCTTGTGAACATCAATGGAGTCGACGTCATGTTTGACGCCTTACTTCAGGATAACTTAGTTTTGGGAGTCATTTCCCACTCTGAAATTGAGTATCTCGAAAAAGACGAACTTGCCGAGCTGATTGGAGATCAGCTCTCAGTACTTAGGAAGCTGACCAGCACAACTGCCCTGGTTGGTTTTCCTAAGAAACTTCCTAGCTCCGTTATACTGGGTTGGGAGAAAATCCCAGTAAAACCTCACCAGCAAAAACCCACTCGCTGCTACAATTGCCAGAAATATGGCCATCTGGCGAGGAAGTGTGGTGCTCGCGAGGTGTGCTCAAGCTGCGGGGCACCCGGCCACACCGACGCTGACTGCCAGGCGGCCGTTAAGAAGTGCGCGGCTTGTGGTGGCCCTCACTCCTCCTCCGACCGGCTTTGTCCCAAGTGGAGGGAGGAGTGCAGGGTGGCCAGGCTGCGGGCGAAAGAAAAATTGACTTACAGGGAGGCTCTCCTTGTAGTCAAAAATCAAGAAAAGAAAAAACAAGAAAAGAACAAACAAGACAAAAACAACCACGACATGAACAACCGAGAACCCGATATCCCTACAGAAGACCAGAAAGAAGAAGACCAGAAAGAAGAAGATCAAAAAGAAGACGAAGAACAAGATCAAAAAGAAGACGAAGAACAAGAAGAAGAATGGAAAGTAAAAACTAAAAGAAGAACAAAGAAAAAAAAGAAGTCCAACCAATCAGCTTCGGCCGAAATAGCCTAACGGCGAAGAGGCCAGCAATCCCAAACAACTTGAACTTGAAGAGGTGAGGTGTGGATAGGTGGGAAAAGGTCGACGTGCAGACTCAGGCAGGTATAACAAGCACCACTGGGACGTCCTCGCGCTAAGGTGTCCAGGGTGAGAGAGTGTGTGTATATATTCATCCTAACTCACAGTATCACTGTATGGGGTCTCACTGTACCTGCAGTATTTACAACACTTATATTATTTCAGATTTTTCTACAGCAGGATATTGTTTACAGACCAGATCTCACCGGGAAAAATTAATATGAAAAGTTCCACCGATGAACTCCTCAACATCGGGAGTGGACATAATCCAAGTTTTATGAAATTGTAACACCCTTATAGAGCAAGATAGACTTAGTAAGATTTTGTCTATGATTGTTAGGCTGGTAACTTGTAAGACGAACAATTTTATCACTGTTAATTCCTCTCTTTCCCCTTCCTCAGTAGTTGGCACTAGCTGCAGTGTAACTCACCAGCTACACAAGTTCAAATTTCGTTTGTATCAGATAATAAAATGTTTCTTGTATCAATAAAGCCAATATCGACTTAGTTTTGAACGCTATTTCTGTGTTACAGTTTAATGGAACCAGTTACGAGGCGCTCCCATTACCAATTCTTTGAGAAACGAGACTTTGGTATGCTTAATTAAGGCTTTAACTTGCGTACTGTTGGTAAATGTGAAGAAAAAATATATAGGTCAGACAAAATCACATTCAATAATTTAAGAAACCTGTTAAATAAAGTGAATAATTACAGCTTAAGATCTAAAGCTAAGAAATGTGAACCTTCTGCAGACACCCGAAAGAGGTTAAAAGTCTTCGAAATATGGAGCTACAGGAGAACACTAAAGATAACTTATACTGATAGAAGAATAAATGAAGTAACGGAAATCAACAGAATAAAAGAAAATTAGATATTTTTGCCACGGAAATAATGATAAACGGATAATAAAAATATAAATGGGCAAAATTTAGGATTGAGAGGTTAGGAAAGGCAGCGATTCGGGTGGAATAAAAAGTTGGGTCACTAGAAAGATGTATATTTTGACGATGATTAATAAAGACATCACAAATTCGCTTGGGAACAAAGGGTCATAGTCAATAACCTTCAGACTTAGGGATTATACCATGACTGACTGATTGGTATCTCCTGTTTGTTATTGTTTCACATTATGTCCTCTGTTATTTTACCTTATTTTAAATCATGTGTTTCTACATTTGTCTTCCACTGTATCTTCTGGTTCACATCATATTATCGGATTGTTATATTGTCACGCACTATAGTCTGGGATATGCAGTTTACTATATTTTAGACTCTCTATTTCAAGCCATATTTTGGTTCTTGCTTCTCACGTCTTTCTCCTGCCGCGTTGTTCTGCTGGACATCCTATAGATGCTTCTCTTTGTCTTATGTTTTCTCATTTACCGTCTTTCTCTTTCCACTCGCCTTCCACTCACTAATGTTTAATGTATCAACGCATTTGCCAAGATCCTCCACATATAACCTCTCCCACCCTGACAAAAAAAAATTCTTGAACGTATTTAAGAATAAATTACATTTGGCGCATAAAACGGCGGCAATTATAAATGTTTCTTGCCTGTTGTACGTACGAGACGTGCCCAGGATACTCCTCCTGTAAAATAGAAGATATATATATCTTAGTTATCTTCATGTAGTGGCCAGTTATCTGTCTTGCCAGACACACCGCGGAGAGTGCAGGAACTATACTGTGCAGGTTAACATTCTAGGATTCGTTTCACAAGCATCTCTTCTTGTAAAGTGTTCTCTAATTGATTTACTCCTCTTGTCTTTGAGTTAAAGTGTCACTACTAACACAAATTCATATACATTCACTAGTAATCATTGCAAAATATATTAATCTATATTTTAAAGGCATATGTTACTAAATAGATCCAGCACTGTGATGATCTTGGATTTTGTTCTATATAGTCAAATGTCTTATGGAATTACAACTCTGCAAAAAATGTGTAGGTCACCGGGATTGATTTTTCGCTAGATGGCTTAAAAATATAACATTTCCAGAAAATTTTTTGATTATTGTATGACATATTCAAACATGAACAAACTGGGCTTAATTCTGTTAAATTTGATGCTCTGTGTATGTTCAAATATAAACTTATCAAATAATTGTACGCAATGCAATATAAAAGCAAATTTATGATGCAAAAAGGGCATTTTTAACCTATTTTGGACTTTTAGTGTGATTTTTTTACACTGATATGGTCAGCAAAATGAAACACAAACATTGTTCTATATTTTAGTAAAGTAAAGAGAAAAAAAATGGATAGATCACCATGGCTTTTATGAAAATATACAACATTCTCTATCCCTACCCCCGTTATTCACATATCGGCAATTTTGACAAAGTGCAGCTCACTCAAACACCATCAATACCAAACATCCCACCAATGCAATCAACTACCATTAGAATATACAAGTCCACGACCTATGTATTCTGGAACAATATATAGCAAATGTAATTGTGAAAGACTAATAAATAATGTGCGTGTTCGATGTTTAAATCTCGTCTCCTCTTTTCTCCGGTCTTCATGAAGCGTATTTTTAGGCTGTTGTCCGCTGAATACACTGAAAATTTATCGAACGCGCTGAATTGGAAGGGAAGAGGAAATTCGTAGGGGAGGTAACGCCGGCCACCCGAACCGATCGTGGTTATCTCCCAGGCAGCTGAGTTGCGCGATGGTTAATCCCGCGTATGCCATTAAAATCAATAGTAAGAGAAGGATTTTTATGAAGAGGATTATTGCAGACGAGCCACCATTCGCTACATCAGTTGCAATTTCAAAAACATAAAATATAGTGGTTCACATTCTCCTCAGCTACAGGGCAACTTTCCACTCATAAGAAAGTTTAATCGACAAAACTACCTCATCGGGCTGATGAAAAGCCACCGAATTCTGAGAAAGGAAGAGAGATTCTCCTAAGGTTATTGTCTGCATGGGTATGACAAGATCAAAGATTGGCTGGCCTTGAAGCTACAGTGCTTCAATAACTCTAGAGCACCAGCTCCTCCCAGGTGGTTTTCATAATAATTGTCTATCAAAATGATATTGTTTCTTGTCATTACACAAATATCATTTAGATACACAGTATTGCTCCACTCCTGCGTTTACTAATTAGCGTTGCCAATGCTCTCTTTATCTGAAGTGTGAACCCTGATCTCTGAAGTGTGAATTCGAAGCATTTGCTAGTGAGCGGGCGGGAGAGGGGAGGGAGGTGTCGAGGTACTGAAGGTCTCTTGCTTTGAAAGTGAGAGGGGGAGGGGGGGGTGTGTCGGGGTAGGTGTCTTTCTTGGGGGGAGGATGGAGACAGGGTACTGGGGATAAGGAGGGAAAGTGTATCTCAGATGGGGATATTGCAATGCAGAATAACGCATTGACAATGCCGATGGGTTTGCTCAGAGGAGTGTAATCGTTTGCGCTAGCCATAAGAAAATACTAAAGTTACAATAGGATTATGAGAGGGGGATGAATACATGTTCTAAGTAAAGTGTTTCCTTTCAAAAGGGGGCATTTGTGAACAAACGTATTGTGGAGCCATAGTTCCAAGGCGGAAGCATAGAGACCTAAGAGTTGCCCACATATTACATGGATCCCAAGGTAATGATAGTTAAGGTTAGGTTAGGTTAGGTTGCGGTGGTTATCCATGCCAAAGGAGGGCAAGCCTACACTATAATATATATATATATATATATATATATATATATATATATATATATATATATATATATATATATATATATATATATATATATATATATATATGCAAGTAAATCACTGTAGGTGCGCGTGATCTAGGTATATGCTGATAACCACAAGGAAAGAAGAAAACACGAAGTTCCCAAGCGCTTTCGTGTAATTCACATCTTCAGGGGTGAGTACTCTGTACAAAAAGACAAAAAGACAAGAACCTCTAATGTTACAATTAACACATGGAATATGTGTTACCTAATACAATACACATTATAATTATAATCCTTATCCATATACACAAATGAAACTTAGCTGTGAGGTGACCACTCAGTAGCACAAACACAAAACCCTCAGAGACACCGGATACGCAAACACAGCGCCGGTCAGAGCCGGTCAGAACAACAGCTCGTCAGGAAGCCAGGGGAATGAGTGAGTCACAGCTACCGGTAGACCTACCAACTAACCTCACAGAGTTGCCAGGTTGTTAATTATTCACTACAAGGATGTAAACATTGACACAATTAATACATAATTTACAATACAACGATATACTATATAATCTACAACAATATATATCACAAACAAACACTAGTAATAGCTAGTGCTAGTTGTGAGCAGGGCTGTCCCCTTCTGAGGGCCGAGTTAGTGGACGAGTTAGTGAAGGTCAAGACCGAAAACTTGAAATTAAAGGAAGTGATTGCGTGGATGAAGGAAGAAGACACGAGACAAGAAAAGCCCGTGTCTGATGAAGACACAGGCGAATGGAGGGTTGTGAGGAGAGGGACGACCAAACTGGTGGTGAGAAAAGACACCAAAACGACGAACTGGACGCTTGCATAGTCAGGGACAGAGCTGACAAGGAAGGTACAAAAACTTTAATTGTTGGTGACTCCCAGGTACGGTACCTGGATAGAACTTTCTGTGCTAAAAATAAAAATAGGATGAGTGTCTTTGCCAGGAGCTGGGGTGGGGGTTATAGTTGACAGGATGGACACTATCTTGTCTAGTAATGGGAACAAACCCAATATCTGCCTCAGTACAGGAGGCAATGATATTGGTCGGTGTAGAAGTGAGGAGGTTTTTGAGAAGTTCAAGACAGCTATTGAATTTATTAGGTTGAAGGGAGGGATCCCTATCATATATGGTGTCCTGCCTAGAAGGAGAGTTGGCAATGATTGGTTGTCAAGGCCAGTTGGTATTAGATATTTTTCAACAGTTTTCACCACCGAAAATTTAAATATGATGGCCGAGGCACCGACTATATGCAGAGATAGTGAAGAAAATATATAAAGCGAATTAGTAGTGACTAGTAATGACGTTTGTAAGCGAATAGACAACCTAAAGCTTAATAAGTCACTAGTTCCCGGTGAGATATTTCCAAGAGTATTAAAAGAATGTAAAGTAAATTTGTTGAATATATCATAATAACGGGTGTAGTACCAGAATCCTGGAGGATAGCGAATGCGATACCGATTTTCAAGAAGGGAGATAGGTCACTATCCTGTAACTACCTTCCCAACCAGTTTAACATCAATTGTAGGAAAGAATGATTTCAAACTCTATTCGAAATCATCTGGAGAAGCACAAGTTGATCAATGATTCCCAAACATGGCTTCACAAGTGGGCGTTCATGTCTGACTCAGCTATTAACATTCTTTTCAGCTGCTTTCGAATTAATGGACGACGGGCATGATTATGATGTGGTATATTTCGACTTTAGCAAAGCCTTCGACAGAGTTCCTCCACGAAAGACTAATACGAAAAGTGGAGGCTCGTGGAATTGGAGGAGATATTCTAAAGTGGATTAGGGCGTGGTTACAGGACAGGAAACAGTGGAAACAGTGAGTAAGCATTAACGGCACTAAATCCGATTGAGATACCCTTGGAGTACCCCAAGGCTCAGTACTTGGACCATTATTATTTATTATATATATAAACGACATAGATATGGGCGTAGACAGCAACATAACTAAATTTGCTGATGACACTAAAATAGGGCGTGTAATTAAATCAGACGAGGACTCCGCAAAACTACAGGCTAAACAAATATTTCGAATGGTCTGAAAAATGGCAGATGAAATTCAATGTGGATAAATGTAAAGTACTTAGTCTAGGAGATGTAAACTGAGAAACCAGATTTCAGATGAACAACGTTGTTATAGAGAAATCCAACTAATGATAAGTAGGAATCTAAAACCAACAAAACAATGTGTATTTGCTCGAACAAAGCTGACAAAGTACTTGGGTTCATACAAAGGAGTGTTAGTTACAAGAATAGCGAGGTTATCCTAAAGCTATCCCTCGTGCTTGTGAGGCCTTACTTGGATTATGCTGTTCAGTTTTGGTCATGGTACTACAGAATGGATAAAGAATCCTTAGAAAGAATTCAGAGGAGAACGAAAAGACTAATCCCGGGCATTAGGAACCTTGAGTACAGAGACAGGTTAAAGCACTCCCTCGAGAGACGTAGAGTGAGGGGCGATATGATCGATGTGCATAAATGCAAGTCGGGTCTAAACAAAGGTGATATAACAAAGGTACCAAAACTATGCAACCAGGAGCGAACTCGTAGCAATGGTTTTAAATGAGACAAATTTAGATTTAGGCGCGAGATATGTAAACATTGGTTTGGAAATATATTGGACGAGTGGAACAAGTTACCAAACGCCATCATTAACTTGAATACGCTGGATAGCTTCAGGCATGGGTTGGGTAGATATATGAGCGATAGGGGTTGGGTGTAAACTGGATTGCCCAGTATGAACCAATAAGCCCGCTGTAGTTTCCTCCATTTTTATGCTCTTATGTTCTTGTAATCAACCAGTGTATTCACTCCCAGTCAATCTTACTTTTTGCGCTGTCACTATGTTGAAATGCCTTGTAGCTTGAGCCTTTCCCCACCTAGTTATTATATATCATATTTGTATCACTTATATTACTTGTATATTATTTATAAATCAAGAGACCCATTCCCCAATTGTGTCACTGTATAGTTTCAGCTTTCCGGCTGCCATGCTCTTTCAATAAACCATTAATTATTATTATCATTTATTATTATTATGGTACCTGACCCATCATGAGCTATACACTGAGACAGACACATGGTACCTGAGCCATCATTAGCTATACACTGAGACAGACACATGGTACCTGAGCCATCATGAGCGATACACTGAGACAGACACATGGTACCTGACCCATCATGAGCTATACACTGAGACAGACACATGGTACCTGACCCATCATGAGCTATACACTGAGACAGACACATGGTACCTGACCCATCATGAGCTATACACTGAGACAGACACATGGTACCTGACCCATCATGAGCTATACACTGAGACAGACACATGGTACCTGACCCATCATGAGCTATACACTGAGACAGACACATGGTACCTGACCCATCATGAGCTATACACTGAGACAGACACATGGTACCTGACCCATCATGAGCTACACACTGAGACAGACACATGGTACCTGACCCATCATGAGCTATACACTGAGACAGATACATGGTACCTGACCCATCATGAGCTATACACTGAGACTAACATATTTATGGTATACAATCACAGAAAATTGTCTTGTTCCGCTGGAGGGTATGGGGTTGCCAGAGAGAGGTCAGTGAAAAGAAGGGAGGCTGTGTGGGTGTGTAGAATAATGTAACGAAATTACCAGATCCTGATAATGTTCAAATTTTGTTGTCAATGGTTATGACAATAATAGAGATAATGAAAATATGACTAATATTATTCATATGCCAAAGAACAAATTTTACGAGGTTGTAGCAGCAAAAGTAATGGAGTTTATAATATAATGATTAGTTGTCGACGTTTATACTAAATCCAAATGTTTTAGGCTTTATGGTACTATTACTGTACTATTAGCAGCATATATATGGTATTTTACACTTCTCAGTAATAGACCAGGCTTCTGACTAAACCTGTTATACTTAAAAGTGGTTGTTCTGGTTCAATAATAATGTTAAGAGTTTATTCCATACACTATATTACCAATATTTTCATTAATTCTGTCTCTTATAAGGAAACAATTCACAAGCACTTATTTATGGACAGATAAAGCTGTCAAGGGTCGACAACTAGAAGTTGAATAATTTGCCTTCGAATTGTGGTTATATCTTCTACAGTTTGCATAATGCAGGGTGAAAAGGGTTCGAAAGCGGTCCCAGCGTATGCATATATTATTCAGATAATGAATTTGTATTAACTTATACACAATACAAATTCGGCATTGATTTTAGATTACAAAGGGATTTATACACCCTATAGATATAAAATTAAAATTAGTATATACATTCAATTTTGCATAAACAAATATACAGTATACACAGCAATCTGTATTACGGCTCAGGTTATATTATTATCAGTAAGCAAAAAGTATTCTTATTTATATTTCAGTGAATTATGGGACTACACTTTCAATGCCAGGTCCAGCCTCCTCGGGCGTCAACCCCTCCCTTTTTCTCCCAACTAAGTGTTTGATTAATTTGAGGCAGATGTTAGAACGCCGCCTCACTGGTTCCCACACCTGTGTCTTTCGGTCAATGGATTTTCAACTAACTTCATCGCCCAGGTACGACTAAAGCTCGTCTACAGCAAATTTACCAGTTTAAAGAAGCCAGGAAACAAGGGAAACACGTGACGTTCAGTCGTAAAACTCTTGTTGTAAGGGATTGGGTAAGTAGACACCCGCCCACTAACCCACTCGCTGTACCAACCCCCCCCCCCCCCCCCCCCATGCCTCTCGAGAACCCCCTCCCTACTGAGGGGGAACCATCCACTGTCTCTATCACCTGCGGATGTTTCCCTCCCCCCCCTCCTGCCAGCCAACTCAAATACTACACGTCTACCCTCTGTGGTGAAAACCAGCAACCCTCAAACCCGAGTGACAGGAGCACCTCCCACTTCCTCTGGGAATCACCTTCAACAGTCATCCGAATTCTGTTGGTTGTAGCACTTGTGAGTACTTTGCCCTCCAATATTATAATGTTCTTAGATCTTCCTTTTTCACACCTCAGTGACCCTGAGTTTTTCCTGCTCCTTAATCAGTGTCAATGTTCCCACAATGATGATGCTAGTGTCATTCCCTTAGATGTGCTAGATCGTATGTGTTACATCCCCTTTACCCATGGTGTCGACACAATACTCCCTCATATCGATCCTGATGTCTTTCTACAAAACTCACTGGGTTACACCAACCCAAACTGTAACTATTACTTTCCTGACTCTCCCGAGTTTAGTTCTAGTCTCCTTCTCCTTGATTAGCCAACACATCAGCAGTATTCCCCTTCATCTAGATACCTTTTTAGATCAGTGTTTATCTTCTATTGCCAACAAATTTGATGTAGTTGGATTCTGTGAGACCAAACTCACTAACGATATTGACCATTTGTACAACATTCCTAATTATAGTAGACACTGCGTCAACACGTCACGACACAGTGGTGGTGTCGCCCTATATGTTGATATCAAGTATAACACTTCTGTAAGAGATGATTTAAAGGTTCAGGAGGAGTACATGGAGAGTGTTTTCATTGAATTACGTAACGACACACGAAATATCCTTGTAGGAATAATCTACAGAAGACCCCACACTAATGTAAGGAATTTTCTTGATAAATTTTCGGAGCTTATCTCTATCATAAGTTCAGAGAGGAAAGACTGCTACATCACAGGAGATTTCAACCTTGATCTATTAAAATCAGAAACCGACACCTCAGTATTAGACCTTCTTGCTACCTGTCATTCTAAGCTCTTCTTCAACACTATAACCAAACCCACTAGAGTAACTGCCACCTCTGCCACTGTGATAGATCATATCTGGACTAACAACACTCTTAACAACCTAGCAAATGGAATTAGTTATAACAATATCACAGATCACTTCCCAGTTTTTTCCATGTATAAAACAGCCACAAGACCTGAAAGATCTAGTAGTCTCAATTCAATACAGAGACTACTGCGCCGACAACATGCTCCTTTTTGAAAACAACCTAATGAATGCTAACTGGGATCTTGTCTATGCCTCCACCAACCCTCACGTGAACAGCTGTAACTTCTCTATCATCTTCAATGCTTGCTTTGATAAATGCTTCCCGCTCAAGACTAAGTCAGTGAAAACTGTATCCATTTCCAAACCCTATATCACAAGCGAAATTAAGATAATGATAAAGGAAAAACACAAACTCCAAAGGAAATTTGCAAAAAGACCCATAACTTTCGGTGATGCTTACCGAAGTATCAGAAATAGAGTAACTCAAACAGTTAGAAATGCCAGACGTAACTATTATACAAATAAGCTCCAGTCAGCATCAGGTGACAGTAAGAAAACCTGGAATGTCATAAATTCTATTCAGAACAGGAACACTCAGCCATCGGCCCCCCACTCACCTTTTATGATAAACGATTTAGTTATAACGGAACCCTCCCTCATTGCCAACCACTTCAATGAATATTTTATTAATGTTGGCAAAATTCTTGCAGAGAGCATCCCTGATCATCATGAGGTATTTAGAGCCTACCTGCAATACAGACAGCAAAATGAACTATTCTTATCCCCTGTCACAGCAGATGAATTAGTTACTGGCCATCATAAAAATGTCCAAAGATGCAGCAGCAGGTGAAGACAATATACCAATGAGCTTCATTAAGAAAGTGGCCCACTTATTACTACCTGTTCTCCTCCACATTTGTAACTCCTCCTTCACTAGTGGTGTCTTTACGGATAAACTTAAAATTGCTAAAGTTCACCCGGCATATAAAAAATCTGGGGACAAAGGTCTCTTCAAGAACTACCGCCCCATATCAGTCCTCCCAGCCTTGAGTAAAATACTGGAAAAGCTAGCATGTAATAGACTAAATTCCTCCTGCAATGCCAATAACATCTTTACAGACTCCCAGTTTGGATTTAGAGCTAGAAGGTCGACTGAGAGTGCTCTGCTATCCTTTACTAATGACATCTTAAATTCCTTTGATGACAGTCAGTTCACAGTCGGTATATTCTTGGACCTCTCTAAAGCCTTCGATACTGTCGACCATACCATCCTCCTTTCAAAGCTTGAACATTACGGCGTTTGGGGCCTGTCCCATAATTGGTTTACCTCATATCTGTTCAACAGGATGCAGTATGTCTGCTATAATAACCACCAATCTGACTCCTCGCCGATCTTGTAAGGAGTCCCCCAAGGTTCCATTCTCGGTCCAGTACTATTTTTGTTGTACATAAACGACATAGTCCACGCCAGCTCACTCATAAAATACAACTTATTTGCAGACGATAGTAATCTCTATGCCAGCATCTCAGACCTCCATTCCTTGATGAAAACTATGAACATTGAATTGACTAAAGTCGGGACCTGGGTAATACGTAATAAACTGACCTTAAACCTTGAGAAAACCCACAACACGATCTTTCACAGAAGAAAAAACTAACCTCCAGACTTGAACCCCCTGTACCTTGGTAATATAGTCCTCAAACGCGAACAAAATACTAAATTCCTCGGAGTTATTGTTGATGAGAAACTTAACTGGAGAAACCACATACAAGCCATTCACAGTAAAATCAATAAACAGTGCGGTATCATGTATCACACTCGACAGTCACTCAAACTCACAGCAATGAAAGAAATCGATCATGATCTTGTTTACCAACACCTGATGCACTGTCACACACTATGGGGGGCCTCTGGCTCTTCAAAAACACAATCTCTGGTTACTGCACAAAAGAGAGTTGTATGGACAATGACCTACTTGAAAAAAAAAAAAACAGATCACACAAACGAAAAATTTGCTATATTGGAATTTTTAAAATTCGAGGATTTTAACACTTACTGCTGTGCCCTCTTTGTTTAAAAATCTATCAATCACTTGCTTGACAATAATTATTTCCAGTTCCGGTATAATCAGAGATACAACTTAAGGCACCCAGAGCTACTAAGACCACCCCCCCCCCCCATGCGCTCCTCTAAGTCCCAGACCTCCATAAAATATTATGGTGTGAAGGTGTGGAACAACTTATCCCCACCCATCAGAGCAAAGACTACGCTCCCTTCCTTTAAATCATCTCTAAAAAAATATCTTTTGTCGAAGTATTAATATTTCTTGTAACACCGACTATATTTACAATACCTGCTTTTATTGTACCATTAAAACCGGTTTATCGGAAATTATCATGTAAATAAACAAATAATAGACATAGCAATAAACATAATTGCCAACTAGACATAATCCTGACAGCTCTGTCCTCTTGTTCAACCTTATTACTGTACAACCCACGTTGTACTGCTCCCCCATTATACTTATGTTTTTCAATTCCACTGTAATTTATAAGTATATGGGTATGTGAATGTATGTGTGTATATATATATATATATATATATATATATATATATATATATATATATATATATATATATATATATATATATATATATATATATATATATATATATATATATCATGTAGATCCACAATGAAAACGTGGATAAGAAAAATCTTAATAAATCCACACGGGAAAAGGGAAACAACGGAGCACCTTAGCTTTCGTCTTTATTCAAGACATCTTCAGAGTTGCCTCTGAAGATGTCTTGAATAAAGACGAAAGCTAAGGTGCTCCGTTGTTTCCCTGAAGATGTGAATTACACGAAAGCGCTTGGGAACTTCGTGTTTTCTTCTTTCCTTGTGGTTATCAGCATATACCTAGATCACGCGCACCTACAGTGATTTACTTGCATATATATATATATATGCTGATAACCACCAGGAAAGAAGAAAACACGAAGTTCCCAAGCGCTTTCGTGTAATTCACATCTTCAGGGGTGAGTACAGACTAGATAGAGTAATGCAAAACAAGATGAATATATACAGAGGAGGGTGAGACCAGGTCCACAATGGTCAGGTAATTAGGTAATGACCCTACTAATCTTTAAATGGCACACAACGGTTGGTGGTTTGGTCAGATGGGACAGTGACCCGCCCTCTCACCTGATCACAAATCTTCTTAATTACAAAGTTGTCCAGCTTGTACATGCCGTTACTCAAATTCATGTTGAACGCTTCGGTATGTTTAATAAGACTAGATTCTATGATGTTCCTACTATCAATTGAATTACATGGTAATAGTGAGGAGGCATTATCCCAGTCAATGCAATGCTTGTTATCCCTCAAATGAACAAACAGAGCATTGGATTCCTGGCCTGTCCTAACACTGTATTTGTGTTGTTTAATTCTAGTTACAAGATCTTTACCTGTCTGGCCTAAGTAAAACATATTACATTCCTTGCAAGGAACTTTATAAATGCAACCAATTGTGTTGTTGGGGGAGTTCTTGATTAACATTTGTTTAACAGTGCATGAGTTTTTAAATGCCACATTGACGTTCCAAGATTTTAGCTGTGCCGGAATGTGTGAGAAATTTTTGTGAAATGGTAATATTAAGATATTCTTATGGTCATGGGTGGGCTTGGGATCAGTTCTATAAAAAGTTTTCTTAGTAATGTTTAAGCATTTGTCTATGAAAGATCTAGGGTATTTAAGGTTTGAGCCAATATTATATATTTATTTGTATTCCTCATCCGGACTGCAAATTCTCAAGGAACTTCGTGTTTTCTTCTTTCCTGGTGGTTATCAGCATATACCTAGATCACGCGCACCTACAGTGATTTACTTGCATATATATATATATATATATATATATATATATATATATATATATATATATATATATATATATATATATATATATATATATATATATGCAGTAATCACTGTAGGTGCGCGTGATCTAGGTATATGCTGATAACCACCAGGAAGAAGAAACACGAAGTTCCCAAGCGCTTTCGTGTAATTCACATCTCAGGGTGAGTACAGACTAGTCTGTACTCACCCTGAAGATGTGAATTACACGAAAGCGCTGGGAACTTCGTGTTTCTTCTTCCTGGTGGTTATCAGCATATATATATATATATATATATATTAGGGTGTGTCATACCGAGGCGAATTTTTTTTTTTGAGTTTGAAAAATCGGCCCATGGTATTAATGATGTAGTTCTATTTGCAGAATCATGTGATATCTTCAGATTTGAAAAGTTTTCATTTTTTGCTAGGTAAATTTTAACTTGAAATCTTATGAAAATTCAGTATGCCCACCCTTTTACCAACACCACTAAATAGCTTATTTAAAGTAAAGTAAATGTGTCAGGTTAAAGTATTAGGATGAAAATGATCCAGAATAGTAAAACGAATGATCTTGACACATTTATTAAATTTAATATTCCTTTAGAAAACAAAATCATCAAATACAAAAACCGGTTTTACTACTACGACCCGGTGTTGCTGCACACCATAGAGAACATGTCTTTCTTGCTTCTGTTTCTACTCATCACCTCCCTGCTGACCACCTGAGCTCGGATGTAGCCTTCCCTCCTCTCCTGGCTGTACACGTGACTGCTGGCCTCGCTCACTTGCTGTACACAACGCTCTATACTCTGGGTGTGCGAGGGCCAGGCAGGGACATGCATGGGGTTGTCCAGGAAAGCTCTGACTTGAACATTGGTGAGGCTGCAGGTAAGAGGGGGCTCACTGCCAGCCTGGATGTTATCCAGATCTATGAGATCAGTGAGGGTCTTGGCACCTAGATTGACTTCAGGAGTCTTCCTGACCCTGAAGGAATCGTCGCCAACTGATTCGTCATGCCCAGATCCTCTCATAAGTCTCATATCCAAGATCTTTTTGACTGCCACTCTTCTCTCCTCCTCATCCTTACTGCAGAGCATTGTCTGCAGAACTGCCTCGGGACGAGCATACCAGGAAGATCTCCTCACAGTCTGCTCCACAATCTGAACAACCTTCCTTGGCTGACTCCTCAGGAGCTCAAGCTGGAAGAGAACATGCCTCGGACCTTCGGAGAACGATGACTTGACCTTGGTGTTGAACCAATTTGGCAAGTAGACACTCACGATGAATTGGACAATAAGTCTCAGGTTGTGAAGCTGGCTCCCTTTCAGTTTATGATGAGCGACCCAAATTCTGCAGAACCTGAGAGCCGTTGTGAGCCACCTAGAATGTGAGACTGGACCTATCTGCAGGTAAGCAAGTCTATCAGGCATGACCCCAGTTTTGATGGCACTGCAAATCATGTAACCATAGTACTGGTCAGTACTCAGGTCGTCAATGACAGTATGTGCAAGCTCAACGAGTGGAGGGCCAACTGTGATTTTTTCAAAGCTCGGATTTATTTCTAACTCAGTGGCAGAGTCCAGCATCTTGCCAAGAGGACCAGACCATCTGTTGTTTGAAAGAGTCTTGCCATCCAGCTCCTGGATCAGATGTCTGAGTGGCAACTCGTTGGTGTGGAGGTCACAAACAATCCAGACCAGCTTCCTCCCAATCTTCCGCTCTATCCACTGTATGACCCCCCCTTGCCACCCTGTGTTCGTGTTGGTGCTGTCCCCTCCAATGGCCTGCAGGGTCTGGTCTACGTTCCTCTCTCTGAGCCAGTTCACAATGTTACCTGCCACTATCTCAGCTGGTTTCCTGATGTCATCTTTCTCTGGAGTGAAATGCCATAAATACTTCCCTCCTGGTTCACTGCAGCAGGAGTAGTGTTCCTCCTTCACCATGGCAGGGAACAACTTGTCAGAATCTCCAACTTTCATGAACACTTTAGTGTCATCCCTTCTCCCATCAAAGAACAAACAATTGATTCCATTTTCTCTTATCCCCTTATCAAACTCCTCTTCTAGGTTACTGACAAGTTTCTCCTCAGCTCTCCTTACTTTGTTATGAGCTATCACCAGGTGAACATCATCAGGTGTTATCAAACCACCGTCAATCCAGGCCGCTGTTGCTATCTCTGCAGTTTCTCTGAGACCACTGTGGTGTCGCATGCTGGCCAGAGCTATGCTCGGGATATCTTTCCTATTTCGAATCTTATGCCTGGAAGGTTTGGGATCATTATTTTCTGGGTTAGGGACAAAGTCACCATTCTCCTGGTCAGCACTCGGATCAGCCATGGGGAAGTCATTAAACTCTGAATCAGCTTGACTCCAATCATCGGCCTTTTTTACCTCACCCTGGGCCTTCTCAAGTCTCTTTTCCTCGGCACTCTTCTCCTCTTCTGTCTCTCTGTGGCAGCCTCCTGTCTCTTGGACTCCGGAATATCTTGGCTAGAAATCATGAGAGCCCCTATACTGCCAGTCTTCTCTCTCTGTGCTCTGACAAATGCCAGTTCGATCACAGGAATCTTCAGTTCACGCTTGCAAATACAGGAGATGTGGGCCTCGGATTTACAGTCACGATCGCATCCAAACTCAGGACAGAGAACAATTGGGCACTTGCAAGTAATTATGTCAAATAACTGGTCCAGTTGCTTGGCAAAGCTGTCCTTAACTGCAAGTTTTCCTCTCCCAAGAGAGATATCTCTTGCCTTTTCCCAACTGGCTAGCAGTCTCTCACTAATCTTCTTCTGACTTGTTATGACTGGAGGCTTGAACTGAGCGTTAGCCAGAGTGTACTGTGCCAAGACAGCTTTGGTCATATCACTGGCAATGTCTTTGTTTATGTAAGTTCTTTGGTTCTTTTCACTGATTTGCCTGATTAAAACACCGTATCTCAAAGCATCTCTCAATGTAGGCAACTCCGACTTCAGGAGCTCTCTCCCAGACCCAAGATAGTGACTGAGATGGCTGGATTTTTGGTTCCTCGTCCTGACACAAGCAGCCATCGCAAATATTATCAACTTATAAATGCATCAGAATCTGAAACAGAAAAAAATATTGTTAGTTGGGTTGTTAAAGAATGAAGTCAGAAAGCAATGTTCACTATTTAATTGTAATGCACTAATGCAGCTGTACGTTAGATTTTCGATAAATTTCACGCTAAAATTTACCTAGCATAAGGTTGCAAAATATTGAAACTGAAATTATTTTCTGTTTATATAGACTAAAATCTACCAAAAAAGTGATGGGCCATTAGTTTTAGCTGATCTTCCCCCGTGGCGAATTTTACCTCCGGGAGTATTATAAGGTATTGGCCAGTAGGGTTAAGACCGAGATAAGAAAAGCCAAGAGGAACTATGAACTGAAGGTAGCAGGGGAGGCGAAAACAAACCCCAAAGGATTCTACCAAATGTATCAAACTAAAACACGACATAAGATTGGACCAAGACGTTCAGATTCCGGCGAGCTAACTGATAACGACGGAGAAATGAGCAATTTATCTGAATAAATATTTTTCAACAGTTTTCACCACCGAAAATTTAAACATGTTACCCGAGGCACCGACTCTATTCAGAGATAGTGAAGAAAACAAATTAAGCGAGATAGTAGTGACTAGTAACGATGTTAATAAGCAAATAGACAAACTGAAGCCTAATAAGTCACCTGGTCCCGATGAGATATTTGCCAGAGTATTAAAGGAATGTAAGGATGAGCTTAGTATGCCCTTAGCAAAGTTGTTTAACATATTAAAAACAGGTGTCGTGCCAGAATCCTGGAGGATAGAGAATGTAATACCGATTTTCAAGAAGGGGGATAGATCACTATCCTCTAACTACCGCCCAATCAGTCTAACATCAATAGTAGGTAAATTACTAGAATCAAATATTTCAAACTCTATTCGAAACCACCTGGAGAAGCACAAGTTGATCAATGATTCCCAGCATGGCTTCACAAGCGGACGTTCATGTCTAACTATCTATTAACATTCTTTTCATCAGTTTTCGAATCGGTGGACGAGGGGCACAATTATGATGTGGTACATCTCGACTTCAGCAAAGCCTTCGACAGAATCCCCCACTTAAGACTAATTAGAAAGGTAGAAGCGCATGGCATCAAAGGTAATATCCTCAAATGGATTAGGGCGTGGTTACGGGACAGGACACAGCGAGTGAGCATAAACGTCACTAAATCGCATTGGAGCAACGTCACTAGTGGAGTTCCCCAGGGCTCAGTACTTGGACCATTATTATTTATTATATACATAAACGAATAGATATCGGCATAGACAGCAACATAAGTAAATTTGCTGATGACACTATAATACGACGTGTAATTAAATCTGACTGGGACTCTGCAAAACTACAGGAAGATATAAACAAATTTTTCGATTGGTCGGAAAAATGGCAGATGAAATTCAATGTGGACAAATGCAAGGTACTCAGTATAAGAGATGTAAACAAGGAAACCAGTTACCAGATGAACAACGATGCCATTGTGGAATCCCACTGCGAGAGAGATTTAGGAGTAATGATAAGTCGGAATCTTAAGCCAAGTAAACAATGTGTTTTTGCTCATAACAAGGCTAATAAAGTACTTGGGTTCATACAAAGGAGTGTTAGTTACAAGACTAGCGAAGTCATCTTGAAATTATATCTAGCGCTTGTGAGACCTCACCTTATTACGCAATTCAGTTCTGGTCACCGTATTACAGAATGAATATAGAATCATTGGAAAGAATTCAGAGGAGAATGACAAGACTAATCCCGGGCATTAGGAACCTTGAGTATTAAAGACAGGTTAAAGCATCTTAATTTGCACTCCCTCGAGAGACATAGAGTGAGGGGCGACATGATAGAGGTGTATAAGTGGAAGGCAGGGTTAAACAAAGGGGACATTACAAAGGTACTCAAACTATCCAACCAGGAGCGAACTCGTAACAATGGTTTTAAATTAGACAAATTTAGATTTAGGCCTGAAATTGGTAAACACTGGTTTGGAAACAGAGTAGTGGATGAGTGGAACAAGTTACCAATTATCATCATTAACTCGAATACGCTGAATAGCTTCAAACATAGGTTGGATGCTTATATGAGCAATAGGGGTTGGGTATAAACGGGACTGCCCAGTATGGGTCAATAGGCCCGCTGCAGTTTCCTCCATTCTTATGTTCTTATGTTCTTATTTCTGCTTCAGAAAATCTCTCTCTCTCTCTCCAGTTCTTGAATTAAAAATTAGGGGTTTGTGTATTTTTTTACCGGATGTCGTTGTTGGCAGCCCGTGTTCAATCAACTGAAAGACGATTGCTCTTGTGCTGTACACGGTGATCACGTCACCCAACTGATCGACAGCGGCCACCCTACACTACAACCACCACCTGTACAGTTTGTCTCACCACTGCTACCACCACCACCACCACCACCACCTGTACAGTATGTCTCACCAATGCTCCACCACCACCACCACCAAGACCCCTACAGCATGTCCGACCACTGCCATCATCACTACAGTATGTCTCACTACTGCCACCACTACCACCACCACCCCTACAGTATGTCTCACCACTGCCACCACCACCATCATCCCTACAGTATGTCTCACCACTGCCACCACCACCCCTGCAGTATGTCTCACCAGGGGGCGCCGGTGGGTAGTGCGGTACACTCTTGCCTTGCAAACGAAATGTCACGGGTTCGATTCCCGGGCCGGTGGAAAGTTGTTCGGACACACTTCCCAGCCTCCCTCGGTCAATGTTCACCTAGCAGTAAAGTAGGTACCTGCTGTAAATCGAAAGTCGCGAATTCGTATTCAGGGAAAGTTGTTGGAGCTTCTAATAACTTGCTTAGACATAAACCATTGCCTATTCAGGCTTCTACGCCCTTGAATCTTCAGGCTTCTATGCCCTTAACTCATGAGACATAAAGGCAAGCATGAACTTAGCATGCTTCCCTGTTGGGCGCTGTAAACGCTTCTGCGCTTCACCTTACACAAGGATGTAGGGGGGTGCCCAATAAAAAAAAAAAAAAAATATGTCACACCACTACCACCACCACCCCTACAGTATGTCTGACCACTGCCACCACCACCACCCCTACAGTACGTCTCACTACTGCAACTACCACCACCCCTACAGTATGTCTCATCACTGCCATCACCAACACCCCTACAGTATGTCTCACCACTGCCACTACCACCACCACCACCCCTACAGTATGTCTCATCACTGCTATTACCACCACCCCTAGAGTATGTCTCACCACTACCACCACCACCCCTACAGTATGTCTCACCACTGCCACCACCACCACCCCTACAGTATGTCTCACCACTGTCACCACCACTACCCCTACAATATGTCTTACCACTGCCACCACCACCACCACCCCTACAGTATGTCTCACCACTGCCACCACCATCACCCCTACAGTATGTCTCACCACTGCCACCACCATCACCACCCCTACAGTATGTCTCACTACTGCCACTGCCACCACCCCTACAGTATTTCTCACCACTACCCCTACAGTATGTCTCACCACTGCCACTACCACCACCCCTACAGTATATCTCGCCACTGCCACAACCACCGTCACCCCTACAGTATGTCTCATCACTGCCACCACCACCACCAACCCTACAGTATGTCTCACCACTGCCACCACCACCCCTACAGTATGTCTCATCACTGCCACCACCACCACCACCCCTACAGTATGTCTCACCACTGCCACCACTACCATCACTCCTACAGTACGTCTCACCACTGCCACCACCACCCCTGCAGTATGTCTCACCAGGGGGCGCCGGTGGGTAGTGCGGTACACTCTTGCCTTGCAAACGAAATGTCACGGGTTCGATTCCCGGGCCGGTGGAAAGTTGTTCTGACACACTTCCCAGCCTACCTTGGTCCCTGTTCACCTAGCAGCAAAGTAGGTACCTGCTGTAAATCGAAAGTTGCGAATTCGTATTCAGGGAAAGTTGTTTGGAGCCTCCAATAACTTGCTTAGACATAAACCATTGCCTCTTCAGGCTTCTACGCCCTTGAATCTTCAGGCTTCTATGCCCTTAACTCATGAGACATAAAGGCAAGCATGAACTTAGCATGCTTCCCTGTTGGGCGCTGTAAACGCTTCTGCGCTTCACCTTACACAAGGATGTAGGGGGGTGCCCAATAAAAAAAAAAAAAAAATATGTCACACCACTACCACCACCACCCCTACAGTATGTCTGACCACTGCCACCACCACCACCCCTACATTATGTCTCACCACTACCACCACCACCCCTACAGTATGTCTCACCACTGCCACCACCACCACCCCTACAGTATGTCTCACCACTGTCACCACCACTACCCATTACAGTATGTCGTACCACTGCCACTACCACCACCACCCCTACAGTATGTCTCACCACTGCCACCACCATCACCCCTACAGTATGTCTCACCACTGCCACCACCATCACCACCCCTACAGTATGTCTCACTACTGCCATTACCACCACCCCTACAGTATTTCTCACCACTACCCCTACAGTACTCAAATTATCCAACCAGGAGCGAACTCGTAACAATGGTTTTAAATTGGACAAATTTAGATTTAGGCGTGAAATAGGTAAACACTGGTTTGGAAACAGAGTAGTGGATGAATGGAACAAGTTACCAAATATCATCATTAACTCGAATACGCTGAATTGCTTCAAACATAGGTTGGATGCTCATATGAGCAATAGGGGTTGGGTGTAAACGGGACTGCCCAGTATGGGCCAATAGGTCCGCTGCAGTTTCCTCCATTCTTATGTTCTTATGTTCTTATGTATGTCTCACCACTGCCACTACCACCACCCCTACAGTATATCTCACCACTGCCACAACCACCATCACCCCTACAGTATGTCTCATCACTGCCACCACCACCACCACCCCTACAGTATGTCTCACCACTGCCACCACCACCCCTACAGTATGTCTCATTACTGCCACCACCACCCCTACAGTATGTCTCACCACTGCCACAACCACCACCACTCCTACAGTATGTCTCACCACTGCCACCACTGCCATCACCCCTACAGTATGTCTCACCACTGCCATCACCACCACCACCACCACCCCCCTACAGTATGTCGCATCACTGCCACCACTACCATCACCTCTATAGTATGTCTCACCATTACCACCACCACCACCCTCACCTATGTAATGATTGTTTATCAGACCACAGTTTAGAGCCCAGAGAATTACAACACATATAACATTAAGTAAGGGCCCATGTGGTAACACACATAACAAGTTGACACATCCTGGGTCAGGACCCAGGGGACCTGACCCCGTTCACTAATTGCTTGATTTATCCGGGTGACCTGAAACCACACCTAGCCAAGACACACCCAGGCATGATCACCCACCTGGGCAAACACAGCTGTCCAGATCTAATGAGTTTAGTGTTAATTGGGAGAGGTCATCTGCTGGCTCTCCTCCAACATAAAGGCCCTGCAGCCACTTTCATGGGTCATTGATTCCCAATTCATATTCAGACAACTTTCACAACACTATCTACGGAAGAGGGAGTCACGCTCGTCACTAGTCGAGGTGGGGAGGGAGACTACCTCCCCCCCCCCCCGCCCCCCAGCCTTGCGTCACCAGCTAAGCAGAGTCTTCCATAGGAGAAAGTCCAGAAGCACCTGCTGGGCCTCCCACAGGTCACACGCAAGTCTTTTGTCAGAGCTATCCATAGAGTGAGTTACTTACGTTGGAAGTGTATTCATTCATGTTTGCATCCGAGAGTCACTGTCTAGTAACGTAAATATAATGTCCGAGTAATGTGTCCATGCGACATATGTGCTAGTAACTTCGATATGATTTTCTATTAATTTGCCTGTGTCGTTGAGTGAATAATAAATAGCAGTATTGAAAACGGTGTTTACAAGATGTCCCTTAAGAACGTAATATAAGTGTAAATAACTAACCGACCACGATACCAAACTTCCTGTCTTTACATTCCTCCTACTATAAATATTCTACATATATATATATCTTCTATACGAGTTTTGACTTGTTATACCTCTATCGTATGTCTCACTACTGCCACCACCACCACCACCACCCCTACAGTATGTCTCACTACTGCCACCATCACCACCATCCTAACAGTATGTCTCACCACTGCCACCACCACCACCACCACCACCCCTACAGTATGTCTCACCACTGCCATCACCACTACCACCCCTACAGTAAGTCTCACCACTGCCATCACCACCACCACCCCTACAGTATGTCTCACCACTGCCACCACCACCACCCCTACAGTATGTCTCACCACTGCCGTCACCACCACCACCCCTACAGTATGTCTAACCACTGCCGCCGCCACCACTACCCCTATAATATGTCTCACCACTGCCATCACCACCACCCCTACAGTATGTCTCACCACTGCCACCACCACCACCCCTACAGTATGTCTCACCACTGCCACCACCACCACCCCTACAGTATGTTCTCACCATTACCATCACCACCACCCCTACAGTATGTCTCACCACTGCCACCACCCCTACAGTATGTCTCACCACTACCACCACCACCACTCCTACAGTATGTCTCACCACTGCCATCACCACCACCCCTACAGTATGTCTCACCACTGTCACCACCATCACTCCTACAGTATGTCTCACCACCACTACCACCACAATCCTTACAGTATGTTTCACCACTGCCACCACCACCCCTACAGTATGTCTCACAACTGCCACCACTGCCATCACCCCTACAGTATGTCTCACCACCGCCACCACCACCACCACCACCCCTACAGTATGTATCACCACTGCCACCACCACCACCACCACCACCCCTACAGTATGTCTCACCACTGCCATCACCACTACCACCCCTACAGTAAGTCTCACCACTGCCATCACCACCACCACCCCTACAGTATGTCTCACCACTGCCACCACCACCACCCCTACAGTATGTCTCACCACTGCCATCACCACCACCACCCCTACAGTATGTCTCACCACTGCCATCACCACCACCACCCCTACAGTATGTCTCACCACCGCCACCACCACCACCCCTACAGTATGTCTCACCACTGCCACCACCACCACCCTACAGTATGTCTCACCACTGCCCCCACCACCACCACCACTACCCCTACAGTATGTCTCACCACTGCTATCACCACCACCACCCCTACAGTATGTCTCACCACTGCCACCACCACCACTCCTACAGTATGTCTCACCACTGCCACCACCACCACCCCTACAGTATGTCTCACCACTGCCACCACCACCACCACCTCTACAGTATGTCTCACCACTGCTACCACCACCACCACCACCCCTACAGTATGTCTTACCACTGCCCCCACCACGACCACCACTACCCCTACAGTATGTTTCACCACTACCATCACCACCACCACCCCTACAGTATGGCTCACCACTGCCATAACCACCACCACCTCTACAGTATGTCTCACCACTGCCACCACCACCACCCCTACAGTATGTCTTACCACTGCCCCCACCACGACCACCACTACCCCTACAGTATGTCTCACCACTGCTATCACCACCACCACCCCTACAGTATGTCTCACCACTGCCACCACCACCACTCCTACAGTATGTCTCACCACTGCCACCACCACCACCCCTACAGTATGTCTCACCACTGCCACCACCACCACCACCTCTACAGTATGTCTCACCACTGCCATCACCACCACCACCCCTAGAGTATGTCTCACCACTGCCACCACCACCACCACCCCTACAGTATGTCTCACCACTGCCATCACCACCACCACCCCTACAGTATGTCTCACCACTGCCACCACCACCACTCCTACAGTATGTCTCACCACTGCCACCACCACCACCTCTACAGTATGTCTCACCACTGCCACCACCACCACCCCTACAGTATGTCTTACCACTGCCCCCACCACGACCACCACTACCCCTACAGTATGTTTCACCACTACCATCACCACCACCACCCCTACAGTATGGCTCACCACTGCCATAACCACCACCACCTCTACAGTATGTCTCACCACTGCCACCACCACCACCCCTACAGTATGTCTTACCACTGCCCCCACCACGACCACCACTACCCCTACAGTATGTCTCACCACTGCTATCACCACCACCACCCCTACAGTATGTCTCACCACTGCCACCACCACCACTCCTACAGTATGTCTCACCACTGCCACCACCACCACCCCTACAGTATGTCTCACCACTGCCACCACCACCACCACCTCTACAGTATGTCTCACCACTGCCATCACCACCACCACCCCTAGAGTATGTCTCACCACTGCCACCACCACCACCACCCCTACAGTATGTCTCACCACTGCCATCACCACCACCACCCCTACAGTATGTCTCACCACTGCCACCACCACCACCACCCCTACAGTATGTCTCACCACTGCCACCACCACCACCACCCCTACAGTATGTCTCACCACTGCCACCACCACCAGCTCAAGAAAGAGATTGAGGGAAGGAGATAAAAAATCAAACGAGTACATATCGTCTGGTTTTTTTTATTTTAAAGATAGAACTTTTATCTGATGCCACCAGACATGTGTGTGTGTGTGGTAAGAGAGAGAGAGAGAGAGAGAGAGAGAGAGAGAGAGAGAGAGAGAGAGAGAGAGAGAGAGAGAGAGAGAGAGAGAGAGCCTTTATCACTCATTATTATACGAGAGAGAAGGGAAATAAAGAGTTAAATAACCAATATCTTTCACTCCCAGACGAAAAGGAAAGAGAGAGAACCACTACATCTCACGACCATACGAGACAGAGTGAAAGAGCCAGACTCCGTCCTCAGGACAAAAGAGCCAGCTTTGTTGACACACGTACGACCTTTCAACTGAGCTGTTTCCGACTTCCTTATCAACTAATGGCAAGGACCACCGCCACTACCTCCTGCCACCTTTAGCACCCCACCACTACATCCTACTCTCCCTAATTCATCCTAGCACTACCTTTTTCGTCTATAACACCCCCATACTGTACCACTGTTTACTACTTCCCTCACCAGGATAACGCGAGGACCATAGGAGACGACTGATACAATTAACCTTGTACAACAAATTTTCTCCAAACACCACAAGGAATTTAAAGTAATTAGTAACTACTTTAACATCACGAATCCTGAGAGGCCAGTGAAACGTAATCTTCAGGAGACACAGACCTACCAAACATCTCTGACAACATTGAGTACCGCTATTGAGTGTCGCTAAAGACAGCCATATACTGTAATAGCGCCGAGTTGACCAGCTTCAAAAACAAATATCACTAAACCTGGTTTGATAATAATGAGCTAAATATTCAATAAATTGCTCAAAGAAGAACAACTCTCTGCACCTGGGAAAAACAAAACAAAAAAACAATAGTTCAATGAAACATCCATAACAGCAAGGACAGGTGGTGGGAGGACAAATTGAAGGATATTCCACATCTTGCCGACAATCACGACAGTATCTTCAGTGTCACAAGATCCATTTATGAACAAACGTCTCTTTCGCTTTCAGAACGATGGAAGAACATTTCAAGACGCTCCTGAACCGGGAGTCGAACGTCGGAAGCACACCATCGACATAAACATCCTATCTATGAAACACTCGCAGAACCACTAAATATATCAATGAAGATCTGATATCATATCATCTATTAATGCGATTCTGTGTAGCACCTCCGAATGGGAAGGTAGAAACTTGGTTAATTCAATAGTAATAAAACACTGTATTTACCAATTACACTTTCCAAGATAGAAGCTCTCCCATTTCAGGATGCAATCATTCTGCCAAATTCTAAAATAAATATGCTAGGCCTCACCATTTTCTCTAATATGTCATGGAAGCCACACATCCATGACATTGCTAAAGCTGCCTCCCGAAAACTGGGAATGCTGTATAGATGCCGCAGCTTCTTTACTCCTGAGCAGTTGCTTCAAGTATATAAGGGATTCATTCGTCCTAACTTGGAGTACTGCTCTCATATCTGGGGTGGCTCTTCTTCTGCCCAACTGTTAGATGCGGTGGAATCAAAGGCATTTCATCTTAATAACTCTCCTCCTTTAGTTGACAATCTTTCTTCCCTTTCCCTTCGCCGCAATGTTGCTTCACTCTCTCTCTCTTTTACAGGTACTTTAACGGGCAATGTTCGGTAGATTTGGCATTCTATGTACTGCCGGCAAGGCCGTGGACTCATAACACAAGTCTTGCCCGCGGTGCCCACCGTTTCTGTGGATGTCGGTTATACTAGAATAACCCGTTATAGTACATCCTTCTTTCTTCACACATCCAAACTGTGGAATGCTCTGCCTTTTTCTGTGTTTCCATACTCTTGCACTCTGTCTCACTTCAAAAAGTTGGTTTTCCGACATGTTTTTGGTGTAGATTAATATGGTCTTTTTCTTCTCTATTTTTAATTTATTTTTACTCCTATTTTTTCGTCCACGAGGCCCTGTTGTGGGTCGATGACCTGTGCCTTGGTTGGCTCTTCCCAGTAAAAAAAAAAAATAAAAAAAAAAATAGTCTTTGAATTTGAGAAGAAATACCCGCTTAATTCAGTGATGCAACCATCGCCCCAGTCTTCAAGAATGGGGGCATGTCCATCTTAGGGAACTACCGAGTTATTAAACCTCCTTTCTATCACTGGGAAAATCCTTACCTAAATTCTAGCTACAATTCTAGTCCACGTGATTACAAGGTTTTCTCACTTGCAATCTGTTATTGTTAATGGACTAGTGTAATTACTAATATTGTTACGTACTGAAAGACGTTAGTTGTTGAAGTGAAGTGATATTATTATAAAGTCAACGCTAAACCCTAGTGTGGGCTCCAGCCCTCGCATGAAAGAACCATCATCATCCTTATTACCCATCAAATTCAAGGAAAATATCGTGAACCATAGCAGAATTTGTACAGTACATTAAGCCCCCGGGTGAACCAGTTATATGTTGACTGAGGAAATAGTCTTGAACTGTTTCAAGGTAATCCTCCGATTCTAAGTTTCCTGTTTAGTCAGTCCAATCTATCTGAGTCATGCGATTAGCTTTCTCTACCATCGATAAGCTCTAGCCAAACTGTCTCTGTAGTCAATTCAGTTATAATGTCGTTGTTGATGCTACACTTCAAATTATCCCTGACATACATTGCACCCCACTTCCATTCCTTATCTTACTATCGGGATGAAATAAATTATATCCCTAATTTGATATTATACAGGTAAATCATCGAAGCTAAAATTTATGTAAATGTTTTTATAATGATATTTTCCAACACCTGCAATCTTCCATCTTAGTTCTAATTTCGTTTTATTGTCGTTCTGAGAACATTTCTTAATGCCATTTTGTTATATACTTCCGTGTCCACTGCAGTTTCCCCGACCCTCATGTTCCCGTGTTCTCCTAGTCGTTTAAAGACCATATCTTATCAACTGGCAGGGATCCGGGATCCCTCGATTCATCCAAATACAATCTATTACAACCTTGAAGTTACCAAGGAGCTCTTCACTCCTATATCGACCACTATTGTTGCTTCCTGCATTAACACACATGGTGGGTTTATTTCCATTGTCAGAAATTATATTTTCTATTCTGTCAACTATGCCTGCCATCCCAGCTCCTGGCAAACACACTTGCTGATCCTGTTCTTGCTACAGGCTGCTCGCCCCTGCATCACGCCAAGGAATCTCAATTTTTAAGGTTTTTTTACGTTAATTGTCGACTTCATGTTTGCCTCTCCTACTGATAATTATTATCAGGAAAGTTACTTTGATATTTAACAAACACCATGGAGTAAAGTCCCCAAAATCTCACTTGAGAAAAACTCAGAATTCTAGATGGCCTACGCCGCACTTGTAGCTCGGGGACAACAGTTGTATGCTCTGTCAAATGACCTGGCTAACTTCGTACCTGACAATTCTTACACCAATGTCCTTCCTCATTCCACTAGCGTCACGCCCGCAGTTCAGACAAGGCAGTTTTGTCAAGTGTCAATCATCGAACACAAAAAATCTACTGTTGTCGGTTTCAAGTCAGGTGTAATCGACCCATCTCAACTTCCAAAACTAACCACCACTTCCCAAGTTGACTCAGTCACAGGACAATGTTTGGAATGTAAGTTTTTCCTTGGTAGCCCAGTAACACAATGTCCTTCATGGAGTGGTTTCATGCAAATGGCAGTGAGAAGGGAAACGCTGCAGAAGAGCTGGATCAAGATTATTTGCTTTACACTCACTTTGAACAGAAATTATATAAACAGCATGGGTTGGGAAAGTGTCCAGTCACCTTTGTTCAGCCTCTCTACATCAAATGTACATCAAAATAGCTGAAATTGTTCAATCCTCTCCTGATCTCAATAATATATTTGTCAAGCTTAGTGGGCTTCAAAGGACCATATCATAAATGGGGTCTATTGGTGACATAATGGTTGGTAGTTGTTTAGAGTACTTGTGGGAGACCGTCTATGCTCCCTGTTCGGTTGTCCATGTAATGACAGAGCATGCAATAATCATGCTCTCTGTGCAAGTTTCCTGACAACAGTCGGCCTCATAATGATCTCACTGTGCTGTTTGAATGGGGTTAATATTAATCGCCTCCATGCAGTGCTCAAGATGTTTCTCACCGGTGTGTGCCACTCTTACTGAGCTGAATGAAGAGGTGGTTCAACAACTAACCTGTGTCAGAGATGATCTGATGGCGCTCGGAAATTGTAGATATAATATATACAGTATGTTCTAGTGCTATTGCGTTTCACTCAAAGAGAACACACAGGGGATTATAGTCTGTATCTTCACGATAACAGTGAAATCCACCCAATCTTCCATGCTGCAAGTCATCTTGCTTATGAGAATTCCGCCAGTCTCTACTTTGATAGCATGATAAAGTTATCCAAGGATATGGGTGAGGACGAGTTCCGTAAATCAACCAAGCTAAGTTACTTCACTATCAGAAAAATAAATAAGTTCTGGAGCTGAATTTTTACAGACCAAACAGTTGAACAGGATGTAAAGCGTTTGTTGAATATATCCGAGGTCTAGCTCAGAGTCGGGGAGTTCCTGACAGCATTCTAACAAATTACTTACCTCCAGCGGGTAGCGGCGCCCGAGGTAGGAGCAGTCATTACAGTGATTGTTATAGAGGCTGTGAAGGCAATCGTTACAGTGGTTATCAACGCGGTCGTTACTGTCATTCCAGCGATCGCTACAGCAGTTACCAAAGCGATTTTCTCAGTAGTCATTATTTCAGGCCAGCATTTGGTACAGCAGATTTAAAAGCAGGCGTTGCAGTGGTCGTTAACGTGGATATGAGATCATTAGCTTGGAAAGTCGTTACCCTGTTCATTAAAACATTTTTTTTTACAGCGTTCGTTAAGGATTTATTCAGTGTGGTCGTTAAAGATATTATTAGTGTGGTCGTTAAGAATTTAGTCTGTGTGGTCGTTAAAGATTTAGTCAGTGTGGTCGTTAAGGATTTAGTCAATGTGGTCGTTCAGGATTTAGTCAGCGTGGTCGTTCAGGCATTATTACAACGGTCATTATACTGGAGTAGATACACTGGTTATTTCGGCAGTCATTACAGTGGTCATTTCAGCAGTCGTTACAGTGGTCATTACAGCAGTCGACACAGTTTTATAGTCGTTTAAACAGCTAGATATAGTGGATGCCATAAAATTAGTTACAGCAGTCCTTTAAGTGACGAGTTCGTTAGATAGTGACATTGTTGGTGAAGGGCGTGGGTGTGTTAGAAGAAGTCATGATCCGTCCTTATGGGGAAATGACTTTTGCAAAGAGGGAACGTATGAGTGTGTGTGCCAATGGTACGAAAGTCTCATAAGTAATGCACCACGTAATACTCGGTTGTGTATGGTGATGCCAACTGCAGTGTTTGCAGTTCTGTTTTTACAGTACCCGAGGTATAAATGAAAGAATTGTGAGGACTGTCTTGGCCAAGGTGTGTGTCACCGGTCGATGGAGGTGGATAAGCAGCGTACAAGTAGTAATGTGAGGAAGATCAGTGGCTATTTATTTTCACATGTCTTCTCTTCACCTTGATATCCCCTTTTGCAACCTATGGGTTTCATATGGACTGATATACCCTTTTTTTAGGTAAAAGTTTTGAAAAAGCTGGCACAACTTTTGGCATACTAAGGGCTTGGAAGACGTATGTATACCCTTTCATAAAGTAAGGATCTTGAGAATGATAACACTACTTAACAAGGGTTCGGTAACATGGATCAAATACGCTGCACTTTATTAATTTTGGGGAGCTGATTTAAAATATGGCAATAAAAAAATGTGTCTCGTAACATTTTTATGATATATGTCTGTATGTAGTGTAGGAATATAAGATACGTACTTGTGTTGGTAGGGATATATTAAATGCAAGGTTGGCAATACTGAACAGGAGAATGGAGAGAATACAACGCCGAGGCTGTGTTAATTCACCAAATTCACCAAACTAAGTATCCAAATGTACTTTCGACAATAAGGCCCGTTCCTCACGGAGAAGGCCTCCCCTATACCTACACCACCTGCTAATTTGGAAGAGCTCTCAACTTCGGATGAGGAAATTGAGGAAGAAATCCCAGAATCATCCCATGATCCTCCTTTTATTGACCAGACTTCCAATGACCCACATCTTATAGAACAAAGTGAACTTAATGATCTTGTACGTGATCTCCGTCTGTCAAAACAGCAGGCGGAACTTTTAGCATCAAGAATGCAGGAATGGAACTTGCTAGCGAAACAGAGAAGAATTTATGTTTTAGGAAAATAAATATTACATTGTCTTCATTCTACTGTATGCAGGATTCCCTCTGTACTGCTGTAGCTGAACTGCTGTCAGATTTGGGAGAAATACATGACCCAAAGGAATGGTGGCTTTTCATAGATTCCTCCAAGTTTAGTTTGAAAGCAGTATTGTTGCATAATGGGAACCAGAAGCTCTCAGTTCTAGTAGCGCATTCTGTAGGTTTAAAGAAAACGTATGATAGTATGGATATCAACGACCTCACGGGCAATCCCCAATGGGAGGTTCACGGCGCCATCAGCTCTATGAACAGGCTTTGTGTGAAATATAACATAGTCTAGGATTGCCTTTATTGTCCTTGTGGCATGGTTGGTATCGTTCCATGGTCCCACCCATATGGTCGAGGGTTCGAATCCTGGCTGGTGAGATTGTTGATTATACCATATTTTTATTTATTTATTTATTTATTTATTTATTGTAAAATAAATAGATGTGCTTATAGGTTGTTTAAATTGTAGTTCCTCAGGTGCCAAGATTAACATTGACATTATTCTGGTGGATATGTCTTATAAGTAAGAAAAATGCTGTAATTGTAGGAAAAAATCAATGTATTCACAAATTACTTCACTCATCTGCTGTGTCAAATGGCAAGAAACATTAACATTTTACTAAAAAAATTATGACGGATTTGTTTCGTAATTGGGAAAAAGAGTGTGACTGTAAACTGAACATATTGAAAGGTGGAAATGATGATAAACTGTTTCACTGTGCGTTTAATACAATATTAATCTTATTTTTGCAGGGGCGGATCCAGGCATTTTTATTTAGTAAAAAGTAATTACTATTGACCTCAGAATCTCTTAATGTCAAGTGCACATGGCTTCAAAATGGCCTCAAAATGCCCATGATATTGGTCAAATTAAAAAAAAAAAATCGGGGGCTTACAGTACCCTCCCCAAAACCCCCTAGCTGGGTGGGCTTGGTCTGCTCGCCATGTTCCTCCACCCATGGCGAGATTCCTGGATCCGCCCCTGTTTTGGGTTAGGTAGGATATAAATTTCGCTGGGTTGGTCCGCAGAAAAATACCTACAGTAATCGTAATGCGGCCTATGACTGAGGAAAGGTTGCCCGGGGTTCGGACAAAATCCCCGCAGGACAAAACCCCCTAGGACAAAATCCCTTGGACAAAACCCCTGCAGGACAAAACACCCTCTAGTGAAGTGAAAAGTAGGACAAAACACCCGTATTTAGAGTAAAAAATTGGACAAAAGCCCCCATTTTGTATATTTTCAGACATTAAGTCTATTTAAATAATTTTAGGTTAGGTTAGGTTAGGTTAGGAGCTTTTGTCTTATGTTTTTATTCTAAACAAGGAGGTTTTGTCCTACTTTGCACTTTACTTGAGGGGGTTTTGTCCAAGAAGGTTTTTGTCCAAGGTGGATTTGTCCAAGAAGGTTTTGTCCAAGGGGGTTTTGTCCTAGGGGGGATTTGTCCGAGGGAGGGGGGTGGTTGTCTTACATTCAAAGATGCCCATGCCAGACCTACACCATACTGTGATACAAAGTCTCCTACTGAACTTTAGCACAGTGTTGGTCAACCTACAAACGGCTGTCATGGTCACAATGACGGCTGGTCTATTTTAAACTTGATGATTCATATTATACTCCATGCCCACAAAATATGTGGATAATTGGTGAGTTATCCCTAGGAAGAAAAGCGTTTTCCCTCTCCGTAAGTCCCGCCCATTTGGGGTACTTCAGTTGTCAATGTGTATATTCCATGTTTTCCTGGCAATCTCAATCTCGAATTAGTTTGTATAAATCAACTTAAGAAATTTGCCATACCCTTGTCAACTGAGGGTCATCTTTGAATGTGTAGCAGTTGATTTGAATGTAATTCTGTCATTGCGTGAGTAGCCACCTCCGGCAACTCATACGGTATATAAACCTATGGGAGAAGGAGGAACAGCCCTTCCTTGACGCTTCCAAATTATCTCAGGTATGTGTGTTCCCCTCTGATATAGTCATTCAGTTTAACTTAGTCAATTTAGTGAATATCAGTGTTCATGTTATAGCAGTGAAATTGTCATTTACCCAGTGTAAGAATTACTATAACGTAAATGTCGTCTGTCGTTGCTAGACGAAAGATCGTTTGTGATTGAGTTATCATCTGCCCTTCCTTGAGGCTTCCAAATTATCTCAGCTCCAGTGTGTGGGTTATTTGAACACCCCACCGGCTGCCCTGGGTCTGTGGATACCTAACAGTTAGCTGTAGTGGACGATGTCGGTGATTCGACAAGATTGAACTGCTCCATGCATCTTGGGAACTAGACCCCAGACTCTCGCCACGTGTCAGACTTCAACGGACCATAACAGTGATCATCATTTGTTGAAACGCCAGTGTTCTACCCTGGGACACTCCTTGCAGTTATATGGTCCACGGTGTTTGTTGTATATGATTGGGGATAATTAACTGAAAATAATTATCCTATGTTGGGTAGTGAACCCATACAATTGTTAGTATCAGTAATAACGTGTTGTGTTGTGAGTACATCCTCCTTATGTACTGTACTAACAACAGTTCTAGTGAAGGTACCAAATGTAAGTTTGTCTTGTAGCTGTGTGTAATGTAATTTACCACCAGTAATGTTGTAAGAAGTAAGAGTATCTGATTGGAGTTGCAGTTGAGTAGCCAAGGGATTGAGCCTTGTAGTTGTATGTTAATTTCATTTTAGTAAACTATTCCTTAGAGTATATTAGGGGTATCATTTTCCCAGTATTCACCTATATTTTGTCCAATGCTTGATACCAGAATTACAGTACCCAGGTGCCCAAACCCTCGCCATGCTACCAAAGGTCTGAGGTGATGAAGTAACTGTGAAATGAAAGTATTAGACAGAACAACTGAAGGAAATATGACAAAGAAAGAAGTATGAAATAAGAATATAAGAGAGAAGAAGAAAATCCCCGCCCTTAATGGTGGCAGCGTGTCCCCCTCTCTTATACCGCATTAATGGAAGTGGTAATATACGTACTGTACGTAAGGCTGTAACACTCATTGATGGTCAAAGTGCACAATACTTAAACATAAAACTGTAACACGAAGTTATGGTATACCTGGATGAAGCTTTACACACCAAGCGAGGTTCAAGATGCATGTTTATGAAACAGGAAATTTTGTATTCTTGTAACTTGATCTGTGATGTTACACTAAACAAGAGAAATACAAACAACTAAGACCATACCGCAGATTGAATTAAAACAAATATCATTATATTCCAAAGGACACAGAAATAGAAGAGGACGGGCAAGGATAAATGTCTGGAGGAACTAAAAGGACTTCTTATTTATTTTGCGTAAATATAGCAACTTCAATGTTTCCTTATCATGTTTTGTGGCGCTCCAGACAGCCTTCATCGAGAAGGTTCTTCCTAAAAATTACACAACAGATGATCGTTAACGTACCGATAACTTGGCTATCAACAGCAGCACTCACGAGAACCTTTACAGCAAAAATACTAATAATAGATACGAAACAAATGAAACTTCACAGATGAAACGAAGAAAACTGTTATGGTTCACTTAATGAGGAAAGTTTACCAGGCCAGACAGGGTGGTGGAGTGTGTGGTACTGTGGTGGTGAGTGTTGTGCTGTGTTGGTGAGTGTGGTACTGTGGTGGTGAGTGTTGTGCTGTGGTGGAGAGTGTGGTACTGTGGTGGTGAGTGTGGTACTGTGGTGGAGAGTGTGGTACTGTGGTGGTGAGTGTGTGGTGGTGAGTGTTGTGCTGTGGTGGTGAGTGTTGTGCTGTGGTGGTGAGTGTGGTACTGTGGTGGAGAGTGTGGTACTGTGGTGGAGAGTGTGGTACTGTGGTGGAGAGTGTGGTACTGTGGTGGTGAGTGTTGTGCTGTGGTGGAGAGTGTGGTACTGTGGTGGTGAGTGTTGTGCTGTGGTGGAGAGTGTGGTACTGTAGTGGTGAGTGTTGTGCACACAGCTTCTTCACCACCACGACTCCTGCTGTGCCTCCTCATGGCACCACACGGTAACTGTACGCCTCGCAGCTCCAGGCTAGACCTACAAGGGATCTCGGAGCAGCAGTGGGCCCCGGAGGGACGGTGCATATGCCCAATGGTAGTGGTGGTGACAGACCGATGTATTAGCCCCTGTCTCATAGACAGTAGTACTTATATAAATACCGGTTAATACATTTGTCTCATACAATTATATCATCCCTCGTAATTTTCCATGAGCTGTGAGGTTCATGTTCAGATCACGTGATAGGTATTTTCTTTGAACGACTCAGCTATGTTTATAGAAGAGGGGCGTGGCTTACAGGCCAGGTTAGCGTGGCAATACTACAAGTTGTGTCACGGTGTGGAGGTTAATAACAGCGCATAGAGTAAATTGTGCCATAATGAGGAGGTTTATATTAGTGTGTTGACTAAGTTGTGTCATATTGTAAACTTTGTAGAGGCTTATGCCAGTGTGTAAAGTTGCATCACAGTATGGAGGTTTGTATCATCTTGGGCTGCTTGGAGAACAAGATCATTTTGTCTCACTCCTTTGTCTCAGCTTCCGTATGTAGTTCTGCAGTAATGGTACATGGAGCGGCAAGTATCCTCTAGGCTTTGTATGATGGCAGTGATGGTGATGCAGCAGTGATACATGAGGCGGCCAGCGTCCACCAAATTATTCATAATGCCAGTAAGGATGGTATTAGTGCAATAGTGAATTAGATGAGACATACATAAACGTAGAGAAACTGAAGCACCTGAAGCAGTGGCTGGTGAAATAGAAATGTGGCAAGAGGATTAGAGCAGGCTGGGACAGGGACTGTTGAAGTGGCTAAGGATAGAAGACATGCATAGGCTGTTGTAAGGACAGGTAGGGACAGGGCCAGGCTGGGACGTGGCCAGGCTGGTACAGGGCCAGGCTGGGACAGGGCCAGGCTGGTACGTGGCCAGGTTGGAACTGAGCAAGGCTGGAACTAGTCCAGGCTGGGACAGGGCCAGGCTGGTACAGTATTGAGGACGTAACTATCAGCGGAGGGTTGCGTGTCGCATCTGTGTAACTTATCAAAATCACGAGACCGTCACCACCACACCCTCACCTCGACACCCTTATCCACCACCACTCTGGGAGGACGTACGAACGCATCACTGACCACTCTACCCACCTATACCCACCTACACCCACCTGCACCCACCTACACCCACCTGCACCCACCTATACCCACCTGCACCCACCTACACCCACCTGCAACCACCTACACCCACCTGCACCCACCTGAAACGCATTAACATAAAAAACACGGATTTATATCCTACAATAATCACTAACTTCCACCAAAAGCCATCAACATCTACCAGCACCCATCATTACTCACAAGCAACCAGCGTAATCACCATCAACACATGTTATCAACCTTCACCATACCTCATGACAACCCTAACACCCACCAACACTTTACTGTAACATAGTTGTGGTGTGATAATTGTGATAACCTTGTCTTGTTATAGTGCTATTATTGTGACAGTCATGATGTTTTTACTGTGGCAGCAATATCGTTTTTTTTTTAAAGATATATCTGGTATTGTTACTGTGAGTGTTATTGTCGTTGTTGTTACTATAACAGAGTTACTGAATTTTGGCGTTGCTGCTGCGTCAGGATTATGGTGGTGTTACTATAACAATATTGTGTTGTTACTGTGACAGCGTTGCGACGATGGCATAGTAACAGTTGTGGTGCTGTTATAGTAACAGGGTTATGATATTGTTATAGTAACACATTTGAGGTGTTGTTACTGCGACAGGGTTGTGATGTTTGTATAGTAACAGTTGTGCAAATGCTAAATGGTGACGCTGATGGTACAGCATGACTGTGGAAACAAGGTGGTGGTGCGGTGCAACAACACCATCAACTTCACCATGCTACATTACCATGAACCAAACCACGGTGAGGTGCTATGTTGTTACACTACTAAGGAAGGTAACATGCTGTTACAACGTCCCATATCAGTCATCCCTCTCCTGAAATCAAATTACAATATCGAATGTTTCTGATCCCCTTCTTGTACCGGTGTCCTTCCTATGCTACACCCAGGCTCCCATGTGCCTCACCTGCCCCCCCCCCCCACCTCATCAGACTATAGCCACACGTGAGCATTCACCTACAGCCTCTCTCTCTCTCTCTCTCTCTCTCTCTCTCTCTCTCTCTCTCTCTCTCTCTCTCTCTCCTTAATCCTTCTGTTTTTTCTTTATTCTACTTCTCTACCTTCACTTATTATTCCATCGTACCACAGCACCACTATAGAGGCTCGAAAACAACACATAAGGCCCCAGGCTGGTAACAAGTCCTTGAGCCTCATGGTGAAATGCAGTTGAACCTCAGCACAGACGACGTGTTGGTGGTGGCGTGATTGCTTTTTTTGTTTAACAATTTATTGACAGATCTTGGAGTACAGTTTGCCTATTCTGAGTAATTCAGTCAGGTCTTGACACTGAGGGTTGTATCATTTCTCACTGCCACGCAGGACAGGGGTTCATACCTAAAGAAATACATCATAGTCATTAGCAGTATATATAGGTTAGAGTCATGTGGGAGATGTCACTATTCACTGCCATGCAGGAAAGTGGTTCATATACATTGAATGTCATATTCTAATTGAAGATTAATCAGCGTGGGCTAGGAATTTTGGGATAAACAGCAAGAATATCCTCAAGCACCCCCGATTCAATGTAGTTATTACAAAGTTCATGATGCAATAAGCCAGGTAGTCTGAAGTCTTTGACAGTGTCACATTCAATAATATAGTGTTCAAGTGTATGCCTTAAAGTTTTATCACAAAGTTTGCATGCTGAGTGTTCCGGTATGGGTACAGCGTTACTAACTTGCCAGATGTGTCTGTATCCTAGCCTAATTCTGGCCACGACTACATCATATTGTCTGGTTCTGTCCTTATGCTGGCCATACCGGTACCCCTTGTCACAAAATTTATCATATTTACTCATGCTACAACTGTCAGGTGTCTCTGCATTTCTCAGTTCTTCTAGGTCAGAGTTCATGATTTTGAATTGAATGTTTTTAAGCACAACATTGGACAGGCCAAGGTCACGGTCAATATTTTCTTTCTTACATGCCTCATCGTCCAGTCTATCAGCACGGTCATGATACGTAATTCCAACATGGGACAGAATCCACACAAATTCCATACGAGAGTTGTTCTCATTGGCAGTTATCACATATCTTATAAAATCACATACAACTTTAGACATAGAACCTGACGCGCTGTTCATTGATTTCAAAGCACTTTGAGAGTCACAGAATATCACCCCACCCCCATATTCTTTAAGGTAGTCTGTAGCTAAGTAGATTGCAGTTAGTTCAGTTTGTGTTGTGCTGACCCAGTTGTTCAGCCTTTGCTTGTTTGACACTATCATCTCTTTTTCTGTATATATTACAATTGCACTGCCTGTTCTACCTGTGTTTGTCTGCACAGAACCAGCACAACATTCACTTGATTTAATACTCTCTATGTGTCTGTTAATAGTTTGTAGTGTGACACATCTCATCACATCGGTGTTTAACATTTGCTTACTACCAACAGGAGTGTAATTAATAGGAACTGTTCTATCCAGCCAAGGAGTAATGGTGTTAATGGGTTAGTCTATTTTTTTTTATGGGGATTAGCCCACCCGGGCACAGGTCACTGACCCACATCAGGGCCTTGGGGGTGAAAAATGTAATAATAATAATAATAATAATAATAATAATAATAATAATTCATATTAAATAAATTTTATAATAACAATACAAAATTAAAACTAAAATAATAATAATTCATCGTAAATAAAATCTATAATTCAAAATACAAAATTAAAAATAAAATGATAATGAAAACAATAATAATAATGATAATAATAAAGAACCATAAAGAAATGAAAAAATGAAAAAATCAAAAGTGAGAAACAATATATGTTGTGTTGTCAAAGTAAGAGAAACAATTGAAGCCCTGTAATTGTGTGTAAATGAGGCAGAAAGTAAGATCAGCAACCTGGGACTTGGTCACAATTTTCGTGATGCCATATTGCAGCAGGGTCTACCATTAGACAACATATTATGCTTCCAATATCTTCCCAGACGGTAGTACCTCCCTGTTTGGTAGCTGCCTACTACCTACTACTGGGACATTCAGTTTCAAGAGATCAGCAACACTTTTATGAACCCACGCCCCAAAGAGAGTCTTTTGTGGAAGGTTAGCGAGATAGTCGGGATTACTTAGATAGAACATCAACTCAGATTGAGCTGTAGTTTGGGACCATTGTTCTTCAAAACTTTGACACAAAACATGGTATTAAGTAGAGCTATCCTCTCAGATAGGGAGGGCAGCCTGAGCTCTTTCCCCATGTTTTCAATTCTGGTTGATTTGGGGCATCCTAGAATGATGCACATGGCTTAATTTTGCACTACCTCAAGGCTGTTGAGTTGTTTAGACGGAATAGTCACAAGATGGAGAGCATGATAGTCAACTACAGAACGAATGAAGTGAAGAAAGAAAGTACACGAATAGGTGATGTTAATTCCATAGCCCTTGCAAACAAGGATTCTGAGGGGCTTAATGCACTGCATTAGTTTGGCACGAAGGTTGCAGACAAAGTTTGCATCATTCACACAAATTCCAGATATTTATAAGAGCTACATAGTTCCAAGGGCATGCTGTTAATATTAAAGTCAAGAGGCAGAGGGTTAGCAGGACGAGGATTGAGGACCCTCGTCTCATCAACAGATATTATGAGACCACATTCCACAGTTCTCTGAGCAAATACATCCAGCAAGGCTTTGAGCCTGAGCTTGGCCTGTGCCATAACGCAGATATCATCAGCATAGCATATTACAGCCTCGTTTGGCTGAACTGGAATGTCAGCAATAAGCTTGTGCATCAGTATATTAAGGAGCTCAAATGCTCTCATTCTGGTACTTTTGACTCCCTAAGCAGAACACTGGCATACCTGTTGGACAGATAACCCTTTATCCGTGTCAGGAGGTTACCTTGGAGGCCAAAATTCGCGAGTTGCTCAAGTATAATGTCTTTATTAGCAACATCAAAGGCTGATTTAAGGTTTATGAAGGCTGTTTGTGTCTTATCTTTTGAGTGATCAATGTAATGAGTGATTATCAGACCTCAGCTTACAGCCCAGAGAATTACAACACATATAACAGCTAACACACTACAGGTGGTACCCCAACAAGAACAAAATATACCATACAGAAAAATTAGGTCAAATAAGAATGAGCCAAGGTGGATGACCAGAAAACTTAGACATGACAAAGGAATAAAGAAAGGAATATATAAGAAATTAAAGGGAGGGGAGGAGCAGCTCAGAAATAGGTATAATGAATTATCTAAGAATGTTAAAAAAAATGTAAGGAAAGCAAAGAGAGACTATGAAATCAAAATAGCAAGAAAATCCAAGGCGAATCCCAAGGGATTTTTCCAAGTATATAGGACAAAGGTCAAGGACAAAGTTGGGCCTTTAAAGTCAGGGAGGGGAGAAGTGATAAAAGGCAGTGAAGAAATATGCAAAGCATTGACCAGCTACTTCTTATCAGTTTTCACAGAAGAAATTTGCAATGGAATTCCAGAGGTGGAACTGATATTTAAGAGAAAGGAAGAAGAGAAATGAAAGAATATCACTATCAGAAAGGAGGATGTTCTTAAGAAGATAAATAAACTAAAGAAAACAAAATCCCCAGGGCGGGATGAAATTTTCCCTGGAGTCTTGAAAGAGTGTAGGGAACAGACTAGCGGACCACTCGTAAACTTATTTACAAAATCATTAGACACTGGAGTTGTGCCAGACTTGTGGAAACAGGCAAATGTACTACCCATATTCAAAAAGGGAGACAGAGCATCAGCGTCAAATTACCGGCCGTTCAGTTTGACGTCAGTAGTGGGGAAATTTCTTGAATCAATTATAGCAGATAGCATCCAATCGCATCTAGAGAAAAGCAAATTAATCTACAACTCTCAACATGGGTTTACAAAGGGAAAATCTTGTCTAACATATCTGCTAATGTTTTTTACGAAAGTCTTCGAGGTAGTAGATAATAACGAAAATTACGATATTATTTACTTAGATTTTAACAAAGCATTTGACAGAGTACCGCATCAGAGGCTTTTGAGAAAAATTAAGGCTCATGGTATCGAAGGGAAAGTTTTAAATTGGATAAAATCATGGCTCACCGATAGAAGGCAGAGGGTCAGCGTAGATGGTGTTAAATCTGAGTGGGGCCGTGTAACCAGTGGGGTTCCCCAGGGGTCACTACTAGGCCCACTCTTGTTCATAATCTACATAAACGATCTAGATACTGGGATCAGCAGTGACATAAGCAAGTTTGCGGATGACACCAAAAGAGGGCGGCAAATTAATTCAGGGCAGGATGCAAATGCATTACAGAAGGATCTAAAATTCTAAATAAACTGCAGGGGTGGTCTGAAAAATGGCAAATGAAATTCAACACCAGCAAGTGCAGCGTACTTAATATTGGAAGAACATATACTTATAATGTATACAGCCTTAACAACATCAACCTAGAGAAGTCGATTTGTGAAAAAGACCTAGGGGTACTTGTAAGCCCGGACCTACGGCCTAGAAAACAGTGCGTTAATGTTCGAAATAAGGCAAACAGAGTATTGGGTTTTATATCTAGAAGTGTAAGTAACAAGAGTGCAGAGATCTTATTACAACTATATCTTGCGCTAGTCAGGCCGCACCTCGATTATGCGGTTCAGTTCTGGTGCCCCTATTATAGAATGGATATAAATTCACTAGAGTCGGTGCAGCGAAGAATGAAAAAATGATTCCGGGACTTAGAAACCTTCCATATGAGGATAGGTTAAAGAAACTTAACTTGCATTCCCGAGAAAGACGAAGAGAGCGGGGAGATATGATAGAAGTATTTAAGTGGGTGAAAGGAATCAATAAAGGGGATATAGATAAAGTTCTCATAATATCCGAGCAGGATAGGACTCGGAGCAACGGATTTAAGTTGGATAAGTTTAGGTTTAGGATGGAGATAGGAAGGAACTGGTTCACAAATAGGGTGGTAGACGAGTGGAACAAGCTTAGCAACTTTGTAGTAAGTGCTGGAACGCTGGAAAGTTTCAAAAGGAGGCTATATAGATTCATTGATGATAGAGAGTGGTAGTAACTTTCGACAAGAGCTGCCATGCACGGTTCCATGACAAAACCCCAACGGACAAAACCCCAACGGGGTTGTCATTTGTCAACACTAACCTAACCTAACATAACCTAATCTAAGCTTAAAAGTGTTATATTTTATATTTTATATATGAGACTGGGGTTTTGTCCGTTGGGGTTTTATCCGGTCACCGACATGCACAGGCCAACCGGCCTATTGCAGACTCCTTATTTTCTTATGTTCTTAGGTTCTTATGTATCAACTGTGTGGCCTTGAGCAGGCTACCCTGGACGGGAGGGAGTGTGGTGACAGTGGGAGTAAAGGTAGCAGAAGTATTTTAAGCTTATAAACACTTTTATTACACTTGTTGTTCTTGCTCAATGGTATCTCTGTTTTTCTGGTTAGATGCGGTAACAAAGTCAATTTCAGTTTCCAAAAAGTATCTAGTCTAGAACCATATGAGGTGAGGAGTGTGTTTATACAAACTTTCGCCGCATGGTCGGGAGTGACCGTGAGCGTAGTAAGCCTTGCAGGCACCTCCCAACACCACAGTGCGCAACCACGGGTTAGATCACTTGTTATACAGGTAGCAGATTTGCAATTGTTGTCCTATCGGTTAAGGTAATCCTTCAAGTGACTGTGTTAGGGAGAACCATCATAGTTTATGGCTGTTTGTATGCAAATGACATTTAGCGGGAAACAGTCAGTACTACCATAGTTTATGTCTGTTTGTAAATGAGACACAACAATCATCTACGTGTGTAAGAACTCCTCTTGCTCGTCCATAGGTAAGCATAAATCACTTACTAAAGTTTACAGTACAAATTACACAACTCTCATGTGTTTACTCATCTGTGTTTGCTTACTGAATTTTACTTAACTTTCACACATGTGTGATGCATCAACAGTTCCCTGAATGGGTGGTCACAATGCGGGTTCTTACAACGAAAATGTTCCTTCTAAAACCTATAGAGTCTTTGTACACCAGAAAGACGGATATGCGCATAGGTGGTAGCGCACCCTGCCCGGGATCTTTCAGGCTCCCGTACTAAATCAACAACTTGTTACATCGTTGTAAACAGCAACACGCAAGGCCCATTCATCCAGTTTCTTAAGCAGTGAGCGAGGCGTGGGACCCGACTCCTGCCCTTGTTGACCAAATACTCACAGATAGACGCAGACGATAACGAGTAACACCGTACATAATACACCTCTTGCCAAATTTGTTCGTCGACCGTGAAGTGAGTGTTCTTTACTTTGTTGTTTATATATATATATATATATATATATATATATATATATATATATATATATATATTTATTTATTTTTATTTTTTATTTCTTTTTACGGGGATTAGCCCACCCGGGCACAGGTCACCGACCCACATCGGGGTCTGGGAGTGAAGAAGATCAACCATAAATACATAAATGGAAACAATAAAAACATCAGGAGTAAGAAATTAAACTTGTGTTGTGTTGATAAAGTAAGAGAAACAATTGAGACCCTGCAATTGTGTTAAAATTAGGCTGCTGCTTGTTAGTGCATGTAGCTATAGTGTGCGATATGTCTGTCTGTCCTTCTGCTGCTAGTTAGTGCATGTAGCTAAAATGTGCTTTATGTCTGTCTGTCTTTCTGCTGCTAGTTAGTGCATGTAGCTGTAATGTGCTTTATGTCTGTCTGTCTTTCTGCTGCTTGTTAGAGCATGTAGCTGTAATGTGCTACATGTCTGTCTGTCTTTCTGCTGCTAGTTAGTGCATGTAGCTGTAATGTGCTTTATGTCTGTCTGTCTTTCTGCTGCTAGTTAGTGCATGTAGCTGTAATGTACTTTATGTCTGTCTGTCCTTCTGCTGCTAGTTAGAGCATGTAGCTGTAATGTGCTATATGTCTGTCTGTCTTTCTGCTGCTAGTTAGGGCATGTAGCTGTAATGTGCTTTATGTCTGTCTGTCTTTCTGCTGCTAGTTAGTGCATGTAGCTATAATGTGCTATATGTCTGTCTGTCTTTCTGCTGCTAATTAGGGCATGTAGCTATAATGTGCTTTATGCCTGTCTGTGTTTCTGCTGCTAGCCAGTGCATGTAGCTATAATGTGCTTTAACATAAGAACAAAAGAATGGAGGAAACTGCAGCGGGCCTATTGGCCCATACTGGGCAGTCCCGTTTACACCCAACCCCTATTGCTCATATAAGCATCCAACCTATGTTTGAAGCTATTCAGCGTATTCGAGTTAATGATGATATTTGGTAACGTGTTCCATTCATCCACTACTCTGTTTCCAAACCAGTGTTTACCTATTTCTCCCCTAAATCTAAATTTGTCTAATTTAAAACCATTGTTACGAGTTCGCTCCTGGTTTGATAGTTTGAGTACCTTTGTAATGTCCCCTTTGTTTAGCCCTGACTTCCATTTATACGCCTCTATCAGGTCGCCCCTCGCTCTACGTCTCTCGAGGGAGTGCAAATTAAGATGCTTTAACCTGTCTCAATACTCAAGGTTCCTTATGCCCGGGATTAGTCTTGTCATTCTCCTCTGAATTCTATCCAAGGATTCTGTATCCATTCTGAAATACGGTGACCAGAACCGAACTGGGTAATCCAGGCATGGTCTCACAAGAGCAAGATACTGTTTTAGGATGACCTCACTAGTCATGTAACTAACACTCCTTTGTATGAACCCAAGTACTTTATTAGCCTTGTTACGAGCAAAAACACATTGTTTACTTGGCTTAAGGTTCCTACTTATCATTACTCCTAAATCTCTCTTGCAGTCGGATTTGTCTATGGCATCGTTGTTCATCTGGTATCTGGTTTCTCTGTTTACATCTCCTATACTGAGTACTTTACATTTGTCCACATTGAATTTCATGTGCCATTTTTCAGACCATTCGAAAATTTCTTTTAGATCTTCCTGTAGTTTTGCCGAGTCCTCGTCAGATTTAATAACATATCCTATTTTAGTGTCATCAGCAAATTTACTTATGTTGCTGTCTATGCCGATATCTATGTCGTTTATGTCTATAATAAATAATAATGGTCCAAGTACTGAGCCCTGGGGAACTCCACTAGTGACGTTGCTCCAATGGGACTTAGTGCCTTTAATGCTCACTCTCTGTTTCCTGTCCTGTAACCAAGCCCAAATCCATTTAAGGATATTACCTCTGATGCCATGTGCTTCTACCTTTCTAATTAGTCTTTCGTGGGGGACTCTGTCGAAGGCTTTGCTAAAGTCGAGATATACCACATCATAATTGTGTCCCTCGTCCACCATTTCGAAAACTGATGAAAAGAATGTTAATAGATTAGTTAGACATGAACCCCCGCTTGTGAAGCGATGTTGGGAATCAATGATCAACTTGTTCTTCTCCAGGTGGTTTCGAATAGAGTTTGAAATGATTGATTCAAGTAATTTGCCTACTATTGATGTTAGGCTGGTTGGGCGGTAGTTAGAGGATAGTGATCGATCCCCCTTCTTGAAAATCGGTATTACATTTGCTATCCTCCAGGATTCTGGTACTACACCTGTATTTAAGGACATGTTAAACAACTTTGCTAAGGGCATACTAAGCTCTTCCTTACATTCCTTTAATACTCTGGCAAATATCTCATCGGGACTAGGTGACTTATTAGGCTTTAGTTTGTCCATTTGCTTACTAACATCGCTACTAGTCACTACTATCTCACTTAATTTGTTTTCTTCACTATCTCTGAATAGAGTCGGTGCCTCGGGTATCATGTTTAAATTTTCGCTGGTGAAAACTGTTGAAAAATATTTATTCAAATTATTGCTCATTTCTCCGTCGTTATCAGTGAGCTCGCCGGAGTCTGACCGTATTGGTCCAATCTTTTCTCGTGTTTTAGTTTGGTACATTTGGTAGAATCCTTTGGGGTTTGTCTTTGCCTCCCTTGCTATCCTTACCTCATTATTCCTCTTTGCTTTCCTTATCTCGGTTTTAACCCTACTCGCCAATACCTTATGATAATCCTGGAGATAAATTTCGCCATGATTTATCCTTCTACCTATAGCCTTCCTTTGGCCAATGATGTTCTTTAAATAATTATTTATCCATTTAGGGTCATTGTTGTCTGATCTGAGTTTTTTGTATGGTATGATTTGCCTTTGTGCATTAAGTAACTCATTATTTAAATTGTCGTGGAACTCGGCTATCTCAGATCTCGTTATCAGGTCCGTGTCATCTGTCAGGTTCACTCCCAAGCGCGACACCCCTTCTCCCAGCTCCCTCTTTAAACTGTCAAAGTTTGCCCTTCTGAAATCTGGTACTTAAGTGGAATTTTCCTTACGTCTGCCCTGAAAATCTATCTGGAATCTAATTTCTTTGTGATCTCTGTTTGCAAGTTCGTTCCCTACCTCGACATTGCTATTGAGGTTTTCTCTCTTTGACAGAACTAAATCGAGTATATTACTACCCTGGGTGGGTTCGGTTATATGTTGACTTAGGAAACAGTCCTGGATCGTTTCGAGAAAATCCTCTGATTCTGAGTTCCCCGTAAGGTCAGTCCAATCTTTTTGGCCAAGGTTAAAGTCGCCTACTATACAGACTTTGTTGTGTATGGAAGCCCTGCGCATTTCATCCCAGATAAGTCTCTCATTGACTCTATCAAGATTGGGAGGTCTATATATTACTCCTGTGATTAATTTTTCCCTACCGTCGATTAATTCTATCCAAATTGTTTCTGTATTCCGCTCAATTTTTATTTCCTTATTTATTTCACACTTCAGATTATCCCTGACGTAGATTGCTACTCTGCCTCCTTTCCTGGTCTGCCTTTTGTATGGAACAATTTGTTACCCGCAATTTGGTATTCGACCGGTAACTCAGATGAGTCTAGGTTGATCCATGTTTCAGTGAATGATATTATGTCGATTTCTTCGGTACATACTAAGGCCCTAATATCATTGATTTTGTTTCTCATACTTTTACTGTTCGCGTAGTAGACATTTAAGTTAGTCGTGTTCTGAGTCCTCCCCTTACCGCGTTTTGGTTTAAACTCCCTGTCTGCTTTAGTTTTGTCGTCATTCCTCACACTATTTCTCTGTAATCTTTCACTTTGTTTACCCTCTCCCACTGCAGTCTCCTCCACCCCCGTGCCCTCATTTTCCCTAGCAGTTTAAAAACTTCGATATCTTTTGAACTGCCCCCTCTAGAGTCCCAGCCAGGGTTGCCACCCCCTCCCGAGACAGGTGCACCCCATCCCTAGCATAAAGGTCCCTTCTGCCATAGAAGTTGTCCCAGTTGTCAATGAATGGGTCTGATATTGACTTGCAATATCCGTCAAGACGGCCGTTGACACCAACTGCCCTTGACAACCACTCATTGCTAACTCTCCTTCTAGGCAGGACACCACATATGATAGGGATCCCTCCCTTAGTCCTAATACGATCTATAGCTGTCTTGAACTTATCAAGAAGTTCCTCGCTCCTACACCTGCCAATATCATTGCCTCCTGCACTGAGGCAGTTAATGGGTTTGTTCGCATGACCAGACAAGATATTGTCCATCCTGTCAACTATATCCCCCACCCCAGCCCCTGGCAAACACACCCTCATCCTATTTTTATTTTTACCACAAAAGACTCTGTCCAAGTACCTTACCTGTGAGTCACCAACAATTAAAGTTTTCATACCTTCCTTGTCAGCCCTGTCCCTGACTGTACTAACGTCCATTTCGTCTATCAAGGGACTGAACGATTTGGTACACTTAGCTGTTGTTGTCGTTGTTGTATCCTTGGTGTATTTCTTCACCACCAGTTTGGTCGTTCCTCTCCTCACAACCTTCCATTCATCATTCACCGATTTTCCCTGTCTCGTTTCTTCCTTCATCTTTGATATCTATTCCTTTAATTTCAAGAATTCTTGCTCTAATTTCAGGGTTTTTTCCTTGGTATTCTGTAACTCGGTCCACAGATGGGCATAACCCCGTTTACAAGTAGCACTAGCTTTATGTCTGTCTGTCTTTCTGCTGCTAGTTAGTGCATGTAGCTATAATGTGCTATATGTCTGTCTGTCTTTTTGCTGCTGGTTAGTGCATGTAGCTATAATGTGCTTTATGTCTGTCTGTCTTTCTGCTGCTAGTTAGTGCATGTAGCTATAATGTGCTATATGTCTGTCTGTCTTTTTGCTGCTTGTTAGTGCATGTAGCTATAATGTGCTATATTCTGTCTGTCTTTCTGCTGCTAGTTTGTGCATGTAGCTATAATGTGCTATATTCTGTCTGTCTTTCTGCTGCTAGTCTGTGCATGTAGCTATAATGTGCTTTATGTCTGTCTGTCTTTCTGCTGCTAGTTAGTGCATGTAGCTATAATGTGCTTTATGTCTGTCTGTCTTTTTGCTGCTAGTTAGTGCATGTAGCTATAATGTGCTATATTCTGTCTGTCTTTCTGCTGCTAGTTTGTGCATGTAGCTATAATGTGCTATATTCTGTCTGTCTTTCTGCTGTGGTTGTTTTGTCTATTTTAATTATTATAAGTCCAGCATGTGTGCTAGGAGTTTGACAACCATGCTTGACATAGGCTATATATGCTTCTAATCCAGGAGAGGATTGCTGCCACATGTGTCAAATGTGGTTGCCAGTTGCCAGTCCTCCATCAGTTTCCATATTTGTTTGGTCTGTTATGTTTGAGGTGTATTTTTGTTCACCACCATCTTTTTTGCACCTTGGGGAGTCTGCAACTTTTTGATGATGATGCACAATACTCTAGGGCAGGACAAATGTTGCCTCGTCTTACAAGCGGTCACCCGATCCTTAGTAATTAAGCTTCTTGTTTCTGTTAATGCTTTTTTAATTGCTGTTTTATTTGTTTTTGTTCAGTTAAATTAAAAACTTATATTCCCATTTTATATATATATCTTTATGGTGTGAGGATTGAGCCACAAACAATCATAATAATAATAAAATGAGTTGCACTGTAACTATAATCATTAAATTATTTGGAGGATATTGGTGGCACAGTCGTCATGCATCTCTCACTACAATGCCATGGGCTCGAGTCGTACTTGGACCAGAGACACATGAGAAGGATGCTATCTAGTGTGACACTACCAAACATCAAAGGTTTCCACCTGGCACAGTACTACAGTTTCCTCCTGTACTAACACTGGGCAATAAAGGTCATAACAAAATAAACAAAGAACAAACTGCCCGAACGTTAAAATTATAAATATAAGAAATAAGTAATTAAGTGAATACCGATGGCAGACAAAGTGAAACCTGCGTGAAATATGGGAGCTACCGAAAGAAACAAACAAACATTTTCTCAAGCACTCAAAAGATCTTTATGATTTCTGGCTTGTCCAATAGATGGCGCCAGTGTCGGAAGCCTAAACATATAAGGGAGTTCAATTTCCTTATAATATTTCTTGGTCCACCGTAGGTAAGTAAGTGAAGTTTCCAGTCATCTTTGTTATTAGGGATTTACCTCAGTGACTTGATTTGTCATCTTGTAGAAACTTTACTTACGTGTTCTTGTAAGAGTCCTACTCCTCTCCACCTTTACTTTCCCTATTATTATTATTATTATTATTATTATTATTATTATTATTATTATTATTATTATTATTATTATTATTATTATTATTATTATTATTATTATTATTATTATTATTATTATTATTATTATTATTATTACTATTATTATTATTAATTTAGAGTTATTATGAACCATGAATTATATGACACATTTTTTAGCACAAGTGAACTCATGATGCTTGTACACTGTTTACCTTTTCATTGTTATTAGTCAATAGTTATTATTAACCTTGAGTTACATAACACCATACTGAGCAGTAGTGATATCTTCTAACTGTATGTTATCTTATCAATTATTATTCTTTAAATTCAACATTATTTTAGATATTTAAACATATAGTGAAGCTTATGTATTTTTTGTTTTGTCATCTCTATATCCTTTGGTTAAATGTGATGGAGTTCGCATTAAGATATTGTTTATCAAAAAAGAACATGAGGCTATTAAGATCTATAGTCTCTAAAATCACCTAACTTCGACTAAACCCACGACATAGTTATAGTATTTTAATTGTCTAGTGGGAAACTTCTAAATATGGGCACTGGAGAGGTTAGGATAAACTTTAATGTTGGCACCATAAGATAGTACAATAAAAGAGAGAGAAGACGATCCCCCGTGACACACAAGGAGGAAAACACACAGGAAGTAACAAAAGAGAAGAGGAAGAGCAGCGGCGGTGTGAGGGACTATCTGGAGGGTGAGGAATGAAGGGAAAGGAAGATGCTAAAGAGAGAGGGAAGAGAGAGGAGGGATAACTCCAGCGTTTCGGGAACAACCATATGGCGAAGTACTGCCACGAACAGTACTGCACAGGAAAGAATAACACAAGGAAGTGCCCCAACAACACAACTTTCTCTCAAAAGCGAGGAGAATAATCTTCCCCACCTAAGATACAAAGTCTCAGGTGTAGGGAGGAAAGTGTGACAGAGTGGCACCCTGGATGTCCCAGTAGGCCGCGTCCACCAACGGCTGATACACCCAATGTCGACAACACCATCCTTGGAAACGGTAATGCTGCCAGGTCACCATTGCCACCTGAAGTCTCCAGACGCGGTGAGTTTCCTTCTTCCGCCGAACAAAGGCCAAACAACAGCCAACTTAGGGTTAAGTTCACCGAAATTATGGAGAAAGTAGATAGTCCAGCAGCAGAAGTAAAGCAGGTTAAAGCCTACCTAATCAATATACCAGTGAATAATGGATGATAGTTTCAAAAGAACTTGCGCAGTAATTGGTGCTTCCCTTCCTTATGTTGAAAACCAACCTTTACCATTACCTCAACACCCTCCCCTCCCTCCACCATTACCTCAACACCCTCTCCTCCCTCAACCATTACCTCAACACCCTCCCCTCCCTCCACCATTACCTCTACACCCTCCCCTCCCTCAACCATTACCTCAACACCCTCCCCTCCCCTCCACCATTACCTCAACACCCTCCCCTCCCCTCCACCATTACCTCAACACCCTCCCCTCCCTCAACCATTACCTCAACACCCTCCCCTCCCCTCCACCATTACCTCAACACCCTCCCCTCCCCCAACCATTACCTCAACACCCTCCCCTCCCTCCACCATTACCTCAACACCCTCCCCTCCCCCAACCATTACCTCAACACCCTCCCCTCCCTCAACCATTACCTCAACACCCTCTCCTCCCTCAACCATTACCTCAACACCCTCCCCTCCCTCCACCATTACCTCAACACCCTCTCCTCCCCCAACCATTACCTCAACACCCTCTCCTCCCCCAACCATTACCTCAACACCCTCCCCTCCCTCCACCATTACCTCAACACCCTCTCCTCCCCCAACCATTACCTCAACACCCTCTCCTCCCCCAACCATTACCTCAACACCCTCCCCTCCCTCCACCATTACCTCAACACCCTCCCCTCCCTCAACCATTACCTCTACACCCTCTCCTTTCCTCCACCATTACCTCACCACCCTCTCCTCCCCTCCACCATTACCTCAACACCCTCCCCTCCCCTCCACCATTACCTCAACACCCTCCCCTCCCTCAACCATTACCTCAACACCCTCTCCTCCCCCAACCATTACCTCAACACCCTCTCCTTTCCTCCACCATTACCTCAACACCCTCTCCTCCCCCAACCATTACCTCAACACCCTCTCCTCCCCCAACCATTACCTCAACACCCTCTCCTTTCCTCCACCATTACCTCAACACCCTCTCCTCCCCCAACCATTACCTCAACACCCTCCCCTCCCCTCCACCATTACCTCAACACCCTCTCCTCCCCTCCACCATTACCTCAACACCCTCTCCTCCCCCAACCATTACCTCAACACCCTCCCCTCCCTCAACCATTACCTCAACACCCTCCCCTCCCTCAACCATTACCTCAACACCCTCTCCTTTCCTCCACCATTACCTCAACACCCTCTCCTCCCCCAACCATTACCTCAACACCCTCCCCTCCCCCAACCATTACCTCAACACCCTCTCCTTTCCTCCACCATTACCTCAACACCCTCTCCTCCCCCAACCATTACCTCAACACCCTCTCCTTTCCTCAACCATTACCTCAACACCCTCTCCTTTCCTCCACCATTACCTCAACACCCTCTCCTCCCCCAACCATTACCTCAACACCCTCCCCTCCCTCAGCACCACTCTTTCATCTTTAAAGTTCACCTCTCTCGTGAGCTCCTTCGTCCCCTCCCTCGACGCTCAGGGCGGGGACCCTCTAGGATACTCAGGGTGGGGACTATCCAGGACTTGTCAGGGAAGGGATCATTCAGGACACTCAGGGCAGGGACTCTCCTAGACACACGGCTTGGGAACTCTCTGGAAATGAAAGCCTCATCTTTTTATACTATTGTTAGTGAAGAAGTGAACCTACATCCCTGTGTCAGAGAGCGGCACATCACACATCCTGTACCTTGTTATCTCCCTCCATCACTCACACTCTCATGAATTCTTACGTTGATATTTAACTCTAATTGAAAAATGTTGAATAAATTTAATTCGATAATTTAATCTACGGCAAAATATGTCTCGAAATAACAATGAAACTACAACGAAACTTGTTTTCTGTTTCTTTCCTTCCTGAGACAAATATTTTATGCTAGTATTTGAGACCCCTATACCAGACCAACACCCTGGCTGCCACAGATGTTATTATAGCCATAACTACTTTATTGCATTAATTATTCCTGTGTTGTAGCAATTACGGGGCATATTGTGGCCACACAACCTCAGTATTGTCATAACCAAAAGTGTAACGTAAAAAGAAAAATGGTAAGGGTGCGCGTGGCCAAAGCTGGGGACTGTGGCAAAATACATCCCGAAAAATGGCCGCAAAACTGCAGAGAGGACCGTGATCCTAGTGAGTGGCCATGACTCCAAAAAAATAGTGAGGAGGAAGGACCTGCCTGTCCCCCGACCTGACTGTACTACCACGACCTGATTGTACCACCACGACCTGACTGTACCACCACGACCTGACTGTACCACCACCGCCTACCTGTACCACCACGACCTGAATGAACCATTACGACCTGCCTGTATCACCATAACCTGACTTTACCGCCACGACCTGACTGTAACCACCACGACCTGACTAAACCATTACGACCTGCCTGTACCGCCACGACCTGAGTACACCACCACGACCTGACTCAACTATCCATTATAAGATACAGTACAGTATATTACCATTCATATATCGTTTATTGCACAAGGGAAGGAGCAACCAGCAGTAACACAAACATAAGGGCAGGAGCAGCCAGCAGTAACACAAACACAAGGGCAGGAGCAGCCAGCAATAACACAAACATAAGGGCAGGAGCAGCCAGCAGTAACACAAACATAAGGGCAGGAGCAACCAGCAGTAACACAAACACAAGGGCAGGAGCAGCCAGCAGTAACACAAACATAAGGGCAGGAGCAGCCAACAGTAACACAAACACAAGGGCAGGAGCAGCCAGCAATAACACAAACATAAGGGCAGGAGCAGCCAGCAGTAACACAAACATAAGGGCAGGAGCAACCAGCAGTAACACAAACACAAGGGCAGGAGCAGCCAGCAGTAACACAAACATAAGGGCAGGAGCAGCCAACAGTAACACAAACACAAGGGCAGGAGCAGCCAGCAATAACACAAACATAAGGGCAGGAGCAGCCAGCAGTAACACAAACATAAGGGCAGGAGCAACCAGCAGTAACACAAGCACAAGGGCAGGAGTAGCCAGCAGTAACACAAACACAAGGGCAGGAGCAGCCAGCAGTAACACAAACACAAGGGCAGGAGCAGCCAGCAGTAACACAAACACAAGGGCAGGAGCAGCCAGCAGTAACACAAACACAAGGGCAGGAGCAGGCAGCAGTAACACAAACACAAGGGCAGGAGTAGCCAGCAGTAGCAGTAACACAAGGGCAGGAGCAGCCAGCAGTAACACAAACACACGGGCAGGAGCAGCCAGCAGCAACACAAACACAAGGGCAGGAGCAGCCAGCAGTAACACAAACACAAGGGCAGGAGCAGCCAGCAGTAACACAAGCACAAGGGCAGGAGCAGCCAACAGTAACACAAACACAAGGGCAGGAGCAGCCAGCAGTAACACAAACACAAGGGCAGGAGCAGCCAGCAGTAACACAAACATAAGGGCAGGAGCAGCCAGCAATAACACAAACACAAGGGCAGGAGCAGCCAGCAGTAACACAAACATAAGGGCAGGAGCAGCCAGCAGTAACACAAACACAAGGGCAGGAGCAGCCAGCAATAACACAAACACAAGGGCAGGAGCAGCCAGCAGTAACACAAACACAAGGGCAGGAGCAGCCAGCAGTAACACAAGCACAAGGGCAGGAGCAGCCAGCAGTAACACAAGCACAAGGGCAGGAGCAGCCAGCAGTAATAGTAGCACAAGGGCAGGAGCAGCCAGCAGTAACACAAACACAAGGGCAGGAGCAGCCAGCACTAACACAAGCACAAGGGCAGGAGCAGCCAGCAGTAACACAAGCACAAGGGCAGGAGCAGCCAGCAGTAATAGTAGCACAAGGGCAGGAGCAGCCTGCAGTAACACAAACACATGGGCAGGAGCAGCCAGCAGTAACACAAACACAAGGGCAGAGGCAGCCAGCCGTAACACAAACACAAAAGCAGGAGCAGCCAGCAGAAACACAAACACAAGGGATTCGTCCATTGGGAAAACAAACCAGAAATATTCTTTGATAAACTTGAGTTTTTTCAGCGAGAAATCCCGCCGGGTGGTAATAGTGCCTCTTGGAACGACGGTGTTTTTGGTGGAACAGCAGTTGGGGAGGCCCTGCTGCACTGGTGCATCAGCTGGTAGGGCCTTGCTGTTTAGGTGCAGCAGCTGGGAGAGCCCTGCTGTACAGTTGCAAAAACTGAAACGTTCCTGTTGTATTGGTCATGTAAGTGGACGGAGCACAGAGATGGTCCTGCTGTGGACCTATTGGTGCAGCAACTTTGACTCTCTTTCTTTAACGTTGTAGTATTTTTTTCCTCTGTAACAGTGCAATTCCTGGAAGACTCCTACTGCATTGATACAACGAGAGAATATTCCTGCTAATCTCCTGTAGTAAGCTTACAAAATAAACTATTTATTGTTGCCAAGGCTGAGAGGGCGGTTGCAGCAGTAGGACTTGTTTTCTGTACTGATTTAGCATGTCGAAGAGTCGTAATGTACAGCTAAAGCACATATGATTCTGCAGTAGTTGCTAAGAACTTATTCTTTACGTCAGTAACACAAACACAAGGGCAGGAGCAGCCAGCAGTAACACAAACACAAGGGCAGGAGCAGCCAGCAGTAACACAAATACAAGGACAGGAGCAGCCAGCAGTAACACAAACACAAGGGCAGGAGCAGCCAGCAGTAACACAAATACAAGGACAGGAGCAGCCAGCAGTAACACAAACACAAGGGCAGGAGCAGCCAGCAATAGCACAAACAAGGGCAGGAGCAACTAATAATAACACAAACACAAAAGCAAGAGCAGCCAGCAGCAACACAAACACAACATATAGGGAAAACAAACCATGAATATCCAGGGGGGAAATTTAGTCTTTCCAACGAGAAATCCGGCCGGGGAGTTATAGTGACTAGTGGACGCTCACAGTGCCGGCGCTGGAACAGCGTCTTGGAGGTTCTTACTCTACTCACTAAGCAAGAGGAAGGCTTATATTGCACTCGCGAAGTACTTGGGAGGATTTAGTTTATTGTGACGGAACTACGATACATAGTCCTACTGTGAGCCTATTGGTTAAACTATTGACACGCTCTCGCTGTATAGGTACAGAAGCTGGATGGCTCTTACAATATAAGTAAGGTAATTAGAGTCACATCAGGCACACAAAGCCGAGCCAAGCGCTCTCTGAGTTGGTGACCAACGTTAACGTCACCAGGCGAGCGAGGCGACAGGATGTTTTCCACAGAAGGTGTTTGGTAAAGGTATGTCAGCTAACTATCGACTTTTGCTCTATATACACTTAGGTATTTATTCCGACAGTAAGACTATTGTGAGTGAATACAATATTGAACTATCTAATATATATATACATATATATATATGCAAGTAAATCACTGTAGGTGCGCGTGATCTAGGTATATGCTGATAACCACCAGGAAAGAAGAAAACACGAAGTTCCCAAGCGCTTTCGTGTAATTCACATCTTCAGGGGTGAGTACAGACTAGTCTGTACTCACCCCTGAAGATGTGAATTACACGAAAGCGCTTGGGAACTTCGTGTTTTCTTCTTTCCTGGTGGTTATCAGCATATATGTATATATATGTAATATTCAGAAATTTCAGAGTGATTTCGAATGCCCCGCCATTGGCAACACTGAGCGTTCAAGGTCATGGGAGGGGAGAGAGCGCTCCCGGCTCATAGCCAGAGATGGTGGAACTAGGCCTATATGATATTAAATGTAGTTTACCGATTTAATAATGATGCGAGTCATGAAGTAAGCGACTATTATTGAATTTTAAATTATTATAGATCGTTTAGCAGTCTGAATAATGTTACGGGTGTCCCAAGGAGTTATTAGTTCGGCGGAAAATAGGTCACGTAGACCTAAGCTAGCGCCTTGAGAGGACGCGACCCGGCCTCTCTCTCAGTCCCGGAGAGCACTCACACAAACAAGACGTCCCTGCGCGTCTGTCCCAGAAATAGTCACGTGGCCTAGTCACCTGTGCTGCAATATTGCAGTATAACAAGTAAGTCTCATTCGATCTCAGACAGGGTTAGATAGGGCAGTGGTAAAGTTAACAAGAGCTAACAGTGAGTTCATTTCAGGGTTTCCGTCAGAACCCACTTGACTGGAGTTGACCGGAGTTGACTGCGAGAGATTGACAGCCGTTTGAGACTGCCGTTGATGATTGAGGGTGGCGATTGTCGCCATTGGACCGATCAGTGTAGGCCTGTCACTGTTTAGCGGGGTAGCAAAGGATCTCTTGAGTGAACGAGTGCTCCCGACAACTAAACGACACGGGACCAGCAGTGGGTGGTCAGTTCTTACCACTCCGGGCACATCACCACATGTCCCGAGCTGCTAGTGAAACCCTCTTGCTAACGGGACGCTAAAGCTTCTCTCAACTGTACAAGGTCTGATTGGCTCACTCCCGTCCGCTTTATGGACGCACTGGGAGTACACTGAGGCTATCTGAGTAGACTAATGGTCACACACTGAGACCGTGAGTCTAGGTCTCTAGGAGATACCTGGAGGAACATTTTCCCTCCCTTATTACGGGTGTAGTTTAATAGTTTCTAGATAATTTTGATAATATTGTTTTGAATGTTTGTGCCATCAAGTGGAACCAGAGTGATACTGTGATTTGATTCTTTTAATGCCTCTGATTGTTCTTCATAATTCTGATCTCAGGTATAACCTTGTTCCCCAGAGTAGTGGTTAGGTTAGGTTAGGAAGTGTGCATCTGTTGGGGTGCTATAATTTTGTTGAGTGCCCTTAAGGCCTATTCATTGTAGAGTATTTAATTTCTCATTTTTATTACCATTTCCTCAGTGACTGATATAATTTTGTTGAGTGCCCTTAAGGCCTGTTCATTGTGCAAGCAACATTTCTTAATACTTCAAATTTATTGTTGCCTGAGTTTCTAATAATTTCTAGATCCTGTATAACTTTTATTCCCCAGAGTAGTGTTTAAGTTCAAGTTAAGGGGTGCGCATATTGGTGTACCATTATTTGATTGTGTTTGTAGTGTTGGAGGGAATATAAGTGTCTAAATTTAACAGTGTGTCTCATTCATCCCAGTCACAGATGCTATCCTTCTACGGGTCACGGACAATTTATTTGTTAGTAGATTTAAGTGTTCTTGTGCTGGTTCGGGATTTTTCTCAAAGGGGCGCTTCCACTGCCATTACCATCTATTAATTTTAAATAAACCCAAGTCAAGTGAGAAATTAAAGTCCAGTAAATTCCGACCAGTTACATATACATATATATATATATATAATATATATATATATATATATATATATATATATATATATATATATATATTATATATATACATACATATATATATATATATATATATATATATATATATTATATATATATATATATATTATATATATATCTATTATATATATGCTGATAACCACCAGGAAAGAAGAAAACACGAAGTTCCCAAGCGCTTTCGTGTAATTCACATCTTCAGGGGTGAGTACAGACTAGTCTGTACTGTACTCACCCCTGAAGATGTGAATTACACGAAAGCGCTTGGGAACTTCGTGTTTTCTTCTTCCTGGTGGTTATCAGCATATACCTAGATCACGCGCACCTACAGTGATTTACTTGCATATATATATATAATATATATATATATATATAGATATATATATATATATATATATATATATATATATATATATATATATATATATATATATATATATTGAAATCCATGTAAGACGGAAAGAAGTGTTTGCTCTGACCAACTCTAAATATACTGAGTGAATAGTGTAAGAATTGTTAACCAGACTAATATTACACTGGATATCAAACTCAACCACAAACCCTGAGCAGCAGCCAAACAGCGAAGAGAGGACAACGAGAATCAACCCCTATCGATCGTATATCTGTCCAACCTATATTTGAAGCTACCCAGTGCGTATGAGTTATGATGATGTTCGGTAACGTGTTCCACTTATCCACTACTCTCTTTCCAAACCAGTGGGTGAGAAGGAGGTGTGTGTGTGTGTGGATGTGTAATGAGTACATGGGAACAGTTTACTTAGCAACTGATTTAGAAGTAAGAAGTGAGCTGACTCAATATGGGTAAGGCGAAAGATATAAGTAGGTTATGAAAAGAGTAGGAAGAGCATTTTTTTTATGGTTTCTGAGACTGTAAGAGTAGCGTATCTTGATGTTTCTGGATGTGTGTATTTTGACGATTTCTGGATGTACGAGTATATAGGAATAGTATACTTGAGTAGTTCTGGGAGTGTGACTGTTTCATTTCATTTGGGGTCGATTCTGCTTCATTTTGGGCGGGAGAGAAGTTTTGACCCCGACCGTACAAGGAATATTAAGTTATATTTTCAGAGGTACTGGTAGCGTGGGGGTATTAAGAAAGATTCTGAAGTTGAGGGAATAATGCATTTTTACTGGTACTGGATGCGGTGGACGAACATGGGAAGAACAGTACTTGTAACTGAAGATTAAACTATGGAATATTACATAGGAGAACAACTTTCTGTCTGGAAACTAACCAATGCGTCCAGCAACAAACAAGCAATTCCTCCCATCCCATTCACTCCTACACAATAATTTTTCAGCCTTAGCACTACTATACCTTCACACTAATACAATTACAAGTGTACACATCGGAACACAAGGAAACTATGGGATCGTAGAGTCCTACAGTGACAGCCACAGTGTGAGCTATATAATAGAAATATCGGACTCAGTGGAAAATCAATTAAAAACTTCAATGACATCAATATTCGCTGAAAATGTAATACGAACGAAACCATTTTACTTGCGTGAGGGTTCACTTGTATAAAAAAAAAATGTAAATTTAATTTGTGAAGCACAATGATGTGTAGTGAAGTATTGGTTGTAGCAGAGGCAAAATTATTGTTTACGTCCTGCTGCTCAGCCATATACTGTATCACTTCTGGCTATTTACATCTACCTAACTGAAGTTCACCAGTTAATAAATTTCCTTGTATTATTTTTTTTTCCACTCCATTACTTGTACTTAGACACAATACATAGTGTCACAATCTGATCAGAATTATAATAATGGGGACTACCCGTATCACGTAGGTGGTCAGAGTAACGTTACTCTGACCACCTAAGTGATATGGGTAGTCCCCATTAGAGGTTCACGGCGCCATAAGCTCGTTGAACAGGCTTTGTGTGAAATATAACAAAGTCTTGGACTGCTTTTGTATCCTGGTGGTCCAGAGGTAGCGTTCCCAGGTCACAATCATGGGCTTTTGGGCCGTGGGTTCGAATCCTGGAAGGTTGAGGTGTTGATCAGAACCAGTTTCCCATCCGATTATGAGACCGAGGTATCGGGGCAAGTGTGTCTGCCTGGTACCCTCAGTTTTCTCAGCGGCCTACCGTGTTCCTTTTCTCCCGGGCTGTGGACAAAGAATTGTATAAAGGACTACTGCTGGTGGTGGTGTGATGATTTGATGGTAGTGGACTACGGCGGTAATCCCTGGTTCCTTGTGGCTGGCCATCACAACCTAGACATGCTACCTGAGCTGCAATTTCTATCAGGTTTTTGTGTTGCTGTATATAGTGTGTGTATTTAATGTTTAAAGTAAGAATAATCAGGTAATATTCTGGTGTGTTTTGATAACTGCATATTTGTGTTTTACTTGTGTTATGTAATGTACCTAATTAACTATATTAATTAATACTTAACAATATAAATGTCATTAAATTATTCAGTTATCTTAATAATCTTCATATCCATTTCATAACTTAAATTTGTCTGTCACAATAACAGTGATTCTTGTGTGTGTGCGCCTTACTTGCTGCAGCCACGTATTTCAACCCCTAGATTATTCACTCCTTATTTTAACTAGTCAACTTTGCTTTCCTCAATGTTGTGGGTAACATTGAGGGACATCATATAATTTAGTCTTGCTTAATTGACCCTGCTATCGGTCTAATAACTACATAAATTTGCCAGGTGAAAGTTTCCTAATTGTGGTTTTAAAGTAATTTTGCTTCCCGATACCAGTAGTTATTTTCGCACTTGGCCAATGTGGTATTTGCTACAGTCACCCAACAAATCACTGGTAACCAGTTGTTGACTTAATACACTTTATTCCACCACACACAGTTATCTTTTTAAGTTAAAGTATACATAAAGAGAATCCATACTGCCTTAAGCCGACCTGTGTCCCATTCTTTTCCAGATTTTCTTGTTTCATCTATTTCTTGAGACTGAGAGTTTCCCTGTAAACACAATTTTGCTAAACATAAGTAAGCCATAACTCAGTTGTCGTAGTGACCACATGAAACTTATTTAAAGTACCTGTACATAGCTGGTCTGTCCTAGTTCCTATTGTGGGAATACAGCCTGATTCATAGAGCAACCGGCACTCTCCATTTTGAAGTTCCTGTCAGCTTTAGAATTAAAGGTTGACCAAAGTCTTAATGTAGTGAAGTAATCTTTACTCTCGTGTGATAACTGGGAGTACACTGGTTCGGGAAAACTCTCCCCATACTGTTGTTATATGGGTGCTAGCTAGTAAGGCTGAGAAATTGCTAGATAGCTGCTTCACTACTATATAACTTGTACTTTACCCTCCGACCTTACCTCACAATCAACTTGAAATTGAATACACACTGGGAGACCTCACGCGTAGGGCTATTGTACCCCTTTATAAAGAAGTAAGTCAGTTCGAGTTAATTGGTTGGAACCTTTCCAGCACTCAAGATGTCAGACTTTAATCCGGTAGAGTTTGTCACTGATCCCTCAGTAGAACTTCTGAAAATCTGAAACTCTCGCAAGGACGATCTTCGCTATATAGCAACACATTTTAGAATACAGTTTGGTGCTGACATAACCAAAGCACAGTTAAATAGCATTATACTAGAACACCTTGGCAAGGAGGTTCATGACAACGTTGATAGTACAGACTCTGCTAAGACTAACAAGTGCCATCAACACTCAAACCTTACCTGTACTCGAGTTCGAAAAATTAAAGTTTGAGATGATGAAATTTGAGGCACAGGTATGAGAAAGAGAGCGTCAGCATGAGTTGGAAGTTTTGCGTCTGAAACTGTCCAGTAGGCGTGAAGAAAGAGAGATATTTAACATAACTAAGTATACAAAGTTAACACCTTGTTTTTTTTTCAGAATCCAACGCTGAAGTTTTTTTTTCAGGGAGTTCGAGTCCACTGCCAGTCATTTTAGGTGGCCTAAAGAACACTGGATCTGGCTAGTGGGACCGAAACCCTCCGGAAAGGCTCTTAAGGTTTATGAAGGATTACAAAACAACAATAGTTCAAGGACCGAGTTATTAATTGTAATCATTATTTTTCTTCTTATATGTGTTATGTTTTTATTATGTTTTATTGTAGGTTATATAGTATATTGTTGCATTGTAAATTATTTATAATCTGTGTCAATGTTTACATCCTTGTAGTGAGTAATAAACAACCAGTAGCAATCACTCACTCCCTACCCTGGCTTCTTGACGTGCTGTTCTGGGGCAGCAGTTACGGGACTGTATCTGTTTGTTTACCCCGTAATTGGATTTGCAGTTTCCGATCGGTAAACTTAAAACAAATATTTGTCAGGGGACTTCGAAAATGAGTTCGTATTCGAGGCCGTAACTTACAAGACCTTCTTAGCTGCTATAACACGCTCGACCCGGATATAGTAAGTACTCTATTTCCCTATTGCAAAAAAAATCATAATATATGTTGTAATAATGCTTGTTAGACTTGTTTTATCAAAGAGTAATGAAGAAAATGTTTTGTACAATAACATACTAAAATACGATATTAATTTTTTTTTTTTTTTTTTTTACACGATAAGAAGAGGCTTGAGTGTGTTTATATTTGTCGCGAAATGGAAGTGACGCATCTTTTGTTTTCTTACAACTATTCAAGTAGTTTTTACCAAAATAGAAGGTTTGTATTGCTCACATTTATGGTACAAATATTTTTATGACTGAGTAAACTTGCAGATAAACCTTATTAATGTTGTATAGCCGTAGATATCCGTTAGTAATGAAACCAAATACGAGGTCAATTGAACATTTTTGCCGAGACATCGCCTTCTTTTTGTATATTCAGCCAATAGCCTATGCCTATTTTCTTATGTACTGTATTTGGCTTATGGTAACATGAAAGGATCTACTTGTCCACAGACTAGCCAAAATGAAATGATATTGGGCGTAAAATATGGATTGCAATTAACTTGATTAAGCTAGGGGCCTATATAACTGCCTTTCAGTCTTGGCAAAATAAATGTTTAAATTTGTGGGCATGAATCTTCAGTGTGACAGTACATCTCGAGTCCAACTTCGATAAGATTATTTTCTTTCTTTTGGTTATTTCACACACCATGACGAGTACTTCCTCCTCTCTGAAATTTGGTCTCCTCCTCTTTGCAGTAGGTCCTTCCATCTTTTGTTTACAGACAAACTACTATCACTCGCATCGATCTCAGCTAATTTTTCCTTCTTTTGTGATTAGTTGATGATTTTGTTAACTTAGCGACGATTGGCCAACTTGCTCTTGCACTGCCATCTACCTTCGGGCAAGAGGACTGAATTTACAGTGTAAACACTAGAGTTACAGACTGCTTATGGATCCGTAATTAAATTTTGAGTATGATAAATTTACGAGATTGTAAACAGTCTGTAAGTTACGGTACCGTATGCCTGCTACTGTGCGTAACTGATGAGACCTTTTGAGTATGCGACCCCTGACCGGCTCTGTATTGCGCTGTGTTTCCGTATCCGGTGTCTTTGAGGGTTTTGTGTTTGTGCTACTGAGTGGTCACCTCACAGGTAAGTTTACTATGTGTATATGGATTAGGATTATAATTATAATGTATAATCACTTATTCCATGTGTTAATTGTAACATTAGAGGTTCTTGTCATTTTGTCCCTGGTGTTGTTTCTCAGTTGTAGTTGATGTACTTTCATTTTTACCTTTCTGTGTATATACAGTAGTGTAAATATGTTGATTACTTTATACATTATAGCAATTTATAGTGTATTATGAATATTCTCGTTCCCCGTTTATCTTCCCTTGTGTTTTCATGTTGTGGAAAATTACAACAACCCCAAGACAAGTATGTCGCCAACATAACAGCACTATGATGGTGAAGGATATTCTGCCACCTCAACATAACAGTACTATGAGGATCAAATATATTCTGCCATCATCAGTGACGAAACAAACCTGTTACTTTTGTTGTATTAATTCTTACATATAATGAAATATAGAGCTCTACATAAAAGTAATGGAGAAAATAATTTTCTTCACCATATATATATATATACACATATACATATATATATATAAACGACAGCAACGCAAGTAAATTTGCTGATGCCATTAATATAGGGCGTGGTATTCAATTTAACTAGGACTCCACAAAACTACAGGAAGATGTAAATAAATTTTTCGGATGATCTTAAAAATGGCAGATGACATCTAATGTGGATTTTTTTTAGGTATTTAGCCTAAGAGATGTAAATAACGAAACCACATATCACATAAACAACGTTGATATTGAGAAATCAGACTGTGATAAAGTTATAGGGGCAATTTGTAGGAATCTGAAGCTAAGACAACACTGTGTATTTGCTCGAAACAAGGCTAACAAAGTACGTGGGTTCATACAAAGGAGTGTTAGTTACAAGACTAGCGAGGATATCCTAAAACTATATCTTGCTCTTTTGGGACCTCACTTGGATTATGCGGTTCAGTTTTGGTCACCGTACTACAGGATGGATATAGAATCCCAAGAAAGCATTCAGAGGAGGACGACAAGACTAATCCCGGGCGTTAAGAACATTGAGTACAGAGACAGATTAAAGCATTTAAATTTGGACTCCTCGTGAGACGTAGAGTGATGGACGATATGATCGAGGTGTGTAAATGGAAGTCAGGGTTAAAAAATGTGACATAAAAAATGTACTTAAACTATCTAACGGGGAGGACATTCGTAGCAATAGTTTTATATGAGATACATTTAGATTTAGCCGCTAGGTAACTAAACATTGATTTGGAAATATAATGGATGAGTGGAACAAGTTACAGAACATCATCATTAACTCGAATACGCTGGGAGCCTCAAATATAGGTTTGACAGATATATGAGCGACAGGGGTGTAAACGGGCCAATACGCCCGCTGCAGTTTCCTCCATTCTTATTTTCTTATGTTAACACAGAATAACAATAAAACCTTGTTTCCGTAATTCATCTGTGTTATCTTTAGGATAGAACACATACACGCATATACATAGGCATACATACACATAAGAATGTACACAAAGGAGCACAGACATATAGAAGCGCACAAATTTTAACATAATCACATTCACTTAAAAAATTACCGGAAACATATCTGAACCTTATGCCAAAAATGCACTTACAAAATAAAAACAGGAATCCCTCACTCATCTAACCGGTGTTCAGGGGTTCGAAATAACATTAATCATAGTCCTCTACGTTAATACTATTTGTTAGTGCTGTGTTAATTCAGTTAACAAAACTGGACAAAAATCTTTTAACACCAAACGTTTTCCAATCATTTGTGCAAAAGTTCGGAACGACTCTAAGCCGAACTCTGTCTGTAATTTGGTCGAGCATAGAATAAGAGCATGAGCACATTACCTGCGCATTAGTGTATGTCTAACTAACTATAAAAGAAATTATTACCATGTATAAGATATTGTACAGTATATAATCCATAAAACAGTACCTATACATAGTACAGTAAATAATATAAAATAAAATGATAAAACATCTAAGTCAGGAAGAAGAAAAAGAAAAAAAACACGTACTAATGAAGAGAGGAACATGCAAAGATAAAAAATTAACACGCACGCACCAAGTGTCGTGAAAATGTCGACAATTCACCTACCTTGAGTGGAGGAAAACTGTATTTTGCAGTGCTAAGTTGGACTGGCAATGCTACCCGCATGGACGACAGTAGACTGCCAAATGAGCTACTTTACAGTTACCTAACGAATGGTCAACGTAATGCTGGCGGGCAACTGGAAAGGTATAAGGAAAGTCGTAAGACAAAACTGAAAAAATGCCAAATCAACCCGCCTGACCTGGGAAACAATCACTCCACACCGTAACGCTTGGAGGAGCGCCACCCGAAGTGTCAATACTTTCGAGTTAGCCCGACTGCAAACCGAGGCAGACAAGCTCCAGCCTCAGAAAGACGCTGCCGCCGCCCCTTCCACATTAGATATAGCCCTCCACTCGTGCAACATCTGTGAACGGCCCAGTTGATCCGGTATCAGCCTCTCGAGTCACTTTAGAGCTCACTAACGAAGGTAACATCCGTAATAACTCATATCAATGTATCATAGTTGTGTGATTGTCATGCTCAATTCCGAGTGACAGTAAAGTAGTAGACCTAGTAGTGTGTGTGTGTGTGTGTGTGTGTGTGTAGAATGCGAGACCCAACAGTTCAAAATATAAAGAGAACGAACTGAGATGAAATATATTTTAGCAAATGGTGATACTGGGGAGTGACTTGCTAAATAAAAGTATTTAGTAGAAACAAGATAAAATACGTAGAGTGAACACACAAGTTACGAATTAATCTGATAACTCTTACAGTGATTGGAACGGGGCTGGGCTTGTCGTCCTAACGCTGTTGTGGTGTAGAAATGCATCACAGGGACGAGGACATGTGGTGGCTGGTGGTGTTAGTGTGAACGGTGTAACAGCTCTATCCCAGACTGACAGATGGAGACATGATGGTGATCAGAAGGGGTAGAGGTGGCCAGTGTGTTGAACAGCTCTTAACACAAACAGGTGGATTTTAGTATAACTTTAAAATGGTCTTAGGGATAAATTTTCTTTTTCACAGAAGGTAAGGTGCGGTGTTGGCGGGACCTCTCACACGGTGTTATAGCGATTTTTTTATTGAACTTATCACTTTTGTATCAGTTACAGATTAATCATCATTCTTTGCACTGGAGTTTTGGTGGACGTTTGTTGGTATATCTCTGTGGAGGGAAGGTGTTAAGGGGAGGGAGGTAGGAAGGGTTCAACAGGCTGACCCCACACAGTTGTCAGGGTGCCAAGAAACATGTCCTCCCTCCTTAATGGTGAAGACGTTCTGTGTGTGTGTGTGTGTGTGTGTGTGTGTGTGTGTGTGTATTTGTGTGTGTGTGTGTGTGTGTGTGTGTGTGTGTGTGTGTGTGTGTGTGTGTGTGTGTGTGCATTTTGTTGCATGTGAGTGCGCATGAATTATTGGGTGAGCGTGAGAGAGTAATATTGTGTATTTATACAGTATATATTTCCTTCCTTGCAGAACAAGAGAAATATAATATATTAAAATATACATCTGTTTTGTTATCAGCTGTAGAATACTGTACATTATAAAATTATTATGGACCAACTGTCATAGAAGTTCAAGGTGGAGAGTTGAGTAAAACAGGGCAACATTATCTATCCATTACAGTTAACTCACTTCACCAACTATGTATTAAGAAAGATCATTGAGGACTGTACCACGAAAATAAGACACATTTTGGAGGGTTTATTCATGTAACTCACGTGTAGGATACCTGCTTCCATCCTTACTGTGTTTGTTACAGCAGGACAACTTCACTATCATAAAACAACTGCTGTAGCATTTTTTTTTTTTTTACGGGGATTATCCCACCCGAGCACAGGTCACCGACCCACATCAGGGCCCAGGGGGGGGGGGGGGGGGGGGGCAAAAATATAATAATAATAATAATAATAATAATAATAATAATAATAATGATAATAGTAATAATAATAATAATAATAATAATGATAAATATAAATAGATAAAAATTTAAATACTAATTATAATAACCATATATAAATACACACACGAAAAAATAAATCGAGAGCGAGAAACGATATACAGTATGTTGTGTTGTCAATAGTAAGAGAAAATTGAAACCCTGCAATTGTGTGTAAATGAGGCAGAAAGTCAGATCAGCAACGTGGGACTAAGTCACAATTTTTGTGATGCCATATGGCAGCAGGGTCTACCATTAGACAATACATTATGCTTCCAATATCTTCCCAGGCGGTAGTACCTCCCTGTTTGGTAGCTGCTTACTACCAATTGTGGGAGTATTCTTATAATGATAGGATGATATTACAGAACTCCCCAATAAATACAACTGCCGTTCTGTAGTCGTTACAATAGAACAACATTATCATTACCACTGATCATCTTTAATGGTTACGGTATAATACCATGATCACTACGCAACTGGTGACTACATAAAGTCACTGTCAACGACCCCTAATGATCCTTTCACTCTCACTCCTGCTTAATGGTGATCATTTACCTTCAGAAGTCTTACCTCCTTAGTACCTAAAAACGTTCAGAAAATCACCTCCCACGCAGGAAATTTATAGGTAGAAGGAAATTTGCGGAAAACAATTTGACGGGAAATTTCAAAATTTGGCGGTAAATCCTGGAAGATGATTCCACTGGTGAGCGTTTTGACATATTATTTTAGTGAGAACTGTCTTTAAAAATTGGTTAGGAATATAAAATATTTGAAAATACAATCCTTTTGATATTCCAGAGAGAATGAATATATATATAAGGCATATTAGTGAATAAAATACAGAGTTAGGGAAAAGTATGCAGAGCTGTGTGAGGCGGATGGTGGTTTAGACAGCACCAGAAAGCAGACCCCACCCATCAGGACCAACTCACTCAGTCACAACGACGGAAAGCCCACGAGTAGATAGGCCTGATTTGCGTTGATTGATCCTCATCCATAACTGACTTCATCTATTATACTCCTACACTGGGTTATGAAATGCTAGGTATACGTTTATGATACGTCAAGATATGTGTTATGACTAGGAAATGTGAGAGGGAGACTAGTGTGTGTCAGGTTAGAGAAGGACCAATCAGCACACATCACGCCAGCATGCTCTGGGATCCTGCCAAATTGGTGGTGGTAGTGAAGGATCAACAAAGCTGCGCCATCTCCCAGCTGCTACCAGCCTGGCTGCTCCCCGCCCGCCCTCACACCATCCTTGTAATGGCTGTTCCCCGCCCGTCCTCACACCATCCTTGTAATGGCTGTTCCCCGCCCGTCCCCATCATGGCTGCCCCCACCTATTCTCGTAACGGCTGCTCCTCCATCCGTCCCCATAATGGCTGCCCCCCGCCCGTCTCTGTAATGGCTGCTCCCTCCCATCCTCTAAAAGGCTGCTCCCTGCCCGTCCCGTAATGGCTGCGCCCCACCCATCCCCAGAATGATTGCTCCCCACCTGTCCTGTTCTCGTAATGTCTGCTCCCCACCTGTCCTGTTCTCGTAATGTCTGCTGCCAGCCTGTCCTCATAATGGCTGCTTCCTGTCCGTCCTCATAATTGCACATTTGTGACTCAGGTAATGCCAGGTATCATGATGAGCGAGCCGTGCAGTGCTGTATCCTCTACCTACTGTTACATATGTCTATGTATTTACATACTGTTAATATATTAAGAGGTGTGTTGTATATAAAAGGAAAGTAGATATAAAAGATGCGTCCTTTTGTTATAATTGGTTTATTTTTTGTATTTAATGTGAATAATATTGGTTCAATGTAATTTATAATATTTTGTAATCATATAATATTATGTACGTATACAAAGAAGTTTTGAGTTAATAAATTCTAATTGTAAAACATGTATTTTTTGTTTGTATTTAGGAGCTGCCTTCCTCCACGTTGAATACAGGGTGTGGATGTGAGACCAGGAAAGTGAATACAATCTTGTTTCATCCATTGTATATCCTATTTTTGGTATTAATTTACTCACCAGTATTTGGGGCGAATACTAAGTGATACTCTTATGAACCAAGGAAGATCCACATTATGGGATTAAGATAGATAAATTACTAAATCAGTTGGGCCACATGGCCATGCATTATGAATGTCTGTACTTCTATATTACTTTAAATATAATAGGTGTTAACTATTATTAATTGGTATTTCTCAGTCCTGACTCAATTTGCACAGTATATTGAATAGTTTCCTTGGATGTTTTCTCACAAAGTAATTATATAAAATGTAATTATTAACTGTCAGCTAGAGGAAGCAAGGGATTATCTACATGATTCTGGTCTATTAACCAAAGCTGTTAATTCAGAATAAGTCTGATTAATGAGCCTAGGAGTTGGAACACTGCTGAAACAGGAGGATTATTCAGTTGTGGCCGTGACACTACCGACACTGCTTATTGTTAACTCCCACTACCTGTGTGTGTGTCAGTGTGTTCATAGTGTGATCCCACTACCTGTGTGTGTCGGTGTGCTGACCTCGCTAGAGGAACGATCATGGCAGATTAGCTCCCCGGGATAAACTGATTGTGCAACCATGTCTACTGTTAGCTGTGAACAGATTTTTGCTTCTTTGAAAGCTAAGCCTGAAAAGGTCAAGGGCGAAAGCTTGAGGTTGAAGAAAGGGATTGCGGGGATGAAGGAGGAAGATGTGAAATGGGGAGAGTCTGTGTCTGACCAGTGGAGGGGAGCAAGAAGAGGAACGTGAAAGCCAATAATGCAACGGCTAAGTATAGTAACTCTTTTAGTCCTTTGGCAGATGAAATCGACTGTAAGACAGTTAAGGCTGTTGTTGAATGAGCATTCTGTAAAGACAGAAATAGGATGAGCATGTTTGCCAGGAGCTGGGGTTAGTGATAGATTAGACGGGCTGGATAATATCATGTCTGATAATGGGAACAAACCCCTTATCTTCCTCTGTGCAGGCGGCAATGGTATTGGCTGGTGTGTGAGTAAAGAGCTTGATAAGTTCAAGGCAGCAATTGAAAGGATTAGGTTGAAGGGAGGTATCCCTATCATATGTGGTGTCCTGCCTAGAAGGGGAGTTGGCAGTGAATGATTGAAAAGGCCATTTTGACAGATATTGCAAGTCAATATCAGTCCCATTCATTGACAACTGGGACAACTTTTACTGCAGAAGGGACCATTATGCTAGGGATGGGGTGCATTTGTCTTGGGATGAGGTGCATTTGTCTAGGGATGGGATTCATTTGTCTAGGGATGGGGTGGCAATCTGGCTGGCTCTCTTGAGAGGACAGATCAAATGATGTTGAGGTCTTTAAACTGCTAGGGGAACATGAGAGCACGGGGTCGAGGAGTCTGCAATGAGCACAAGGATACATAATGAAAGTTTACGTAGAAATCAAGCTTGGAATGATGATAAAGCTTAATTAATCAGAGAGTTAACACCTAAATGTGGCAGAGAGAGAACTGAAAATACGACTAATTTAAATGTCTACTATGGACACAGTAGAAGAATAGGAAATAAATTGAGTGAAATCAATGGCGTTGGTATAGATTAACTTAGACTCAAATGAGTTAGCTGTCGCATACCGACTTATAGGTTATAAATTATTTCATACTGATAGGAAGATTAGGAAATGATGTGGGGTAGCAATCTATGGCAGGGTTAATTTTAAGTGTGAAATCAATAAGGAAATAAAAACTGAGTCGAATGCAGAAGCAATTGTTTTTCTTTTACGGGGAATAGGCCACCCGGGCACAGGTCGTCGACCCACAACGGAGCCTAGGGAGCGAAAAAATAAGAATATAATTAATCATAGGAGTAATATATAGACCTCCTAATCTTGACAGGGTTGATGGACAACATTAAATTTAGTCAAAGAGATTAAATCAACCTTACTGGTAACTCAGAGTCAGAGGGTTTTCTTGAAACAGTTCAGGACAGGGATGCACTAACGTCTGACCTAAATCTGCTGCGATAGATCATTTACCTCAAAATCTTAAGTGAGGGCTAAGTGAAACCTTAAGTTCGCATGCTGAAAACAAATTTACGATTGTCGTTGCCAGGGCAGTCTTGGCTAAGACCAATGGTCTTTGCCAAGACTGCCCTGGCAACGACAATATATATTATATATATATATATATACATATAAATATATATATACAGTATATTGAATAAATTTTGTTCTTTCTTTATTAATGTTTCATTAATTATTTATTCTACCTCCATTCTTCACGTACTTAGAGTGATATATAGAGAGAGGTGTAGGAGGAGTGTGGTGTGTGTGGCGGAGTGACCATTACCCTCCTGACTTGTGTAAACAAAAAAGTTGGCGCAGGTACGAGGGACCAATCATAAAAATTTTATTTTAAAGAAAAATAACGAAATATCACATTTTTTTGTAGATTTTATTTAAAATACGTTTCCGGTGTATTACATGATCAAAATTCACAAAAGACCGCACGATACGGCTAAGAGCAGTGGTGCCCTAGTGAACTCAGGGCCGGTTTACTCACTATGGCAACTTAGAAGTGGACTTAAGTTTCCAAGATCCCAGACTCTAGCGCACTTAAATTGTTTTGTGGATATGGTCTTAGTTAAGACAAAGGACTAAAGTGCACTAGCAGAGAGTTATGAGTGCCAGCAGAGACTTAAGTGACTTAAATATGTTAGTTCATCCAGGCCCAGGACTGTTTACTAAGTCAACATATGTCCTAACCCACCTGGTGAATGATATACTATATTTAGTTCTGTCAAACAGAAAATACCTCATTAGTAATGTTGAGGTATGGAGCGAACTTGTTAACAACTATCACCAAAAAGTGAGATTCGAAATAGAACTTAATGTCAGTCCCAGATTTTCGTAAGGCAAACGTTCATAAGTTGAAAAGGCAGCCGAAAGAAGGAGTGTTATGTTGGGTGCTAAAATACATGACTTTACGAGAAGGTGTAAATAGCATGACCTCACAAAATGTGCCCACAGAGGATGACAACGATAACTCACAAAATATGACCGCTGTGGGTGACCTAACCGCGAGATATGAAGTTGATGAGTACCTCTTGGTGGTAGGTTGTAGGCAGCTATTAAACAGGGAGGTACTACCGCCTGGGAAGATATTGGAAGCATAATGTGTTGTCTAATGGTAGACCCTGCTGCCATATGACATCACGAAAATTGTGACCAAGTCCCAGGTTAGGTTATTGATCTGACTTTCTGCCTCATTTACACACAATTGCAGGGTCTCAATTGTTTCTTACTTTGACAACACAACATATATATATTGTTTCTCACTATTGATTTTTTTCTTTATTATTATTATTATTATTATTATTATTATTATTATTATTATTATTATTATTATTATTATTATTACTGTTGTTGTTTTTATTGTTATTTTTTTTTAATGTTTTTATTTTGTATTATAAATTATATTTACTTTGAACTAATTATTATTATTATTGTTATTGTTATTATTACATTTTCGCCCCCCAGGACCTGATGTGGGTCAGTGACCTGTGCCCGGGTGGGCTAATCCTGTAAAAGGAAAAGAAATAAATAAATAACAAGTTAATCAATGCAGAATATACAACCATACAGAAAACTCAGATCAGATAAAAAAAAGCCCAAATAGATAAATATTTATTTGAAAAACATTAATTGACAAAGGGAGGCTACAGGTAGGATAATCAAACTTGGTGACGATTACCTCAGAGATTATTATAAAGTATTGGCCAGTAGGGTTAAGTCCGAGATAAGAAATACGAGGCAATATTGGACCAATACAGTCAGATTCCGGTGAACTACCTGATAACGATGGAGAAATTAGTAATAATCCATTTTCACAACCGAAAATTTAAACATGATATCCGAGGCGCCGACTATCTACAGAAATAGTAAAGAAAATATATTAGGCAAGTTAGTAGTGACTAGTAACGATGTTAGTAAACAAAGAAATAAACTAGAACCTAATAATCAGGTTTCGACGATTTCCCAGAGAATTAAAGAAATATCAGAAAAAACTTAGTATGCCCCTAACAAACTTGTTTAACGGATGTAGTACCTGATTCCCAAAGGAGATAAAGCACTATCCTCCAACTATCGTTCAACTAGTTTAACATTACTTGTAGTCAAATTACTGAAAGCAATAATTTCAAACTCAATAGGAAATCACCTCGCACATTCAAATTGATCAATGATTCCCAGCATGACTTTACAAGTGAGCGTTTGTGTCTGAAAAATATATTAACATTTTTCTTAACCGTCTTCGAATCAGTAGATGGCAGACACAATTATGATGTAACTTGCCTTGACTTTAGCAAAGCCTTTGACAGGGTCACCCAAGACAGACTAATACATAAAGTTGAGGCTCGTGGAACTGGAGGAGTTATTCTAAACTGTATTAGGGCATGCTTACAGGACAGGAAACAGTGAGTAAGCATTAATGGCTTTAAATCCGATTAGGGTAATGTCACTAGTGGAGTACCCCAAGGCGCAGCACTTGGTCCATTACTATTTATTATATACATAAACGTAATAGATGTAGGCGTAGCAACATAAGTAAAATTGCTAAAGTCTCTAAAGCAAGGCGTGTAATTAAATCTGACGAGGACTCCGCAAAACTACAAGAAGATCTAAAAAAAATTCGTATGGTCCGAAAAATGGCAGATGACATCTAATGTGGTAAAATGTAAAGTACTTTGGTCTAGGAGATGTAAACATAGAAACCAGATATCAGATGAACAATATTGTTAAGGAGAACTCCGATTGTGAGAAAAATATTGAAGTAATGGTAAGTGAGAATGTTAAGCCAAGACAACAATGCTTATTTGATCGAAACAAGGCTAAGAAAGTACTTGGGTTCATACACAGGAGTGTTGTTACCGCCACAGTAAGATAAACATGAGAGAGAGAGAGAGAGGGTGAGAAGGGGGGGGGGGGCAGTGCAGACAACGTGTTTGTTGGTCGTGTCTTATATAAAACAGATGGCCCTCGCCTAGGGCTGCTATTGGGTGGCGATTGCTCAGTAGTCTACCAATTCTTGCAGTAGAAACAACACGCTGGTCGAACCCAAGACCCTAACACGTAAATATAAACTCTAAATAAATTTAATAAATATATTTATGTACTGTAATTTGATCATATTATACAACAGAGGGAATGCCAGTTTTTCCCTCTCCATTGGCACAGTCATGAAAGAAAGAAGTAGTGTAAACGCCGAAGAGATCAGTGTAAAAGTGGTTAGCGTAGGAGAAAGAAAGAGCCGATCCATCACTATCCCCAAGGTCATTGCTGTTTCACCTGGAAGAACCGGAACTCTCAGACAATAAGAAGCTTGCCGAACAGCGATTGGAGGGTCCGAAAATGCCTCCTAAGGAACCCAGGGCTCTCTCAGAGGTATCAAGATGAGATGAGACTTCTAGTCGACGAGGGACATGTTGAGCGAGTCCCACATCAAGAACTCAGTGTTACACCCGGGAAGACCTGGTATCTCTCACACCGCCCCGTGTTTAATCCCAACAAGCCAGAAAAGGTGAAAATAGTTTTGATTGTACAGCCAAATGTGAGTTGATGTCATTGAACAGCCAGGTGATGCAAGGGCCAGACCTTAACAGAAAATTTGATGGGAATCCTCATCAGATTCAGACAAGGAAAGGTGGCACTCCCGGCTGATATCGAGGTAATGTTCCATTAAGTTCGAGTAGTACCGAACATCGAGCGCCTTACGATTCTCATGGCGGACGGACGACCAGCCGCCAGGGGCCCCGCCACTTACTAAACGACAGTACATCTCTTTGAAGGTATGTGTAGCCCTTCATGCACCGGATATGCGCTACAACGAACATTCCAAGATTGCAGGAAAAGTCTCCATGATGACATCAAGAAAGCTAATTGTAACTTCTACATTGACGATCTGCTTCTCTCAGTAGATTCGCCGGAGAAGGCAACGATAATTACCCATTGACTGATACAGCTGAAAAGGAAGGGCGGATTCGGACTTACGAAGGGGGTCTGTAATAACAGGGAAGTCCTCAAAGCAATTCCACAGACAGAGAAAGCCGTGGGAATAAGGGAAGTCATTTGAAAGACGACAGGCTCCCCACTGAACGAGCGCTGGGAATCTTGTGGGACCTGGAAAAGGACGAACTAGAGGTCCGGGTCCAGATCCCTAAGAAACCAGAGACGAAACGAAACCTTCTGAGTATGGTCAGCCCCATATATGACCCACTGGGACTCATCGCTCCGAGCGTCACAAGAGCCAAAATTATATATATATATATATTTATATCCCAAGATGAGTGTAGACGAGGTATTGGGTTGAATAACGAATCTCCTTCGTGTGTGGCAAGGCCAAGCTAGCCCCTCTGAAACAGCAGACCATACCTCGACTCGAGCTCTGCGCGACAGTACTGGCTGCCAAGGCAGGCAATTGACTCCGACGAGAACTTGAATTACAAATAGACAGAACAGTGTTCTGGACAGACAGTAGTTGTTGTTGTTGAGATTGTCGGACCGTAGTCCGAAACAGGCCTTTGCCTATAGGCGGCCCGTTCGGTGGTTCCGGCTGGAGCTCCTGTAATAGCCAGACCGGATTGGGATTGAAGGTTGTCCTACCTGCAGATACGGAAGGATACTGCAGGTTGCAAGTGTGAGCGGACCCCCGATCAGTGGACGATTACCACCAACCCCCACTCTTGGACGTGGTCGGTTTCGGAGTGGCGCGCCCCCAGAACTGGGGTCCGCACTTGCTGGGAGAGGATACTTTCTAAGCTATCTGGGAGGTGGGTATCGTGTGATGACCCGGAGAAGGTGGTGAATGTGGTTTGTTTGGGCCTTTCGGGTTAGAGTGGCCGCTGGTGTTGTGTATGCTTCTTGGAAGTTTTGGGTTCTGTTTCGGAGACTTTGTGCGACTTCTGTTACGACCGTGTCGTATTTTTTCTTTTTTTCTATATATAACATGCTCCCATGTTCCATATTATTCCTGTAATGATGTGTTAAATTTACTATTATATATTCTAGTCACCTTACCTTGTGCTGTTAAGGTTTTAACTGTCATTATTTGTTCAAGCCCATCTTATTTCTTTATTTTGTATTGTAACCAGCATTCTTTGTTCTCTAACGACTATCTGCATCGTTGAACGACCCACCGGCGGGTCGCGTGGCGGGAGCCGACCTTATATATAGGACCCACCAACTGACTTGAGTCAGTTCAATTCTCCTGTCATACAGTCCACATCCTTTGAGTGTCACTTGTCACTTATACTTCATTTATTTGTGTTGTTCCTGTTGCCACCAATGTGGTATATCTATGTGAGTACTTATTTATGTCTCTGTTTGTGTCCATCAGTATTTGCTTAGTTGTATTCAAGTAATTCAGTGTTGTTTCACGTTAGTTAATTTCAGTGTTAGTTTTTACATGTTTATGCAGTGTTAACGTAATCCAATGCTTTATTTTTATTCTTTTTTTTATGTTTCAATGTTTTGTATCACTTGTGTTTTAAAAGTCTCGACGGTGAATCAATTTATTGTGTTAATATTTAATCAATTAAATGCTTAAAGGTTTACTTTACGTATTTTTATTCTCTTATAATTTACTTCACTTTTTGTTTGGTTACGCCTAGAACCTGGATATGTAAGTAAATTAAGAGACGGCGTAACACTTCGCAGTCGAGGAGATAGTGTTGAAGTGGGTTGGCTGCTGGCTCCTGACAGTAGGTGCATTCCATGACGTCATTTCCGATCATCTGCCAGGTACACTTGTACCCTAGCCGTGGTCGATGAAGGCTAACTTCATCCGCGTGAAGGAAGCTCTTTTGGATGTGGAGCTTGCTAGTCTTTCTGAGGTGGTTCTTGATCTGTTGCACACTTGCTGGAACTTGAATGTGTACGCTACTGGAGCGTGTGGCTGCCTTGGCTGCTTCGTCTGCCACGTCGTTTCCCCCATCCCTACATGACTGGGAATCCAGTGTAAGACGACTGGGCGGTTTTGTCTTTGGAATTCCTGTAGCTGTGCGAGGATCGAGGTGATGATGTGGACGTTGTCTCTTGGTTGACTGTGTTGCAGCGCCTGCATGGCCGATTTCGAGTCCGTGTGAATTATGATGGACGTGTTGTGTTGGGTTGCAGCGTGTTGTAGGGCCTTCGAGATTTCTACCAGCTCTGTTTGTAGGGTGGAGCAGTCATTGGAAAGTCTCCATCGGAGGGTCTGACCTTGGGTGTAGAAGGCCGCTCCGGATGTATGATGTTTTGGATCCACCGAGCCGTCTGTGAAGTATGATGCTGCATCAGCCGGTGGCTATGGCTTCTTGAGTTATTTTTTTGAGGTCATCCTTCTGGAGGTTGGCTTTGCTATCGCCTAGGTCGGTAAATTTGAGTGTGGCTGGTGGAGGGCTCCATGGTGGAGGAACAGCGTAACCATTGTCTCGTGTGTCTTGGTTGTTCTTGACGAGTGTCTCTGCTTGCAGGTGTCGGATGACATCGTTTGCCTCGTGCGACCAGGTGGCCCCTCGCTCTCTGTGGTCGAGGTGGAGGGAGGCACTGATTCGCGTTTTGGCAGCTGTGGGCTTATCTGATCTACAGATTTTGGCGAGGAGACCGGCTGTCACCTGCTTGACTCGTACTGCCAGAGGTGGTAGTTCAGTTTCCATTTGCAAATTGCAAATTCTGGTCCACGAGTGCTCCGAGCATGGTCCTGAGAGCATTATTTTGGATTACTTCTAGCTTAGCTATCTGGTCTTCTCTTAGTCCAATGAGTGCTGGAGCACTGTAATCTACCAGCGATCTGATGGCGGCCATGTAGTAGGCTTTGAGCACATGAAAGTTTTCTCCTGCGGATGTGCTGGTGAGCGACCTCATTATATTGTCTGCTCTTCGTCCTGTGCCTGAGATACTCGAGTTGTGGCTTGAAGGTGAGTTTCTGATCAAACCAGATTCCGAGACACTGGTGGGCGTTGGTCCATACTACCGGCGTGTTTTGTATGGAGAGCATCTTGTCTGGTGTGTCTGTGCAGATGGCCATCGCTTTCGACTTGGCTGGATTTATCTTGAGTCCAAGTCTGTTGCACTCCTCTTCTATAAGTTGGAGTGCGTGTTGCGTGTTGGCTAGTCTGTTTGATCTTCTTACTATGAGCTGTAAGTCGTCTGCATAGCATAGGAGCTTGGCTGTTTGTCTGAAAGGAAGTTTGACAAGATTTTCCATCAGGACATTGAACAGCGTTACACTGAGGATGCCTCCTTGTGGGGTACTGTTTTCATGGACCCTGTAGCTTGAGGTTGCTCCCTGAAAGCGTGTTCTTGCTTCTCTCTGTGTGAGGTAGTTCTGGATCCACCCCAGCAACCTTCCTTTGACGCCTTTTTCAGCGAGCGTCGTTATAATGGCCAGTGGATTTGCTAGTTCGAAGGCCTTCTCCAGATCGAGGAAGACCACCAGAGCTGGCTTGTAGTCCACTGTGCTGAGTATCTCGGCGATGTTGTTGCCTGTGCCGGTGTTCTCGGTGTAAGCAAAAATGTGAGGGTGTGGGCTGCCTACTTTCCACTTGAGTCGGTTGAGAGCCATTCTTTCTCCCGTCTTCGCTCTGCAGCTGAGATGGGTCTCGGTTTGTCTGGTTCTCTGGGCTTCGGAATGGGCCGTATATCTGCCTTCTTCCATTCCGGTGGGAGTCTTTGTGCTGTCCACGAAGCATTGATGACTTGTAGCACAGCCTCGTGTCCGGCTTTACCGGCATGGGAAAGCATGGAGTAGGTTATCCTGTCGGCCCCTGGAGCTGCGTCCTTGCTTCGTTTTAGCGACTTCTGGAGTTCTTGCTGGTTGAAAGGTCTGTCGGTGTCATCTTCACTGTTGCAGGCCTCTTCGATCATCTGGAGTCTGGCCTGTCGCAGATGCCGTTGTGTCTCCTCCGCCTGTCTCGGGAGGTTTTTCGTTGCTGCTCGGGCCACCGGGTACGAACTGCCCACGATCACCTGTTTATACTATGTGTCCTGAGATAACAGCATTTGTTATATGTGAATTGTTCTTTAACAGGTTTTGACTGAATTATATGGTACTCGTCAACGTTGAGGGTTTATTTCTCCAGCAATAAACCAATAACGCTCCTATGAGCGTTAAAAAGTGTAGTTACAAGACGAGAGAGGTTATCCTAAGACTATACCTTGTGCTTGTGAGAATTCACTTGGATTATGCAGTTCAGTTCTAGTTACCATAGTACATAAATGATATAGAATCCCTAGAGCTTCCGGAGGACGATGACAAAACTGATCCCGGACATTAGGAACTTTGAGTATAGAGACAGATTAAAGCATCTTAATTTGCACTCCCTCGAGAGACGTAGACCGAGAGACGATAATTATGATCGAGATGTATAAATGGAACTCAGGGTTAGACAAAGGTGATAAAACAAAGGTACTTAAACTATCAAGCCAGGAGTGAACTCGTAGCAATGGTTTTATATTAGACAAATTTAGATTTAGACAAGAGATAGGTAAACACTAAGTTAGAAATAGAGTAGTGGATGAGTGGAACAGGTCACCGAACAGCATTATCAACTCGATCACACAGGGTAGCTTCATATATAAATTGGAGCGATAGAGGTTGGTTACAAACGGGCCTCCAGGTAGAAATATCGCTCACCATCAGTCCTTACATCTTCAACACATTATTTTTTTCCTATTTTTTACTAAAGAAATGAAGATCAAGTTCACCCTAATCACCATTTATCAGGTTGCTTGCTACCGGCTCGTTTAGTGGTATGGCTTCATGACGAACTCAATTGCTAGGTTTAGGAAAAATTGGATGATTCTGTTGATAATAAGGATAATTTTGAACAAAGATGTAGATGTAGACGAACAGTTGAACACTCGCTAAAAAAATATTCGACACCCTTACAGCGTGATACAATATGACACGGGTGCCCAATTAATTTTTTAGTGAGTGTACAACTTGCTAAGAATCATTGCGTGGTCCAGAGTATACAGCGAAACATGCTAAGATAAATAAGTTCATCACCCAATGTCAAATATGCCAAAATATATCGTGTCCTTTCGAAATTTACAGTAAGCTACATGCAAAAGTTAGTAACCATATTTTTCATATATGCTATCTTCCTCGCCCACACCTCACCCTGGCTGTCTTTCTCGCCCACCCCACACCCTGGCTGTCTTCCTCGCCCACCCCACACCCTGGCTGTCTTCCTCGCCCACCCCACACCCTGGCTGTCTTTCTCGCCCACCCCACACCCTGGCTGTCTTCCTCACCCTCGCCACACCTCACCCTGGCTGTCTCCCCCACCCTCGCTACACCCTGGCTGTCTTCCTCACCCTCGCCACACCTCACCCTGGCTGTCTCCCCCACCCTCGCTACACCCTGATTGTCTCCCACACCCTCGCCACACTCTGGCTATCTCCCCCACCCTCCCCACACCCTGGCTGTCTCCCCCACCCACCCCACACCCTGGCTGTCTTTCTCGCCCACCCCACACCCTGGCTGTCTTCCTCACCCTCGCCACACCTCACCCTGGCTGTCTCCCCCACCCTCGCTACACCCTGGCTGTCTTCCTCACCCTCGCCACACCTCACCCTGGCTGTCTCCCCCACCCTCGCTACACCCTGATTGTCTCCCACACCCTCGCCACACTCTGGCTATCTCCCCCACCCACCCCACACCCTGGCTGTCTTCCTCACCCTCGCTACACCCTGATTGTCTCCCCCACCCTCCCCACACTCTGGCTGTCTCCCTCACCTCCGCTTCACCCCGGGGTCGCCCATGGAGGGGTCATGATCCCTGGCTCTAATATTCACGACAAAATGATCCCTGTATATCACATGTCATTTACATATTGTCAAAGTTTGTAGCGCGAAGACTTGCCGCCAGCCTGGTGCTGCTGGTGGCTTACCAGTCTGGTGCTGCTGGTGACTTACCAGTCTGGTGCTGCTGGTGACTTACCAGCCTGGTGCTGCTAGTGACTTACCAGCCTGGTGCTGCTGGTGACTTACCAGTCTGGTGCTGCTGGTGACTTACCAGTCTGGTGCTGCTGGTGACTTACCAGTCTGGTGCTGCTGGTGACTTACCAGTCTGGTGCTGCTGGTGACTTACCAGTCTGGTGCTGCTGGTGACTTACCAGTCTGGTGCTGCTGGTGACTTACCAGCCTGGTGCTGCTGGTGACTTACCAGCCTGGTGCTGCTGGTGACTTACCAGTCTGGTGCTGCTGGTGACTTACCAGTCTGGTGCTGCTGGTGACTTACCAGTCTGGTGCTGCTGGTGACTTACCAGCCTGGTGCTGCTGGTGAATTACCAGCCTGGTGCTGCTGGTGACTTACCAGTCTGGTGCTGCTGGTGACTTACCAGTCTGGTGCTGCTGGTGACTTACCAGCCTGGTGCTGCTAGTGACTTACCAGCCTGGTGCTGCTGGTGACTTACCAGTCTGGTGCTGCTGGTGACTTACCAGTCTGGTGCTGCTGGTGACTTACCAGTCTGGTGCTGCTGATGACTTACCAGCCTGGTGCTGCTGGTGACTTACCAGTCTGGTGCTGCTGGTGACTTACCAGTCTGGTGTTGCTGGTGACTTACCAGTCTGGTGCTGCTGGTGACTTACCAGTCTGGTGCTGCTGGTGACCTACCAGTCTGGTGCTGCTGGTGACTTACCAGCCTGGTGCTGCTGGTGACTTACCAGTCTGGTGCTGCTCGTGACTTACCAGTCTGGTGCTGCTCGTGACTTACCAGTCTGGTGCTGCTAGTGACTTACCAGTCTGGTGCTGCTAGTGACTTACCAGTCTGGTGCTGCTAGTGACCTACCAGTCTGGTGCTGCCGGTGACCTCTCATCCTGGTGCTGCTGGTGACCTCCCAGCCTGGTGCTACTGGTGACCTGCCAACTTAGTGATGCTAGTGACCTCCTAGTCTGGTGCTGTTGGTGACCTCCCAACCTGGTACTGCTGGTAATCTCCGCTGGTGCTGATGGTGACCTCCGAACCTAGTTGTCATGAATCCTTAGTCGAGATGACTCGGAGTTAAGGAGAGTTCCAGTGAATCAGGTATTGGCGATTTCCTTGGAGCTCATATAAATCCAGGTGTATTGTATATACTATATTATATTTTAAGTAAATTATTTTAACTATTTTGTAGTGAAATTGCATGTAAAATACATCTATTTAGTTGAGTAATTCTAATTAGCTCATTTCTGCATAATAGTTACTGTAGTGTGACCTTAAATTCCGGCCCTCCACCTGTGGGGTTGGGGAAAGTTGGCTGAGGGTATTACTCTCGACACTGACTGCTGTGCGTCGGAGCTGCTTCACCAATTCTCTTGGTGTTGTCTGGGTATTTATTTTCTTTACTTGTGTGGCTGACCTGTGTTCAGTTCAACAGATAAGTTATTCTTGTTATTATTGTTAGGTATAATATTTAGGATGTTTAATACGAATTTAAATTAAGTTACCATTCTGTTTTGCCTTGTAATGTTCGTGCTTGAGTTTCCTTGTAAATATATTGGTTTGTTTTAAGTGGATTTTTCACTCTGGGTTTTCTCCTTCACAATTAAGCAACAATTGACCTATTGAAGCCTGTCGAGAGGAATTTTAATAGTAAAGTGCTTTAACGTAATTTTATCACAGCTCAGTATTCTCCCAACCTGACTTAGATCTGTAATATGTTGCTGCTGGTGACCTCCCAATATGGTGCTGCTAGTGACCTCCCAGCCTGGTGCTGCTGGTGATCTGCCAGCCTGATGCTACCGGTGACCTTCCAGTCTGGTGTTGCTGGGGACCTCCTAGTCTGGTGCTACTGGTGACACATTCCATTGCTGCCCTGGCAACGATGCCGCGGATGGTGTTGCCCGCAACGATAGACATGATTTCACTCTTATTCTTTTTTTCAGCACACATTAGGCAGCTCTGAAAAATACAGGCTTTATGTTGGCCGGACTAAGGCCCACCATGCAGTTTGACAAATCTCGTTAGCAACACCCAGCAACATCCCATTAAACACTATCAAGGACTGGGATGATCATCTCCTTCAGGTACTGGAACTTCAAACCGGTGTAACCCCTCGCTGAGCCCGCCGAGAACGGGCCATTAAGAGAACTCAGGCTCTCAACTGGCTCAGCCATGTCAATATTCTTATTATTATCGACTCTGTATCTGTATTTTCCTGGCTAAATAGACTGTCTCAATATCAATGTCAACGACAGTACCAACTTGTATACGTTCGATTCTTGGAGCTCTAAATGAATGCTTCTCGTGTGAAGCCCTGGCTGGTTCCTCATCCTTGGGAACTGGGAAAGTTCTGTGTCAAAACGCTGGCGGGCAACTGAAAAGGCATGAGGATAGTCCTAAGACAAATCTGAAAAAGTGCCAAATCGACCCCCTCACCTGGGAGTCGATTACTCCACATTGTAACGCTTGGAGGAGCACCACACGAGGTGTCAATACTTTTGAGTTAACCCGACTGCAAACCGAGGCAGACAAACGCCCATGCCGGAAAGACGCTGCTACCCCCACTACTAGATGCAGCTCCTCCTCATATGCGACGAATGTGAACGACTCTGCCGGTCCCGTATCAGCCTCTTTAGTCACCTCAAAACTCACCAACCTAGGTGACATCCCTAATAACTCATATCAAAATATCATAGCTAAATGATCGTCATACTCGATTCTGAGTGATAGCAAAGTTGTAGTAGTAATATTTACATTTGCAAACTTGGTATCAGCACTATGGTGAAGTACGAGGTTACTGCCTTAGAAGTTTCAGAAGTTTGACTTTGTTGCTGGGTGAAGCCATGAATAAGCCATTAGCACTGGAAGAAGTGCGTGTATGCAATATTTTGATCTCGATTGATTTGTAAGTAGATCGTCGGACACTTTCACTCACTTTTACAGACACTTCTATGAATTACGAAATCAAAGCGATTTGCACGAATTGACAGTTTTTCAATCCAGTCAAGATAGCTACCACAGATATCTCCAAATGCCCATAGATTCTGTAAAGGAAGTCATCTGATACAAGCCATAACATCCACTAAAAGGGTGGTTCGAGCTGAAGTTCACTGAGTTGGTTTCAAATTATATCTTTTCATCAATTACTTTTGCTCAAGTTTATTAACTAACTCACTTTTTTGTAGCCTGTTCATCAGGCCATATGAGTCAAACAAGAGACCATATTGGAAACCTTTTCGCTGACAAAATGTATGCACTGATTCTAAAGGCATTAAACTGGCAAATTTGGAATCCTTGCCCATGAAAACCTGTGTTTTGTCACCAAAAACGCGTTTCTATGATGTGTAGAAATGGAGATATGGACAAAAATGTATTTATTGTAATGTCGTGGTGGCCATCTTGAATTTTTCCTTATTACAGGGTTATGGAATGTCCACCCTCCATTATTTTTACATTAGATGTTCCTTTCACAAAATCAAAATAGTGATTCTGTGCATTTTTCATGCATAGAGAACCCCTCCCTGCCAGCCACAGGAGTATATGTCGCTTGTTCTACATGAACTTAAACTAAATACCAATCGTGTAGCAGTTATGTTAAGAATAAACATGTCTGATACTGTCTGTGGCTTATGTAATAATAATAATAATAATAATAATAATAATAATAATAATAATTAACGGTTTATTGAGAGAGCTTGGCAGCCGGAAGGCTGAAAATATACAGTTACATAATTTGGGAATGGGTCTCTTGATTGACAAAAATTATACAAGTAACATAAGTGATGCAAATATGATATATAATAACTTGGTGAGGAGAAGCTCAAACTACAGGGCATTTCAACATAGTGACAGTGCAAAAAGTAAGATTGACTGGGAGTGAATACACTGGTTGATTACAAGTTGTTGATAATTTTTACACTGGTTGGTACTGGGCTGTTCTTATAGCGATCAGTTCGTGCTCGCATGGGCTGGACGCGGTTGTGGTGTCGAACAGCAATTCTCGGGCGAGGGATCTCGGGTGGTAGTAGGACCCGGTGTCGAGGATGGTGCAGATTTTTCTCACCAAATCTGTAGATGAGGTCGTGGTGATGGTCACTGAGAGCCGAGAGGGCCAGTGTGTTGAGCGTAGGAAGGGGAGAGAATAATCTTGCATGTCCTCTTTTGCACTTTCTCTAGGTGTTTACATTGTGTGGCATTTAGGGAGGAAGACTGGGTAGGGGAGGCATAGGTGAGCTTGGGAAGTATGAATGTTGAGTATACACTGAGGAGCTCGGGGGCAGGAACTCCGAGGTACTTGAGTCGGCGGAGGAGGTGGAGACGGAAACTGGAGGATTTGACAACTTCACTGACGTGTGGTTTCCAATTTAGTTTGTTGTAAATGGTGACGCCGAGGAGCTTAGTGGAATCTACAACCTGGAGTGTGTTGAGGCCTAATGTAATGGAAGGGGGTGGGACAATGTCGGAGGAGAGGTTGATGTGCATAACCATGGTCTTGGTATGGTTGATGGTGACGTGGTTGTTGGTGGCCCAGTTTTGGAGACTTTTCAAAAAATCCTGAAGGGCGGTATAGTCGGGAGCAGAATTGTTGACGCTGATCCCAATGGTGGAGTCGTCGACATATTTCCAGCGAGCAGGGGTTTCTCTTGGGGCATCATTGATAACCCTAAGGAATCATAGTGGTTCCATCTTGGTGCCTTGGGGGACGCCACAGGTGAGTGGCTGAAAGGTGGAGACAGCCCCTCGGAAGCGTACAGCTTGGAGTCGGTTACTGGGGAAGTCTGTAAGACATAGTATAAGACTTCTTCGAAACCCGAGGTCGATAGCTTTGTTGATGATTAAATTGTGGTCGACTAGGTTGAATGCCTTAATGAAGTCAATACAGGCGACAGCTACAGATATTTTTCGTTTATCCAGATGGCGGTATATGTAGTCGAGAAAGCTGACAAGACAGTGAGTGGTGGAGGAGGTTTTCATATTACCAAATTGCTGAGGATCTACGGCTCCTGCACTATCAGCTAAGCCCAGTCGAACACATAACTTTCACAGATTAAGCTGGGTATTTGGGTGATTACAATGGGTCGTAGCTGATTTAAGGATTTTGGGCTGGTTGACTTGTGCTCTGGTGACACATATGAAGTCTTCCAGTCAGCTGGGCATCTGACTTGACTGAGGGAAGCATTGATGATGGAGCAGAGGGGCTTAGCTTGCTCCGGGGAGAACTCCTTGAAGAGTTTCATTGGAAAGTCAATGGGGGTGGTAGAGAGTTTTAACTTCAGTTTGTCCAGACGTGAATGAAACCGGAAATTCTTTCAAGTATTTAATGACGGAAGAGCATAGTTCCACCTGAGTGGTTACGTCAGCTGTCAGAACAGATGCCTTGGTCTGCAGAAAAACCTCCGCTGTGCATAAAATACAGTACACGATGAAAGATAGGCGTCTAGTGTTGTCTCGGGAATTCCTATTGTTCGGCCAATTTTGTTTAACGGAAAAACAGTACTGCATGCATGAACATCCTGGAATCTGGTAAAGGCATCTGACGGGGATGAGAAGATTTACTATCATTTCCAGCAACATGTCGTACATTGCGCATGTTATCAGCCACCGGTAATGACTAGAAATTCTTTGGCGAGAAATGTGACGAAGGAACCTGAGAAATGTACACTCGCCACAAAAAGTTCTCGAACAGCTGAGCAACAGACTTCAGAATGAATACTATGGCTCTTGTTATCTCAGCATGGTAGGTAGGTTTGGTTGTGATGTGACTCTCACTATTACGTAATAATATGTGTTGCTCGTTTTTATAGTAATTACAGGTGAAAAAGCTATTTAATTTACAATAAAACTTCCTCAGAAAGCAATTATTCAGATTTCTCGCTCATGTTGTCAAATCGTATGACACAGTATTCGAGAACTTTTTCTAGCGTGTGTACATCTCTTAATTTTTAATTGTCGATGGATAGTGTATTGACTAATGTAGAGCACATGCTTATAGACGTCAGTTGTTGAGGTGCAGCAATACAGTAAAGCATCAACATTAATATCTGGAGGCTTGTAGACTCCACGGAGTACTTTGGTACAGTGGACACAGCACTCGCTCCTGTTCCATGGTCAGTGGTTGGATTCCCAGGCTCTCCCAATTAATCCCCATTTAAACGGGGATTAAACAAGGGTGTGTACTGGCACCAACTCTCTTTTCCATTTTCTTGGCTGCCTTCCTTATTCATGGCAGTGCCAATTTAGCTGGCGGGATGGACAGCGATCTCCGGATGAAGAGTCTTTTCAGCGTAAGTCCACTCCAGTCAGGAACAAAGGTGTCGGCAGCTTCCATTACTGAGCTTCAGTATGCAGATGACCTCACCCTGTCACCCTAAACACCAATGCAAATGCGTATGCACACTTCGGTCTTGAGGTGAATGTATGTAAGACTCAGATTCTCTTTCAGCCTGCCCCTGGTTCAGACACACCTCCACCATCCATCCAGCTTAACGGTACTATCCTCTCTAATGTTACCCACATCCTTAATAACAGGCAGAGATGAGTGCCAGCGGTCTCTTGTCACCATTCTGCACATGGGCAGCATAAATAAGATGGTCGTTTATGCGCTGAGATCTAGGCAGCAGTGCAATCCGGCCCTGTCTGTGCGACTTAGCACCCCTTTTTAGAAGCCAATCTGCTCACCCCACAGTGGAGGAGGCGAGAAAAGGTACTCTGACGGAGCAACCTCACCCAGTAAAGTCATCCTAATGTGGTCGAAAGCATAATCATAGATCAAAGTAAAAACAAACTATACATCCTCTTATAGTCACTGTATGAAAGGTCATGATTCTTCTGGATACTGGCACAAATGAGTGTCCTGAAGGAAGAACTGCTCTTGTGGCAAAAGAGCTGTATAACATCCACATAGCAGCCATTAGTGAGTTCCGGCTCCCAGACGAGGGTCGACTCACAGAATGGGGGTCTGGCTATACTTTCTTCTGGAAGGGTAAGCCTGCTGCAGAGAGAAACTGCATTTATGGAGCTGGATTTGCCATTCGCAAATCCATCCTACATAGGCTAACTAAAATGCCTGTTGGGATCAGCGAGAGCCTCGTGACGGTCCAAGTCGCACTGAAACAATCACGTCACGCCTTCTTCATCAGTGCATATGCTCCAACACTGGATGCAGAGGATGACATCAAGGAGGCCTTTTACGACGGCCTTGACAGAGTGCTAACTCTTATCCTCAGAGAAGATAAGATTCTGCTCCAAAGTAACTTCATTGCCAGAGTTGGCAGAGATACTGACATATGGCAGTTATCCATAAAGAGAAATGGAGTGGGCAAGTGTATTCCCAACGGCCTACTCCTCCTCAGCAAGTGTGTTGAACTCAACCTCACTATCACCAACACCTTGTTTAGGCAGACTACATCATTATTAGAGAACGAGATCGACGAGCTATGCATGGCTCAGACCACTGTGACACTGATCATCGACTCGTCAGTGTCAAACTCTCCCTTCACGTTGCTTCAAAATGGTAAAGGCAACGAACATCTATAAGAGGTTTTAACACGAAGTGACTGAAGGATCATACGGTAAAATATGCTTTCAGGGAGCAGCTCGATGATGGGCTGACACTGTCATGACAAAAACCTGCAACGAGACCCTCGGCCAGATCGAAAGAACTTACCTGGATTGGTTTGATGAAAATGACCCAGAAATCAACATACTCATCGATGGTAAACGTGCCTCTTTCACTGACTGGCTGCTGGCAGAACAACCCTCAGTCGCTAACCAAAGCTGATACCCTCCACGCGAAGAAAGCGATGGCCTAGCACAAACTTCGCAAACTAATGAACAAATAATGGACAAGTAAATCACACAAGTTTTTTGATCAACACCAAATGAGAGAATTTTTCAATTCCACTAAAACATTGCAAGGCCCAACTACTAATGGCGCGGCCCCCCTCCGCTCATCCAACATTAACTCTCTAATCTAATATACTATAGGAATAGCCGTGTGTCTGTCTGTCTGTCTGTCTGTTCTGGGCAGCCAAAGCAGTACAATCGCTTTTCATAAAACTTGTTTGGTGGAAAAATCGCCAAAAAAATCGTTAAGTGGAACAAACCTGGTCCCATGTCGATGGTTTCTTTAGGAAGGCATTAATTAACCATTTTATTTAAGCTGGAAAACGATGCATGTCCACTGACTTGGCGCACCCTCATTCGCTCATTCGCTATACGCTGTCAGCCCATGATTGCAGTTATCGTACGGTTCCCTCCTCCTCCCCCCACTTTTTCTCTTAGCCTACTTTTTTTTAATGATCTTTGGATTAGTAAAGGAAGGAAGATGAGTAAATAGAAGAATAAAGAAGCGGAAACAGAAAATAGTTAGATATAACAGGTGGGGGGAGCTGAGTTTCATCATGCGTCAGGATGCGCAGTTTCAACGTTACCAGACCATTTTCGGACACAGCTACAGTGTGTACAGTATACTTATTCCTGTAACTGACTGTACATGGAAAAGGAGAAGAGAGAAAAAGATAATAGCAGGAATGCATGGAGAAGATATAAAGGGAGAAGAGAAGGAGAAGAAGAGAGACTGGAGCATTATTATCCTTAAGAGGCGAGCGAGGAAAGGAGATAGGAGAGAGGGATAGTGAGAGATGGAGGTATGAATGGAGGAATGGAAGGACAGAATAAGAATGGTATAGAAGGATAGTAGAGAAAGAGACTAGAGAAGGAGACAAAGGAAGGACAGTGATAAGAAAAACAAAAATCAAAACAAGTATTTGGATAACATAGAGAAATTAGTCGGTTAAATGTAGATAAAAAGAATAAAAATAAAAAGATAAAACGTAAAGAAGAAAGAGACACTTATTATAACAACCACGACCATGATTATAACAACCAAGACCATGATTATAACAACCACGGCGATGATTATAACAACCACGACTATGATTATAACAACCACGACCATGATTATAACAACCACGACCATGATTATAACAACCACGACTATGATTATAACAACCAAGACCATGATTATAACAACCACGACTATGATTATAACAACCACGACCATGATTATAACAACCACGGCGATGATTATAACAACCACGACCAAGATTATAACAACCACGACCATGATTATAACAACCACGACCATGATTATAACAACCACGACTAAGATTATAGCAACGACGACCATGATTATAACAACCACGACCATGATTATAACAACCACGACCATGATTATAACAACCACGACCATGATTATAACACCCACGACCATGATTATAACAACCACGACCATGAATATTACAACCAGGACCATGATTATAACAACCACGACCATGATTACTAACAACCACGACCATGATTATAACAACCAGGACCATGATTATAACAACCACGACCATGATTATAGCAACCACGACCATGATTATAACAACCAGGACCATGATTACTAACAACCACGACCATGATTATAACAACCACGACCATGATTATAACAACCAGGACCATGATTACTAACAACCACGACCATGATTATAACAACCACGACTATGATTAAAGCAACCACGACCATGATTATAACAACCAGGACCATGATTATAACAACCACGACCATGATTATAACAACCACGACCATGATTATAACAACCACGACCATGATTATAACACCCACGACCATGATTATAACAACCACGACCATGATTATAGCACCCACGACCATGATTATAACAACTACGACCATGATTATAACAACCACGACCATGATTATAACAACCACGACCATGATTATAACAACCACGACCATGATTATAACACCCACGACCATGATTATAACAACCACGACCATGATTATAACAACCACGACCATGATTATAACAACCACGACCATGATTATAACACCCACGACCATGATTATAACAACCAGGACCATGATTATAACAACCACGACCATGATTACTAACAACCACGACCATGATTATAACAACCGCGACCATGATTATAACAACCAGGACCATGATTATAACAACCACGACCATGATCATAACAACCACGACCAGGATTATAACAACCACGACCATGATTATAACAACCAGGACCATGATTATAGCAACCACGACCATGATTATAACAACCACGACTATGATTATAACACCCACGTCCATGATTATAACAACCACAACTATGATTATAACACCCACAACCATGATTATAACAACCACGACCATGATCATAACCACGACCATGATTATAACAACCACGACTATGATTATAACAAACACGACCATGATTATAACAACCACGACCATAATTATAATAACCACGACTATGATTATAACAACCACGACCATGATTATTACAACCACGACCATGATTATAACAACCACGACCATGATTATCACACCCATGACCATGATTATAACAACCACGACTACGATTATAACCACGACCATGATTATAACAACCACGACCATGATTATAATAACCACGACCATGATTATAACAACCACGACTACGATTATAACCACGACCATGATTATAACAACCACGACCATGATTATAATAACCACGACCATGATTATAACAACCACGACTACGATTATAACCACGACCATGATTATAATAACCACGACCATCTATCTCATATACTATAGGAATAGCCGTGTGTCTGTGTGTGTGTCTGTTCTGGGTAGCCGAAACGGCACAATCGTTTTTCATCAAACTTGGTGGAAAAATCGCAAAAAATTCGTAGAGTGGAACAAATTCTGGTCCCATGTCGATGCTTTCTTTAGGAAGGCATTAATTAACCATTTTATTTACGCTGGAAAACGATGTCGCTGAAACAGTGTCAGCTTGACGTCGGTTGCTCGCTAGCCAAGCACGAGCGTTCGAACTTTCACACTTTGGTAAACTGTACCACCGAACTCCCCACCGGACAAGAAGGGCCCACGATCACTTGTTAAAGTGCTACAATTTGCACTACTATCTGCTGCTTAACTGAAACACCGATATGGATGTCCAAACTACCCAGTAGGGTCCTGAACATCCAAAGTTGACCCACCTCAGCTATCCTACATCCCGGGATGAGGTAACTACTGTCATCAAGCACATGAATAACAAAGTTACTGGGCCTGATAGAATCTCAGCCAAGGTGTATAGAGCAGGAGGACCTCTGCTTACTAGCCGTCTCCACTCTCTCCTGGAGAATATATGGGAGAAGGAGGAAATTCCCCCAAGATGCCACCATCGTCAATATTTATGAGAACAGGGTCAGACTGTGGCAACTACTTCGGGATCTCGCTGCTGTCTATAGCTGGCAATATTATCGCTTGAGTCTTCTCAAACAGACTTCTTCCTGAGGTGGAAAACTTCTATCCAGAATATCAATATGGTATTAGACAATCACGTGGCACCCCTGATGCAATATTTGCTACTCGCCAGATACAGGAAAAGCACAGAGAACAGTGTTAACAGGGAAGCCTCTCTTTTCCATTTTCTTGGCTGCCTTCCTTACTCGTGCCATTGCTGATTTAGCCGGTAGGGTCAACATCTAGTACCGGATGAAGGGAGTTTTCAACATTAGATGACTTCAGGAAGGAACAAAGGTGTTGGCTGCTTCCATTACTTATCTCCCGTGTGCAAACGATCTAACCCCCGTCGCTCACGCTGAATGCGACTTACAGGAGCCCCCGAATACTTCGTCCTTGAGGTGAATGTACGTAAGACTCAATTTTTATCAGCCTGCCTCTGGTTTAACCACCCCTCTACCATCCACCCAGGTTAACGGTAATACTCTCTGTAATGTTACCCACTTCCAGTGACTTGGCTCCCACCTGTCCATCACTGCAGACATCGACGAGGTGATTCAACCTCGGATCAGATGTGCCTCTCAAACCTTTGGCTTCAGCTGTCGGGAGCCGAAATTATCTACAAAGTTGCACATATATCGATCAGTGGTACTTCTCACCCTGCTGTATGGCAGCGAGACATGGGTCACATACAGGAGGCACCTCAAAATACTTGAAAACTGCCACCAACATAGTCTACGTTCCATCTTCCGAGTTCGCTGGAAAGACAAGAGAACAAATGCCAGTATTCTCGCTGATACCAACTGTAGGAGAATCGAGCCTACCATTGTCCAAGAACAACTACGCTGGACTGGCCATGTTACCCACATGGACGACAGTAGACTGCCAAAGCAGCTGCTTTACAGTCACCTAACCAATTTGCTGGCAACAGAAGCCATTACCTTTACATCAAATTGTACATTTTATATGGCAGAATAAGATTAGTCATACTTTCGAGAATCAGCGAATAAACTACAAAATCAGTCAAAAATTAAGTTCTCAAGGAAATTCCTTATTTTCCTTAAGACATAAACTATTTTTTATGACTGGTTGCAACCTTTCAGTGTTAGTTACTTCGTTATGAGTTCATGACCTTGAAGATACACTGAATTTGATATAATATGACGTGTGTTGAAATTATATTTTTGTATATTCGTATTTATATACTAATGGTTAATATCTTGTATGTGATTATGACCGGTGGGCTATGGTCCAGTGTCCCCCCCTCTCCCCGGTGGGCACTTGGCTACGTTGGTGTATATATAGCAATACCACAACACACATAGAACAGGAACTCCTCAATAAAAAACGCAGTACACACAGGAATGAAATAAAAAAAAAATTGCACAAAACCACACGCTAATAACGCAGTTACACACATCACTGTTACAGAGTAAGGCGTCACCCTGTCACGGTTATTAACTGTTACTGTATGTTGATGAAGAGCGACTGTGTGTTGACTATATTGTGGTGGTGGAGGGCGCGCCACATTGCCATTCGGTTAATCACTTCTCCAGATGTTGGTTACGATGTGACTAACTGAACGTAATACTGGACACTAGTAACTAATGTCAACCATCACTGTGGACGATGCTGTTTATTTTGACAATAACAACTGCGAATATATTTTAACAACTTCAAAATATTTGATGATGAATCAAATCTTTTTGTAAAATAGCTTATGAATTACTGTAGCATCACCTGACCAAACCAAAGCTAGGTGAAGAGAAGGAGCACGGAGAATGAGAGGGAAAATGGAGATGACATAATGCAGCCCTACAAGATTTTTTTTTCTTAGAGAAATCGAGGAAACGGTGACACACGTATTAAATTTGTTTGGAATATTCTCACTGAACATTCTTTTTTAAGAAAACAATGTTAGCTATCTGAAAATCCATGATAGCTATTTCGGTTAGTTAAAACAGATGTTAGGAACAGTTTTTTGTGGCACTTTGTATCTATGGCTACTTGTGGCTATTCCTTGGTGATAATAAAACTCAGGATAATGATCTAATTCCCCCTTAGATGTTGCAACAATTCTATGGACCCGTTGTAAGGAACTATCTTGACTTTGGGCCTTCATGAAACTTTTCTTTGACATTATTTGGTGAGGAAGATTAAACGTAACCAGTGGCGTGCACCTGCTATAGTTGGTTACATCTATTTCCTGTGTGCACTTGTGTATTTTAGTATGGAATATAAGTTTAAGAACACATTAAATAAGAGTTTGCATTATTGTACCTAGAAGAATGGGTATACAGGATGCTAACCGTGTCTTGGATCACCGAATTAACAACAGTATTACCAGCACAAAGACCAGGATAATTTTTACTTCTATATACTTTATTCTAACTTCCTTAACCATCAGTAAGTAGGCCGGTCTGGTCCTCTTCCCTTATCATCACAATGAGACTTCCCCTAAAAATCTTTGTGTTTTAGTGAATACTCATCTGTCATTACAGCAGTATCATCATATCTTTCACCTATATGCCCTGAAGGTATACTTTATTTTCTTTTGTAATTCATCTAAAGTCGTCCAATAACTCCAATCTCTAAGATTATTGACGTCTAATACAAAAGTTTTAGAAGCCAGCCATTCATCAAATAAATCCTCTTGGATCCTAACATTCTCGACATAAGTCTGATTACTTTGCCTATACATTTGCCAGAACTTTAACCTACAGTATATCTTTACGTATTAACTCGTAAGACTTGAAGATCACGTTCTTAATAGCATCATCATCACCAATATGATCGTCTGAAAGAAGAATATACACTTTGCGCTTTACCTTTCAGAACACTGTGTAATAAAACAGGCCAGTATCACTTAGGCTATAATAAACCTGTAGTCACTTTTTCAAACATTTAGATATATTTAAGGACAACATTTTCTGTGAAAGTTGTAACAAGTCTTGCATGCTTAGCAACATCAAAATCAGATGAAGGAATAGCTCTGAGCTCAACAAGATACATTTGGAACTCAAGATCCAATTTCCTTTGTTCAGACTCTGCTCGAACCTTTTATTTTATTTTGATTAAACTTAAGCCAATTCAAGGTAAACACGATACCCGTCTTCTTAACACCAACAAGTATAGGAAGGTGTAATCACTGGGTCACAACCTCTAGTTCTGGCTTTATTAAGAGCTCGATCTCTACAAGGAAATTAACTCTTTCCATAAGATCATTAGTTTTATCGACATTTGTGATAGGACCTATGTTAAGTGACAAAACAAGTGGATAAATGCAATGTTAATGATATTGATGACTATACTTCACAACGTTCACCAATGCACCGGATCCTTGCATGGTAGCCAATTTTGTTACGGCTGAAGGTTCTCAGGTTCTGCAAAATTTGAATAGCAGTCAACATAAATAAAGTTGATTGAATAAAATAAAAATAAAATATGGAACGAGTGTGTTATATGAATATTAATTATAATAAAAAATTATCAATAATCATTAATAACAGGAGTTCTGAACAGATGCGATCACATTGAAATACACCAGACAGGTGACGGGACAGAGTTTACATATCAAAATAATATCATTATTATGTACAGTCGAGAAGTAATCAGTATAGTGCAATTATTTAAATGCCACCGAATAATTAATATACACTGGCCGAGCAAAACAAAGCCTTGGACATTAAACACAACTACAAAAACCTTAAGAATGAACAAACGCAAAATCAAAATTCCAATATGGAATGTGAGGAAATTATATGAAGCAGTGTTCCATTCTGGGATTAAGTGAAGGAAAATAGACGGGTTAAAATGATATTAGTGGCGAAGATTTTTATTTCATATATTCAGGAGGTGAAAAACATGAGAGGTGTTGGTGTTCTTGGAAACCAGAAGTTGAACAGTAGTGTAAAGGGATATTGAGCAGTGTGAGATAGAGTTTTGTTCGTCAAGTTTAACGCTAAACCCATGGACTTGGTAATAGTGAGAATGAAGTTTAAAAGAAAATTTGAAGATTTAAAGGAAGCAAAGGCCACCGTGAAATTTAATGAATGTCTGATTACACAGAGTAATGGGCGATTTTAACACAAAAGTTGTGAAAGGGAAAGAAGCACTAGAAGTAGGACCTCATAGGTTGGGTAATAGAAATGAGAGAGGTGAAATATTAATTGACTTTTGTCAAGAAAACAAGATGATAATTGCAAATACATGAATCTCTAGACAAATGTGACCCCAGGACATTGCCAGGAGTCAAATAACTTATCTTTTAATTAAGAGAAGCTTCAGAAATTCAGTAAGCCGAGCCAAGACCCATCCAGGGGAAGAGTATTGGTCAGACCACGTCCCAGTAATGAGCTTAATTACTTTAAAAGGAAAAACAATAGACAAAATAAATTGGTATTTGCAGAAGCTCAAAGCAGCAGCAGGGATAGAGTATGAAATTTAAACCAAAAACAGATTTTATTAATGCTACAGAAAGACCTTGAATAACAAAGACCAGGACAACAATGTTATAACTACAAAGAAATAATATTAGACGGATTAGAAAAGGAAGTGAGGCTTACAAATAACTTAATAAAGAAGTAAAAAATAACTGTAAACAGGCCAAGGCAGATGACATAGGAAGGAAATGCAAGGAAATAGAAGATGATGACAGAAGACATAACTGTACGGAAATGTATAGAAGGATTAAATAAATGAACCGGAGAAAAGGAAATAAGTGGGGTGGAAACTTTAGATGCAAAGACAATAAGATTTTGTTTTAGGCAGAAGAAGTGATAGAGAGATGGGCAGACTATGTAGAGGAACTGTAAAATGGAATAATGGATTGGATGTAGTTTATGAGATATTGAGAGCCAATATCCTTGCTGACGATGGTTACATCATGTAGGTAGGCATGTACTGGGCTACCCTTCATATCTGCAAATAAGGTGTGGAAAGTATTCCTCAACCCAAAAGTCATTAGGAATAGTTCAAAATGTCCTGTTGCTGTACTGAAATCAGTTATTTCTTGTGACTTCCTACGCAAAGGTATCTTTTTCTGAAAGACTGTAGTAAGTCACTTGGGACAGGCATTGGATACCTGTCTGGTACTGTTACTTCGTTGACTCGATACAAGTCGATGACCAGTCTCCATCCTCCATCTTTCTTAGATACTAGAAAGAACATTTCACGCCTCATTCTGTCCTGTACCTCACGTTGGCCTCTGTATGTGGTAAGTGGTATGCCGGTATATAAATAGGATGTAAATGCGTATCTTCCTTGAATGGAATGATGTGGTTTGGTAGTCATTTGTCCAAGAGATCTTCCTGGTAATGCTACAACTTCTCTAAAATCTGTAAGTAGCTGTAGAAGTTCAGTCTTTTCTTGAGGATGATCTACTATAACGTGCGAGGATGAACAGTTGGTTTCACCTTGTTCATTAAATCTCTTGAATGAATCCTTTGAACGTTACTTAAGTACCTAAGAGGTAATTCGACTGGGTCATCTATTACAGGTTTATCATAACAAGGAATTCTCCAATACAACAGTCCTTTTATAATACAGATAGTTCCGCCTCTCCTATTAAGAACAAGAATATCCGTGAGTCTATCTTGTCTGACTGTACTCAGAGTAGACTGTTACGAACCCCTCCACCGATTGTCATGATCTACCTACCCAGCACTACGAACCACGCCATCTATTGTCTTGATCTACCTACCCAGCACCACGAGCAACGCCATCTAGGGACGAAACACGAGTATGGCTCATCTTGGTTACCACTCCCGGGTTTCCCTTCTCCATATCCTGGTTGTTGTGTCACCTCCTCAAAGTTTTCTTTGTCAGCTCCAATTCGAGGAGAGAGCAGTACACTCTGGGAAGTGACCACAGGATAACCTATCCTGGAACCCTGCGGCACAGTGACTACCTATCGTCTTCTACAATACTCAGCCTTACTCGTCAGCCATCTCAGCTCCTCACTTAAGTATTTGTAATCTTGTATTGCCTCTCCCACCACCACCTTGCTTCACTATTGTTTTATGTTTTATTAATATGTATATACTGTTAATGTTTAGGTTAAGTTTGGTTAAGGGTAATTTATAAGCTGATTATTTTGTTAAGGGATTTATGGTACTTTATTATACACAACAAAAACTCGCATCCTTTGTCTACCCTTTTATAGTCCGATTGTCTTTGTTTTTTTTTTTGTTGTTACCTGTTGGGATCTGGGTAGACGTATAACTATATTCTAAATCCCCAACTCGTAACAAGACTCAAACACTTTCACTCATACATACAACAGTCGTTCCATCAATTATATTTGACAAGCGTATAGATGTCCTTCTTAGCTTCTGAATGCATAACCACTGGCCACCGGTAAGTACAGCAGGCACAAAGGTCCAGTTCAGTCTTCTTTTAGCTGTCAGGTTCAAGGACACCTGTTGGCTCCATAATCAAATCCTCTGTGATTGTTAAAGCACGTCAGGAAGATATTGAGGTTATTCTCTTACAATTGTATATAATGGAGTTACTTCTAGGCTGCTCGTCTGCGCTATTTAATTTTAAAGGAGGTAGATCCAGTGATCAATATGAAGACAAAGAGAATTTAGTGGTTATGTAGAAATCTATTTGGAAAGGTTCACTATATTTTGAGAATCTCATTGGTAAAGTAACTTCCACCACTTAATCTAATTGGCTGTCTGGTACTCTGGAGAGATCAACATCTGAAGGGTGTATACTATTCAGTTATTGCTAGGATATCGTCTCTTTAACTCATCAAAGGCCTTGAGCTCGCAGGTATGGTAGTAGGAGGGGTGGATAATTACTTTTGACCGTAACTGTTCCTTTACTGTTAAGGGATTGTGTCACCTGCCACCTTAAATGTTAGGTGAGTATTTGTCACTTGTTTGCTACTGGTGTAGGTTAGTGTGTATTATAATATTGTGTGCGTGTCACTGATACAGTGTAGCCTACACTACCTTATACAGCCCCTCAACTCGTTCACCATCCTCCATCTCTCTTCTACCTGCGCCTCGCTAACTTGTCTGCTTCCCCTCCTACCTGCCATGGCCTGCCACTGACCTTCTTCTGCCTGCCTTGACCTGCTACTGCCTCCCTTATATCTACCCTAGCCTAACACTGCCTCCCCCCTGCCTACTCTGGCCTGCCAGTACCAACTTCTGTCGACCTTGGCCTTACATTGTCTCCCACATACCAACCCTGGCCTGCTACTGACTACCTCTGCCACTTCCTATCTCCTACCTACCCTGGCCTGTCACTGACTCCTTCCTGCCTACCCTGACCTACCACTACCTCCCTCTTATCTACATTACCTTAGCCTGCCACTACCTCCCTTCTTCCTACCTTGGCTTGCAACTGCATCCCTCATATCATATTTACTTTGGATTGCCACTGCCTTTCTCTTACCTTGCACGACATGTCCCTGCTTCTCCTACCTGCTCTGCCCTACCGCTGCTTCTCCCATACTTCATATATTTTTCTTAACATGGTAGTTACACATCCAACCACAAAAATGATTCTTGAAGATCTGACAAACTGAATTGAACTATTGCAATATTCACTCCCTCTCTCCCTCCCTCCCTGTCTCCCTTAACCCGCACTCTCCCTTCACAAGCACGCAACACTCACCACACCTCCAATCGAATCTACCTTCTACCTTTTCCATGTCACTCACTTCCTGCACACCTACTTATACAGCCTCCATCGCCACACTTTCATTTCCCCACGCCCGATCTACCTGACCCCCCTCCATTTTCCAATCCCCAACAACCCTCCCCAAAATCCCTTCTATCTCCATCCTTCCTCATATTTTTCTAATCTTTCTCACTCCCCATTCCAAGCTGTCCTGGTTCCCCTATTGCATTTTTCTACTTTTCACATCATATCTGTCATGCTCCCTCCCCACACTCTAACACTTCGTCCTGGACTGTGAGAAAATAAAACCTATTGGAACAGGTAAAATCGTAGTCTGTGAGCAATGGCACAGCATTCTATTACCTCGCTTCCGAAGGGGGATTTGTGAGGTATTGGAATGACCCTCTGTGTGTGTGTGTGTGTGTTTCGCACCAAATCTCATCAAACATCATGGATGAACTGTGTTGGGTATACACTAAGGAATTAACTCTTCTGTCTGGTCAAGTTTAATTGTGAAAGTCATGATCATCGAAAGTTCTAAAATCATACTAACCGCGACAACTGGAAACGAAACAAATACGTGGATGGAACTTAATGCATTAGGTTACGCGACGAATGGCACATGAAAAGCAAAACATAAAAATTATAATAATTTAACACAAATATCATGGATGAAAAAATGCTTATGTATATCAGAAATCAATTGTGTGATACGAATTACCTGTGGAAAACCTCGTGGCCTACCAGATAGTGATATTGAATTAATTGGCCAAAGATCATAATGACCCGAATAGCTCTGCTGGGGCGGGGAATGTTGTCTCTGATTGCTTTGTTTTTGATAGGAAGATATCTGATATATTACACATTTTGTACCTAGCTCAGTAAATTCGTCAAATGAAAATACTCTAAAACATTTTATACCACAATATCCTGATAAATATCCGTCTACCAAAGACCTTTTGTGACCTCATGGTCTTTAATTCGTTGGCACTACCACTCAGGGCAAGTATGGGCTGTACAATAAACTCAATAAGCTAACCGCTGAACGCTGCCATTTTCAAATTCAATTTGCTTCAACACCACCAGGCACTTGTTCCACCGCTTTCTGTCACACCTACCCCATAATCCTCTTCCTTGCAATACATTCCTTCCTTTCAAACTCTCTCCCTCTCCCCATCACTTCCCTGTCATAAACTCTCTTTTTCCACTACCTCCCTATTATATTCCCTATATCTCACCTCCATCTTCCTGGTATACGCTCTTTCTCTCACACCATCTCTCTCTCTCATACTCTCAGTCATATTTTCTATCTCTCCTACCATCTCTCAGTCATGCTCTCCAAGGATAAAATACTAGTAAGGATTGTTCACTTGTTTTACCTATAATGCACAACTCGGTGACGTCATTATTGTAAACACAGGTCCTCTGGTGAGCTCCATGTGTGCTCGCGTCTGATCCCGGGACCAGTGTATCAACAATTATGGTTATTTGTGCAATATACTGATACACCGGCAATGGTCAAATCCCAAGCACAGAGCACACCAAGTATTACAGACTTCCCAGAGGCAAGAAAATTTGTGATAATATAAACACCAAATTTGCCCATGTGTGTTCTCGCCACTTCAGAAAAAGTCTTTAGTAAACAAGTGCAGTTAAAAAACTATCTTCAAGAAAAAGTAAACCACTGTATCCATGGCTGTACCAACTACCAACGGTACAGGTATGTATTGTATTATCAATGTTCAAGCAGTCTAGTCCTTGCTATATGAAATCAGGAAATATGATTCCATGTCTGATTCTTGCTACTAGACTAGCCGAGAACTTGTTTGATGAGTTATATTTCTTTTGTATCGCCTTAATTCTGGAATGTGTGTCTATATCCAAGTATCTACAGGCAGGTAAGACATTCATCTTGCTATATGTGGCCAAAAAGAACTTTAAACATATTTAAAAATCTTGAATAAATAAAAGTTAAGTATATCGGTACTTGGGTCTCGGATGTCAACACCGAGCTTGTTTCAAGGCGCGAGGGAAGATTTCTTGCAGTTTCTTAATTCTGCAATGCCAATACATATCAGGTCATCCAGAAGACCGCGTGACATTTTTCATGCCGCGTTTAACATAAGAAACAATACTATTGCTCATAATATATATAAACCCAGAGTTACCTAAAACTATATCTTACGCTTGTGAGACCTCATTTGGATTACGCGGTTAATTTCTGGTCACCGTACTATAGAATGGATATAGAATCCCTAGAAGAATTTAGAGGAGGATGACAAGACTAATCCCGGGCATTAGGAACCTTGAGTACAGAGACAAATTAAAGAATCTTAATTTGCATTTCCTCGAAAGACGTAGAGTGAGGGGCGATATGATCGAGGTGTATAAATCGAAGTCATGTTTAAACAAAGGTGATATAACAAAGGTACTCAAACTATTCAACCAGGAGTGAACTCGTAGCAATGGTTTTAAATTAGACAAATTTAAATATAGGCGTGAGATAGATAAACACTGGTTTGGAAATAGAGTAGTGGATTAGTGGAACAAGTTACCGAACTTCATCCTTAACTCGAACACGCTGGGTAGCTTCAATTATACAGTAAGTTGGACAGATATATGGGCAATTTGGGTTAGGTGTAAATGGGGCTGCTAGGTATGGGTTAATAGGCCTGCTGCAGTTTCCTCCATTCTTATGTTCTTATGTTCTTATGTCAACCATCTGTGACTGCCCCCAACTCACCAGATGACATGCATCGCTATCGTGACATTACTGATAGGGGCTGAGCAAAAGTTTATGACGTTACAGCAGTCAGCCCTTACTGTTCATAGTCCTTGATAGTCTCTACGTCTCCTACCATCTCCCTGCCAAACTTTGTCCCTCTCACATCATCTCTCTGTCATACTACCTCCCTCTTGCACACAGCCTGACTCTCGCTGTACAGTACTGTGATGTGGATATAAAGTGAAAAATCGTGTTGTTATTTTGGCAACAGAATCACAGCATGGTTAATAAATATAATGTGATAATTAAGAGAAGAAATATCTTTGTACAGCTTTAAGATTCTGTAAAGTCATGACAACCAAAACCCAGCTACAGCTGTCCCGGAGTTCACCTGCACGGCACCTGAGTTGTTGTTTAATAAATACTATTGTACACCCATCAAGAAAGGTATTGTGACCCTGGGTCCAATGGAAATCGGAATAAGCAATTATACGAACAGACACTAAACGCCAAATATACTTTATCGTGCAATGACCTGTGACTCATACTAGTGAAATAATGCGAAGATTAATAATCACGTTGAAATAAACCTTTGTAGTACTGATGAATGATTAGGGTGTTACTTATTTGTGACATACAGTGGTAATGAATTGTTTGAGACATGAAAAAAAATCAGTTACCATTTCCCAAATAATAATAATAATAATAATAATAATTAACGGTTTATTGAAAGAACTTGGCAGCCAGAAGGCTGAAAATATACAGTTACATATTTGGGGAATGGGTTTCGAATTACAAATAATATACAAGTAACATAAATGACACAAATAAGACATATAATAACTAGATGGGGAAAAGCTCAAACTACAGTTCATTTCAACATAGTGACAGTGCAAGGAGTAGTGTTTACTGGGAGTGAATACACTGGTTTATTACAAGTTATTGATAATTTTTACAATGGTTGGGACTGGGCTGTTCTTATAGCGATCAGTTCGTGCACGTATGGGCTGGATGCGGTTGTGGTGTTGAACAGCAATTCTCGGGCTAGGGATCTCAGGTGGTAGTAGGAGCCGGTGTCGAGGATGGTGTAGAAGCTTCTTACCAAATTTGCAGATGAGGTCGTGGTGATGGTCACTGAGAGTCGAAATGGTCAGTGTGTTGAACGCTTCTTGATATGTGGAGTAGGAAGGGGAGAGAATAATCTTGCATGCCCTCTTTTCCACTTTTTCTAGGTGTTTACGTTGTGTGGCATTTAGGGAGGAAGACCAGGTGGGGGAGGCATAGGTGAGCTTGGGAAGTATGAATGTTGTGTAAACACTGAGGAGCTCGGGTGCAGGAACTCCGAGGGACTTGAGTCGGCGGAGGAGGTGGAGACGGAAACTGGAGGATTTGACAACTTCACTGACGTGTGGTTTCCAATTTAGTTTGTTGTCTATGGTGACGCCGAGGAGCTTCGTGGAATCTACAACCTGGAGTGTGTTCGGACCTAGAGTAATGGAAGGAGGTGGGACAATGTCGGAGGAGAGGTTGATGTGTATAACCATGGTCTTGGTATGGTTGATGGTGACATGGTTGTTGGTGGCCCAGTTTTGGAGACCGTTCAATAAATCCTGAAGGGCGGTATAGTTGGGAGCAGAATTGTTGACGCTGATCCCAATGGTGGAGTCGTCGACATATTTCCAGCGAGCAGGGGTTTCTCTTAGGGCATCATTGATGAGCATAAGGAAGCAGAGTGGTCCCATCTTGGTGCCTTGGGGGACGCCACAGGTGAGTGACTGAAAGGTGGAGACAGCCCCTCGGAAGCGTACAGCTTGGCGTCGGTCACTGAGGAAGTCTGTAAGCCATGGTATAAGACTTCTCCGAAGCCCGAGGTCAATAGCTTTGTTGATGATTATATTGTGGTCGACTAGGTCGAATGCTTTAGTGAAATCAATGAAGGCGACAGCTACAGACGTTTTTCGTTTCTCGAGATGGCGGTATATGTAATCGAGAAAGCTGACAAGACAGTGAGTGGTGGAGGAAGTTTTCATGTTGCCAAATTGCTGAGGGTCTACGTCTCCTGCAATATCAGCATAAGCCCAGTCGAACACAAAACTTTCACAGATTAGGCTGGGTATTGGGGTGATTGCAATAGGTCGTAGCTGATATAAGGATTGTGGGCTGGTTGACTTGGGCACTGGTGATACATAAGAGGTCTTCCAGTCAGCTGGGCATCTGGCTTGACTGAGAGAAGCATTGATGATGGAGCATAGGGGTTTAGCAAGCTCCGGGGAGAACTCCTTGAAGAGTTTCATTGGAAAGTCAATGGGGGTGGTGGAGCGTTATAATTTTAGTTTGTCCAGGCGTTTTGCTACTTCAAATTCTTCTACTAAGTCAGTGGGAAGGGGGGCTGGTAGGTAAGCAGGGAGAGTGGTTGTGTCAAGCCGGGGGAGCGTCTGGCATATAGTAGCGAAATGGTTATTTGTTTGCTCAGCTGCGTCAACATTAGTGAGATGGCTAAGGAAGGGGAGGGGGGTGTGTCTTATTGTTTAGTCCACAGAGTTCTTTAAGCTTACCATACCATTGACTGATGTTGGTCTGCTTCAGGTGTTGTAATTTGGTTGGGTAGTGGTGTGAGGGGGCGGATTCTCGGGCTGCCACCAATGTGAGGGGGCGGATTCTTGGTCTGTCACCAATGTGAGGGGGCCTGACTCCCTCTCTGTTTCTACCCCACCCTCATCTTATTTACTTCTCTTAGTTCTTACTCTTACTCAGTTCCGTCACCTATTCTGGGGTGGCATGGACATTCCATGGTAGCCTGGGCATTCTTTTGGTAGCATGGGCATTCTTTTGGTAGCCTGGGCTTTCTTTTGGTAGCCTGGGCATTCTTTTGGTAGCATGGTCGAGGGTCTAGGCACGTGAGTATGGTAATTTTGGTATCAGGTCACTTGGATGGAAATAAAGGTAAAATACTGTGGGAGAAATGAATACACCTAAAGTACTCTAAAAACAAATTTATTAATATGCAATCAATGGGGAAAGATTTTGTATTAATCATATGATTACCAGGTTCACCTCCTGGGCTTAGTGCAAACTCAGTTCCTTCTTCTTTACTCTTACTCACAACATTACTGGTGGTACATTACATGGCACTCATTGTAGATTATTCAACATATACGTAAACAATGACACTAGTATATGCAGGGGTCCGCTACCCAACATGGGATAATTATTTCCAACTAATTATCCCTAACATACATGTTACAACACTCTCTGTGGACATATACTTCCAAGGAGTAACCCAGGGTAGAGCACGGGGCTGTTGTTATGGTGGGGTAGCCAGACACATGGCGGGTCTGGGGTCTGGCCCAACGAAGCCTTGGGGCACATTAATCAGGCCGCATCGGTGCCATCTTCTCATATATGATCCCGGCGGGACATCTAATACATCCGAGGCCGTTGTTGGATGGTAGAGCGATTCAAGAATCACAATGGGATCGGGAGACAAACGGGGCAGCGTCAGGGGACCTGTATGGATGAAGGGACGGGCACTCACTAACTGTGACAACAACATTACGTTTCAGGGGACGTTAAAGACGTAAATATGACTTCACTCAGAGCATATCAACTACGTTACTGTAACACTTGCACAATCAACTATTAATTGGGTCAAATCACTTAAAGAAGGGCGAATTACAACACAGAGTGGAATGGCATACCTGTATGGATGAAGGGACGGGCACTCACTAACGGTAGAAATGCCCGCGGGGCCCTCACTCAAAACAGGCCAGGGAGTCCACCTACTTCTATTCCGATGAATTAATTTACGGTACACTCTGACGTTGAAATTGAGACTATGAACTCATTTTCATTCTCTACTATTATCTTCACTAACAATGCTCTGACTCAGCTATCAAAAGCAAAATTAAATTGATTACAAAGGGTTGGATGGCAACAGGTCCCAACATACAGCGTCTGCTCCCATAGACAAAGACGGGGGAAACAGAGAAAACGGGGGACGTTTCCACTGGGGGACTCAGAAGGTTTTGTGGACGTTTGAGCGTAATATGAATCCTTAAGGTTTTCAGGTTAGCTCTTATCATGACCATTACAAAGCTTCCCCCTTCCCCAAGATTTATATTATGCGGTAACGTTCGCAAAACATGCACCGTAATTACACAGATTCTTTAAACAACTGTTACCTTTCGTCACGGTTTCACACTACATACACTCGTAAAACACATCAGGACTCTTACAGGTATCTGGTACAAAAGCATACAAAATACAAACAAACAATGGTTACATACATGGGATAAACAGTAGCAAAAAAAAATTAATCCATTATCATTGACAACATGGCATAGGGAAACAAAATACAAGTAATTAAACATACATAGGAAAATAATGCAACAATAAAGAAAAAACAAAAAATGGGGTTACATACATAACATAAAAAATTTGTTACACCATACAAACTCTGAAGACACCGTTTCTCATATCATAGTTCAAAGAGGAGACTGATCAAATGCTTCCTCGACACCACTGAGATTTAACTTAGACTTCTCAAGCTAGGACGTAGATGAACAGACCCCATCAAGTCGAAGGAATGACATGTTGCCCTTAATCTAAAGAGTTGTGTCGCACTCGCGAGAGGCAGCACCATTCAAGGGACTCCGAACGAGCGGGTATTCCCAAGAATTCAATGCTAACGAAACGGTCCTCATGAGAACACCACCAAACCAAAAACTGTCTGTACTTATGGCATTAGCCATGTAGTAAAATCAGCGCCATTGTCGAGGCCTGACCCCACCTGAAAGTCACGAACATTACTCCTATACACATCCACAATAAGCCTAGCTAGGGCTTTACCGGCAAAACTTGAGAACTCTCAACTGGTATCTTTACTCAACTAGTAACAGATACCCATCAGATGATTGCATAACAGCCAATCCATCTTCCAATCTCTGTGTCTACTGCACTTGACAATCCCAATCAAAAAAAAAATCAAAGAAAAAAAAATCACAAACACCTACACACTCCCAAACATTCCCAACTCACATGGCAAACAACGTACTCACTTACCAGTTGTACTTCTCAATTGCAACACATGTATGCAAAACATCACTCTTCACCATGCATGTCAACAATCAATTCCTTCCAGTCAAAGTCTACAGCCCTTTAAAGAAATCTCGGTAACACTGATGCTCGTCTCTCACATAACTAGCAAGAGAGGCATTCCACACTCTTCTTTTCTACACTTCCTTGTCCATCAGGCCATGCACCTGATGAAACAACTGGTGGTGAAACCTGGGTGTCATTCCTGAGAATGAACATGTTTCCACCCTCATACTTCTCAAGTCTACACATCAACTTACTGGACACAGGTTCTGAGCTGACTGCCCTGAATTGTTCTCTTGTGACGGCCATCATGCCTGGAGGTCACAACTACTCACTGTACCACACAACACGGGCACCGTGCACACTTTCAAAAACAAATGGATTACTGCCTAACTGTCCTTCTAATACATGAGAACACTTGAAATACTGGCTCAAAATTATTGCACAAATTTCAACTCAACTTATTACTCATGACCCGTAGTAATAATACTGAAATGTGAACTTGTACTTTGTTGTCACTTTTCAAGACAAACTTACTGTGCACACTCAAAGGCAATGGTACTTGTTATTGTCAATCTCTGTAGGGTGCAACACTGTATTAACTCTTCCGGAATTACACCGTACTATAACAAATCAAACTTAAAAAAAAGAATCAGACATTTCCATTACTGAGTGTCACTTTCACAAAATAAAGTGGTAATACTGTAATATTTTACGAGACTGTCCCCTCAGTACTCAACAAATATTCACTGTCTTTTCAATTGCAATGATTTCAACACTTATCACTTCACAATGTACTCTGTTGTACTCACAAATGGGGGGTCCTTACATGTACTTTCACCAATCAATTTTCAAAGATTGCGTTCTTTTACAGATGTCCATATCACCATAGAGTCCTCAACTCATCAAAGCAATTGCTGAAATTATACATGTATTAGATCTCAAATAAACATAAACACACTTAATGACAATGCCTGTAAGTCTACACTGCTAGAAACTAATGCTCTATGCACTAAAAATCATACTAATAGAAACAATACAAAAAATACAAAATACTCGGGTATCTAACACAACACAGGTTATACCAATAAATTCACTTGTCAAAACTGACCTCAACTTATAACTAAAACACTTCCAATTAAAATTAAAACAACTACACCCATATTATGTCAATTACAAATAACACTAATACATAACCTTAATATAATTATGGCCTTCCGGTACACTCAGAAATCGACACTGTCCACAACACTCGTAACACGGCACATGATCAATGTCCCTCATTGTCTGTAAATAACAAAGTATTAACTCGGGTGATCACAACAATTGCTATGGTACCAGTGCAGAAAGGCACCCAAAAAAAAATTTACCTTGGCATACAACCAACACTTTTCTGAGATTTCACAAAAGACTGCAAAAAAAAATTAGGTAGCTAACCTCTGTTTTCAGACATTTTCAGACACTTTTCAATACATTTTGCTGTACACTTTACTTTAAAACAGATTTCTAATTTTCTCGAGGCCCATGTTCTAACCTAACTCCAAATAAAGTATTTGCCGTGAACTGTTTTCAACATCTCTGTAACCTCCAAAAAATTTTGCACAGAATTACACTATACTGTACACTGGGAAAAATTTCCGTTACAAGATTATTAGCACTCTGAAATATTCATTAGTTACAGTGACATGGTTAGGTAGATGCACGGAGAAATGGTTATTACAGCTCACATTTAAACACAGAAATTACCCACAGTATCACATTTATTCCTCCTGACCTTGATACCATATAAATTACATCCCAGCTGCACACCAATGTGAGGGGGCGGATTCTCGGGCTGCCACCAATGCGAGGGGGCGGATTCTTGGTCTGTCACCGATGTGAGGGGGCCTGACTCCCTCTCTGTTTCTGCCCCACCCTCATCATATTTACTTCTCTTAGTTCTTACTCTTACTCAGTTCCGTCACCTATTCTAGGGTAGCATGGACATTCCTTTGGTAGCCTGGGCATTAGGGTGTGTCAATTTAGGGGGTGAACTGGCTAAATTGAAAATCGAGTAATTTGGTAGCAATTTATTGTAGTCTTTAAGCATGCAAAACAATATTCTGGCATAAATTTTTTTTTATAATAAGTCCTACCTACATCAAATGGATTTTTAAATGTACATATTTGTGAATTTATAACATAACCAGCGTTTGCACACATGTTACTGTTTCAAGTTTCAAATTATTATATTTTATTATCCGTAGTCTATTTGAAAGTAACCAATGCCTTCATACTCTCTTTGCTTTGGTTTCTTGTCATCAGTAGTCTGCTTGCTATTTGTGCTTTGATGTAACCTTCTCGCCTCTCGTGGCTGTAAACATGGCCCGCTGCTTCTGTGACCATTTTCACACATCTCTCCACACTTTGAGTGTGGGAAGGCCACTTCGGCACCTGCATTGGAGTCTCTTTAAGGTTTCTCAATTCTTGGCTAGTTAGACTTGTTGTCAATGGTGGCTCTAAGACTTCCAAACTCAAGTCAACCAATTCTGACAATTTGGTGGCATTGACGTTTATTGGGGGAACTTTTCTTGAATGAAACGAACAGTCTCCCAACTGGTCGTCATCTATTAGCGTTCCTCTAATCTTTAGAATGACTTCTACAGCCTCGGTTCGGAGATTGGTACATTGACTGCAAAGCATTGCTTGCAAAACTGCTTCTGATCGAGCATACCAAGCGGACCTTCTTGCCACAGGTAACACGATGTCCCTCACTACCTTCCTCTGTGTTCTTACTAGCTGCAATTGAAACAAAAGGTGATTGGGCCCATCCACCCACATAGGATTAAGTTTCACACTAAACCACTGGGGAAGATAAACTCCAATAATAAATTCAACAATTAACCTCAAATTCTTCAGCACTTTGCCCTTCAATTCGTGTTTGGAAATCCAAATCCTGCAGAAACGAAGAGCTGTAGTTAACCAACGGCTGTGACTGACAGGTCCAATCTCCAAGAGAGCCAATGACTGAGGCACTTCTCCTGATCTTATTGCTTGGGCAATACGATAAGCATAGGATTGATCTGTGCTGAGATCTTTGATGACTCCTTCAGACAACGCCGGAAGGGGAGGGCCAACTTCGACCTTTGGAAAGGTTGTATTTATTTCTAGTTGTGTTGCTTCATCCAGCATGATGCCAAGGGGACCTGACCACTTGTTGTTGCTCTTTGTAGGACCATCAAGTTCCTGGATGAGATGACGAAGAGGTAGCTCGCCTGTATGTAAATCACATACAATCCAAACAAGTCTTCTTCCTAGTTTTTTCTCTAAATGCGTCATTACACCCCCCTGCCATCCGGTGTTCACTGCAGTTGAATCTCCACCAACAGCCTGCAGTGAACTGCCAAGTCCTCTCTCCTGAACCCAACATAAATTATGATCAGCAATGACCTCTGCATGTTTCTTCCCTTCTACTTCAGTTTCGGGAGCAAAGTGAAACAAAAACCGACCACCAGGCTCAGAACAGACAGAGTAGTGTTCTTCTTTGATGAGACCTGGAAACTTTCTGTTCACTCCCTCTACTTCTAGCAAAACTTTTGTGTCATCTATTCTTCCATCAAACAAAAGACAGGAGAGCCCTCCCTCGCTTAAATCTTTTTCATGCTGATCAGATATTTCCTTCATTATTTTTTCTTGTGCTCTTCTAATTTTATTATGATCTATCACCAAAGATACATCCTCTCGGCTGATGAGGCCTGCATCTATCCAAGCGGCAGTTGCAATTTCTGCAGCCTCACGAATCCAGCATGGTGGCGAATACTAGCTAAAGCAATGTTTGAAATATTTCTTGTGTTGTATTTCATTTTCTTTGGTAAAGGTTCAGATGGCTCTTTGGAACTATCATCTGATGTTGCTTCCTGTTCATCAGAAGAACTATCAAAGAAGTGATAAACATCTTGACACAGCTCTTCCTCTCTTTGGATGGCTTCTTCACTCTTCATTTTCTTCTTTTGTTCCCTCTCTCGGATTTGTTCTCTCTTCTTGGCATTAGCAATCTGCTTCTTTGTTTCTGAATAATCTATTGAACCCATTTGCATACTTCCTTGGCCTTCTGCCTTTGTCCTCTGTGCCTTTATAAATTCAAGCTCTAAAACAGGGATCTTCTTTTCACGAGGACAACCACAATCAATGTGGGAATTATTTTCTCTCTTACCTGAGTGAGAACAGTTGGATTCAGAACATAATTGTATGGAGCACTTGCAGGTCAAAATGTCAAACAGAGTATCAAGTGTGTGCAGAAATTCATTTTTCCTGGCCAAGTTTCCTTTACCAAGTGATGTTTCAACTGCTTTGTGCCATAATTTCGTTAGTTTTAGCTCAATAGTTCGACACTGATTAATCACAGGTGGTTTGAATAGTGCATTAGCTTTTGTCCATTGATGCAGAAGAGGGACTATCATGTCATTTTGAGTTCTTTATCTGTATAGTTCCTTCTGTCCTTTGCATTTTTTTCTCGAAGGAGTAACCCTAATCTTAGCATGTCTCTCACTGTTGGAAGTTCTGATACAGGAAGCTCCTTCCCTTTACCAACTAGCAGGCTCAAGTGGGTTGACAACTGACTTCTTGTCTTCAATTTTGACATCTTCACACTATCTGACAAATAGAAAAATATTTCAATGTTTCATAATTCAATTGTTTCAAAAAATATCAATTTGTTTATCAAAAATGCTGTAACAGAAATAACATAATAATTTCTTAGAACATAATGTTTTATACAATGATATAAGTAACTGCGACAATCAATATGCCCTACTTGCAATAATTAAAATGTAGAATTCGTCTGGTAGAGTAGGTGCAAGTGCAATGAGAGCAAACCACCGTCTATGATATCTAGAAGGAGAGTGAGCCGGGCGCCTTATCCTCACGCTTGGTACAAGTCAAAAAAAGAATTAAACTGTCCCACACGGAGAGCCTGTTCATGTTCATGTTCTGACATGCATATTGTACACAAGCTATAGAACCATAAAATACTCCATAATCCATATGCTTACATGAGATTAGTTAATATCAAGTGAATAATTCTAATCAAGTCTCATTAATTTGTTGAAATACTGATATTTGAAACTTTAAGGTATAATTGATGTAGGTGAGGGTTATTTCAATTCATTTTTGTTTGCTAATCTCAAGTTTAGACATAAAGAGGCACAATATTTTGACAACCAAATTTGATTTTTAACATGTTGACAAAATTGACACACCCTACTGGGCATTCTTTTGGTAGCATGGTCATTCTTTTGGTAGCCTGGGCATTCTTTTGGTAGCATGGTCATTCTTTTGGTAGCCTGGGCACTCTTTTGGTAGCATGGTCGAGGGTCTAGGCACGTGAGTATGGTGATTTTGGTATCAGGTCACTTGGATGGAAATAAAGGTAAAAACAAATTTATTAATATGCAATCAATGGGGAAAGATTTTGTATTAATCATATGATTACCAGGTTCACCTCCTGGGCTTAGTGCAAACTCAGTTCCTTCTTCTTTACTCTTACTCACAACATTACTGGTGGTACATTACATGGCACTCATTGTAGATTATTCAACATATACGTAAACAATGACACTAGTATATGCAGGGGTCCGCTACCCAACATGGGATAGTTATTTCCAACTAATTATCCCTAACATACATGTTACAACACTCTCTGTGGACATATACTTCCAAGGAGTAACCCAGGGTAGAGCACAGGGCTGTTGTTATGGTGGGGTAGCCAGACACATGGTGGGTCTGGCCCAACGAAGCCTTGGGGCACATTAATCAGGCTGCATCGGTGCCATCTTCTCATATATGATCCCGGCGGGACATCTAATACATCCAAGGCCGTTGTTAGATGGTAGAGCGATTCAAGAATCACAATGGGATCGGGAGACAAACGGGGCAGCGTCAGGGGACCTGTATGGATGAAGGGACGGGCACTCACTAACTGTGACAACAACATTACGTTTCAGGGGACGTTAAAGACGTAAATATGACTTCACTCAGAGCATATCAACTACATTACTGTAACACTTGCACAATCAACTATTAATTGGGTCAAATCACTTAAAGAAGGGCGAATTACAACACAGAGTGGAATGGCATACCTGTATGGATGAAGGGACGGGCACTCACTAACGGTAGAAATGCCCGCGGGGCCCTCACTCAAAACAGGCCAGGGAGTACACCTACTTCTATTCCGATGAATTAATTTACCGTACACTCTGACGTTGAAATTGAGACTATGAACTCATTTTCATTCTCTACTATTATCTTCACTAACAATGCTCTGACTCAGCTATCAAAAGCAAAATTAAATTGATTACAAAGGGTTGGATGGCAACAGGTCCCAACATACAGCGTCTGCTCCCATAGATAAAGACGGGGGAAACAGAGAAAACGGGGGACGTTTCCACTGGGGGACTCAGAAGGTTTTGTGGATGTTTGAGAGTAATATGAATCCTTAAGGTTTTCAGGTTAGCTCTTATCATGACCATTACAGTGGGACTTCTTTGCAGTGCGTATTTCGCGGTTGACTCTGTTGCGAAGGGACCTGTAGCGGATGTGGTCATTGAGATGAAAGGCTCTGTCTCTCTGTTGCATAAGTCTTTTGATCCGAGGTGTGATCCAGGGCAAGTCAGCTGGGTGAGATCTGACGGACTTCTCGGGGAAGAAGTGGTGGTGAGCTTCCGTGGTGGTGTTGGTATAATTTATCCATTTGGTTTCCACGTCATCCACGCTAAGTACTTCAGTCCAGGCATGGTGAAATATCCACTGCCCGAAGAGGCGCACTGCAGAGTCAGTAATCGGCCTGTAGGTCTTGATGTAGGGTCTCTCTACTTCAGTGGGAGTGGCAGCTGGGGACCAGAGCACTGATAAGTGTGTGCTACACCCGATAGGAGGCATTGGTTGAGGTGGTTGGTACTGGTCCGCTAAGTCAGTTAAGATAAGGTCAAGGGTATTTTGACCGTGTGTGGGGAAGGTCACAACTTGTGATAGTGATAGCTGGTCCTGGATATCAGTGGTGTCAATTTCATTAAAATCCCCACATAATACTAACTTGGCACATGGGTACCTAACTCTGAGGTGGTCTGAGGTGGTAATGAGATGATTGATAAGAGTGTCTCTGGTGGGTGAGCGAGGCGGATGGTATGCCACACAGATTATGATGGAAGCAGTGTTGCGCGGGTGGGCCCGTGGCACAACACGTACCCATAATGCTTCCACATCTGCTGGGACTTGAACATCCAGGCGTGACGGGCGTAGGTCATCTTGACAGAAGAGGGCAACGCCCCCTCCCCGTCTATGTGAACGAAGGTGATGAAAGAGTTGATATCCCTCAATATGACACGTTTCAGGCACAATTTGCCAAGCCTCACATATGGCAACGACGCTGGCGGCGGCTGACCTGACTGTAGTTGCCAGCTCGTCGAACTTGTTAGCTAGGGAAGTGACGTTGGATAGCAGTAGAGACGGGAGATCATACCAGATCCGTGGAACTTCAGTGTAGTGGTACGGTCTGTCAGGGGCGGGTTTCTCCGGTTTCCTAGTGGAGGTTACGGTCCTAATGGGCTTATGTGTATGACGGCCTTGTCTACGGCTACGCGCGTGGAATATGTTCAGTGACTTGAGTCGCGCGTTAACACTGCCATCAGGATAACCGTTCCCACGCTTTAGATGGTACAGAGTGCGTCGGGAGTAAGTGATTGGTGGCCATCTGTTGATATCTGTTGTGGGCGGACGGAAGTGTTTGTCACTGACGGCACTTTGAGGGCCACTGACACTGGTAGACATCTGTAAATATTTGTCAGTCGTAAAGTCCGTGAGTCTTTGTCCCTGGTGCTTGGGGTCGCCGACACAGTTATCACGATATATGTAAACACCGCGGTGGTCCTTGTCACTGGCACTTTAAAGGTGACCGATAAAGTGCCCACTGTCTGACTTTTCCTTGGGGTGCACTATCGAGCACTGTATGATAATCACTTATTGCACTGATGACTTGAATGTTTTGCTGAGAAAGTTCCGGTCAGGTTAGGTCGGGTCCAGTCACACTGCTGTGCTTTTGTGATTTTCCTTAAGTGCACTATAGGAACACTGCTCGGTAATCAATACGTTCACTAATCACTAGAATGTTTTGCTGAATAGATCCCGGTGTAGTATGGGAGAAAACCAATATTTAATAAAGGTTCTGAATGAAATGGATAGAGAGATTATATGGTATTTCTAATCTACATTTTGGGGCATGAATGATGGTATCGGTCCATAGGATTTGATATGAATACGATTCTTTTATTATGTAATCGAAGCGCACGTGGTATATAAGTGTGGCGGCCAAATCACTCCCAAAAAATCATCTAAACGAAACGGAAAGCAGACGTAGAAATGAAACATCCGAGGAAACCCACAAAAAACTTGTATCTCTAACATAAGAGAGTATCTGGTAAGGACAGCTGGCATACCAACGCGTCATCACATCCAGGATATACAGTATGTCAAAATACTTCATTCTGTGTTTCAGAAGGTAAACTACATCAAATGTCACGATACGTTTTTGCTGGGTTTATACACACACACACGCATAACATAATATAATGGTTGCCCCTCATGTAACGAGGATGGCCGGCCTAAGGACCACCTAGGCGTGAATTTGTTTAAGGTGTAGAAGCTGTCGCCAACTCGACAACCACACCCTAAGTAAACGAGTTACATGGCCTAGTGTCCACAAGTCGATTAACATCCAGGTCCCCAAATACTGCTGGGTAGACAGAGGCAAATGGAGTAAAGAAACTTGCCCATAGTTTCACCTGCCAGAGGATCGAGCTTGGGTCCGCTCGCTTGCGATGAGAGAATGCTGACCATTACTCCGCAGGTTACCTCCACATACACATGTAACTTCCCCTCAACTTCACTGTAACTTCCTCTGAAGACTCGCATTTAATTAAGGAATTACCAGATAATGTTCCAAAAATCATCTATTTCAGGCCACTTGATCTGTTGACTGAGAGCAGTGTAAAGATGATATTTAGATCTGCTAGAACTGAAGGGATCTCTCAGTCTGCTGCTTGGTGGTAGATCAGTAATGTGTGGGGTCCAGCTAAAGACTGCCTAGCTCTTCCAGGGCGAACCTACCCCGGGGCTAACTGACAATGACGTCACGAAGGATGATGCATGGGTTCAAGCTTCTAAAAGCTTCTACCAGCAGGGAGGGTCGGTATGAGTCAATTCCTTGGTATGAACACCTGAATCAGTGTCAGCAGCGTTACAGAAATAGCTGTCTGGAAATGATCTCGTTAGAGCAGTGAATCATCCTTAATTGACGTTGCAAATATCTAACTAATCTGACTAATAATTTACATCAAGTGCTTGGAAGTCTTACCAGTGATAATCAATGTACCTAGTTATCAAGTAGGAGCCATTAGTTGAATCAGTAATGAGCTTCAAAGGTGATATCATCATATTGAGACATCTCTGGTGGACACACCGTCGCCAGACCGTGTACGTGACTAAAGCAGCTGCGTCTGAGCAGGCTAAATAAATGCTTACTATACATGCTTGCAATGAAACATCTCTGACCCCTGCGGGTAAATGTAAAATGCATAATGAAAACTTATTCAGCCATTGTGTATAATACTCTGGTTACTATACTGGTTACAGACTAAACAAGACTAAACTGCTTACACACACACACACACACACACACATGTACTCCAGGTCTAGGAATGCATCTGGTCACACTAATACCGCTCTCTCCACTCCCCACTTGCACCCAGATGATAAAGAAACACGTACAGTATGTTTTCTATGGGTTTTTGGTGTGATATATTCAGTAGTAAAATTCTTCAGGCCAGCAAAAAACATGAACTGAAGGTAGCAAAGGAGGCGAAGTCAAACCCCAAGGGATTCTTCCAAATGCATTAAATTAAAGCACGAGAGAAGAGTGAACCAATGAAATCATATACCGGCGAGCTAACTGATAACGACGGGAGATATATCACTATCCTCGAACCACCGTACAATCAGTTTAACATCAATTATATGCAAATTGCTGGAAGAAATAATTTCAAACTCTATCCGTAATCACCTCGAGAAGCATAATTTGATAAATGACTCTTAACGTGGCTTCACAAGTAGGCGTTCATTTCTGGCAAATAAATTTGCATTTTTTCAACTGCTTTCGAATCAATGGATGACAGATACGATTATGATGTGGTATATCTCAACTTTAGCAAAGCCTTCGACAGGTTCCCCCACGAAAGACTAATACGAAAAGTGGAGGCTCATGGAATTCGAGGAGATATTCTAAAATGGATTAGGGCGTGGTTACAGGACAGGAAACAGTGAGTAAGCATTCACGGCACTAAATCTGATTGGGATAACGTTACTATTGGAGTACTCGAAGGCTCAGTACTTGGACCATTTCTATTTATTATATATATAAATGACATCGTAGGTAGTAGGTAATAGGCAGCTACTAAACAGTCAGGTACTACCTTCTGGGAAGATATTGGAAGCATAATGTGTTGTCTAATAGTAGACTCTGCTGCCATATGGCATCACGAAAATTGAGACCAAGTCCCAGGTTGCTGATTTGACTTTCTGCCTCATTTACACACAATTGCAGGGTTTAAATTAATTCTCTTACTATTTACAACACCACATACATATAGTGTTTTTCAATTTTGTATTTTAATATTATTATTATTATAATTATTATTATTATTATTATTATTATTATTATTATAATTAGTAGTAGTAGTAGTAGTAGTAGTAGTATAGTGTTATTATTATTTTCATTAATATTTTATTATTTTATTTTTATCTTTCTATTATAAATTTTATTTATTGTGAATTATTATTATTATTATTATTATCATTATCATTATTACTATCAGAATCGCCGCTCTCCGGGCCGCTCATCCGCGAGGCCACGATAGGACGCCACCCTCCGGGAGGCTCCACATTGTCTCACTGTTCAGTCCCCAAAACTTCTTTTTCCACCAATAGTTCATTAACGGTGTATGTATGTTCCACCATGTTTTTCACTACAACGGTACAGCAGAGTATATTTATTGAGCATTAAACTGTTATTATTTTATTGTCTAATCATCACTACATATAACATCATCCATCATCACTACATATACTGTAACACCATTCATCATCACTACATATAACACCATTCATCATCACTACATATAACACCATCCATCATCACTACATATAACACCATCCATCATCACTACAGATCGGTAAAGTAGTTTCCGAGATTCTCGTGCGGACACACAAACAAGCAGACATACTTCTTTGCTTTATATAGGTAGATTGTTACCTTTTCGCCCCCAGGCCCCGATGTGGGTCAGTGACTTGTGCCGGGGTGGGCTAATCCCTGTAAAAAAAAATAGATACAGGCGTAGACAGCAACATATAACTAAATTTGCTAGCGACACTAAAATACGGCATGTTAAAAGTGACGCGGTCATTAGAGGACCAGGTGAAAGACGATGGCAGGTGTCCAGTGTTATTACCACCACCACCACCGAGTAGTGTCGTCACAACCATGTAGTGTTGTCACTGTCATCACCAGATAGTTTTGTTGTAACTAATAAGGGTTGATTTACTGTTTTTCATTCTCAATTCTTAACAGGGGAGTGAAGAGGTCTGTTATGTGAGTGAGTATGATGAGGGGGAGGAAAACCGACAACTGGCATTCCCTTTGACTTTTGTTAACATCTTAAGTTACAGGCAAGGAAACATGGCTCCCACGAATTTTGTGGACAAAAGAAGGACAAACTTCTCTCATTAAACTAGTGAAAGAATTTACATTACCGCGGGATCTTAAGCAGCTATCACAAAAGTTTTGCTGATTTTAAGAGTTCCGACATCTACGTTGTTTTAGTTTGGAGTTGGTGATTTGTTATAGTTGGAAGTTGGAGGTAGGTGGAAGGAGGTCCGCGAATATTACACATAGTGTGAAGGTGTAAGTCTTTCACTTTCTCTTCCATTTCTCTTAACGTGACGATCCGTTTGAGCCAATTTTGAGCGATGCTGTCGCTTCAACTTTCCCTGCCATTATTATTATTTATTTCCAACACCAGCCGTGTCTAGACCATTCTCCTTCTGTTTCATACCTCCTCAGAGCTCATTTTTCTTAGATCACCTTCAATACTCAATCCTAGACTAACCACCACCTCCTTATCCATTCCATCCTCCAAACTCTTACCATGCCCACACCCTACTGTTCTTATCCGTACATTACCCTCATCCAAATACCATACATTCTTCATTTTCATAACTCAACTCAATCCGATGCCATTCTCCATAAATTGCATACTGTATATCCATCCTCCTTAAATCATTATTAAGCTAATGACTATTTTACAAAAAATACCCAACACCAGGAGTAGTGACGTTTCGTTGTGTCAAAGTGACCTCGCCTGGCCACTCAGGTAATATCTGACAGGTATTTCAGCAAATACACCAAATACAATGATCAAATACAAATAAGATTCACATATACAGTCTAGTTTTCTTCCCTCTAACTACTTCATACAGTCACTAGTGTTACTCCTCTTAACTACTCCGGCCAGTCACTAGTGTTCCACCCTCTAACTACTCCAGCCAGTCAGTAGTGTTCCTCTGCTAACTACTCCAGCCAGTCAGTAGTGTTCCTCCCTCTAACTACTCCAGCCAGTCGGTAGTGTTCCTCCCCTAACTACTCCAGCCAGTCACTAGAGTTCCTTCCCTCACTACTGCAGCCAGTCACTAGTGTTCATCTGCTAACTAATCCGGCTAGTCACTAGTGTTCCTCCTCTAACTACTCCAACCAGTCACGAGTGTTACTCCCCCTAACTGGTCACTCGTGTTCCTACAGCTAACTACTCCAGCCAGTCCCTCAATGTTACCCACAACATTGAGGAAAAGCAAAGTTAACAAGTTAAAATAATGAGCAAATAATCTAGGGGTTGAAATACGTGGCTGCAGCAAGTAAGGAGCACACACAAACAAGGATCACTGTTTGTGACAGACAAATTTAAGTTATGAAAGAGATATGAAGATTATTAAGTAAACCGAGTCATTTAGTAACATTTATATTATTAAGTATTAATTAATATAGTTAATTAGGTACATTACATAACACAAGTAAAACATATCTATGCAGTTATCAAAACACACCAGAATATTACCTGATTATTCTTACTTTAAACATTAAATACACACACTATATACAGCAACACAAAAACCTGATAGAAATGGCAGCTCAGGTAGCAAGTCTAGGTTGCGATGGCCAGCCACAAGTAACCAGGGATTACCGCCGTAGTCCACTACCATCAAATCATCACAACACCAACAGCAGTAGTCCCTTTATGCAATTCGTCGTCCACAGCCCGGGAGAAGAAGAACACGGTGGGCCGCTGAGAAGACTGAGGGTACCAGGCAGACATGCTTGCCTCGATACCTCTGTCTCATAGTCTGATGGAAAACTTGTTCTGTAACGGTGCTCACTGGGGTCGATTAGCTTCGTGAAGCAGTTTCTTCTCCTGTATGAAGTTGGAGCAAGTGGTTATTATGGTAGAGCGAGGAGGGGAAAGAGTCGTCACAATATAGAAACAAGACAAATATTACGTCGGCTTCCGGGTCGTGTGGTGGTGGTTACTGTACGGGAGGAGTGAGGCTTATTGATGCTCCTCCTGCCTCTCTAACCTGACAGCCTGCCTCCTGATGCCCCTCTACATCGCTTCTCACCTACCAGCCTGCCTCCTGATCCACCTGCTGCCTCACCTCTCACCTGGTAGCCTGCTTACGATGCTCCTCCTGCCTAACCTCTCACCTTGCAACCTGCCTCTTGATTCTCCTCCTGCTTCGCTCTCACTGCCAGCCTGCCTCCTGATCCTCCTTCTGCCTCACCTCTCACCTGCCAGCCTGCCTCCTGATGCTCCCCCTGTCTCACCTCTCCTCTGGGAGCCTGCTGTCCGATGCTCCTACTGCCTCACCTCTCACATTAATGCTGTCTTTTCTTTTATTGTCTACGGTCTTTATCCTGCCATGACGCTTTACCTGTTTCCGCACTTAATAATGTTTGTGTATGTGTGTTGCTTTTTATCTCGCCGTTTGTCCTCCCTCTTACCCGACCACTAACCGATTATCTTGTCTGGACTCATGTCCTGCCTCCTTTCCCAGCTCGAGCCCTCTACTAAACACCGTCCCCGGCCTTCCCCTCTGCTGTTCTTCCCAGCTGCTCCCACATCGTGTTCCATACGCTGTTATCTTATCATTTTCATTTGTTTATGTATTTCTAGGTTTATATATATATATATATATATATATATATATATATATATATATATATATATATATATATATATATATATATATATGCGCAACTACAGTGATTTACTTGCATATATATATATATATATATATATATATATATATATATATATATATATATATATATGCGCAACTACAGTGATTTACTTGCATATATATATATATATATATATATATATATATATATATATATATATATATATATATATATATATATATATATATATATATATTTCATTAGCCCAATAAAGCACTCGGACTTCTGCATATAATCAACACCTCATCCCACCAGGATTCGAACTCACGGACCACGAGCCCACGCCTGTGACCGGGGAACGCTACCTCTGGACCACCAGGATACTAAAAGCAGTCGTAGACTCTGTTATATTTCACACAAAGCCTGTTCAACGAGCTTATTGCTATGCTTTTAGTATCCTGGTGGTCCAGAGGTAGCGTTCCCTGGTCACAGTCGTGGGCTCGTGGGCCGTGGGTTCGAATCCTGGCGGGATGAGGTGTTATATATATATATATATATATTTCATTTTTAGTCCATATAACACACGGACTTTGAACATATAATCAACGACCTCACCAGCCAGGACTCGAACCCTCGACCTAATGCATGGGACCAGGGAACGTTACCGACCATACCACAAGAGCAATAAAAGCAGTTCTAGACTATGTGATATTTCACACAAAGCCTGTTCATCGAGCTGATGGAACCGTGAACCTCTCATTGGGAACTGCCCGTGCTGCTTATGTGGATGTCAGTAGCATTTTACCAAAGTATACATGGTACCTCGTATTTCATACCAGCTGGATTCGGTACCACTATCACTATCACCGTGATTTCTACTCATACAGACTCGGTTCCTATTTCACCCTTTATTGAATTATTAATAAAACATTTTAATGTATCCCAGTCGAAGAGTGCGACCCCTCCCCCCTTCCTACCTTCCTGTCCCTGTGAAAAAGGTTGTACCCTTCTATGTGGTACTCTGATAAAAAGTTCTTGCTCGCCAGATTCATCCAAGTTTCGGTGATTGCTATGACGTCTTTATTCTCGGTACATACAACCGCTCTCAGCAAGTCTATTTTATTTCTAATGCTCCTACTGTTTGCATAGTATACATTTAAGCCTACCCTTCCCTGGTCCTGTTTTACCCCTTGTCCTGAGTAACCAATTTTACTCCCCAGGACCAGCTTGTTTTTTGACTCCCAGTTACCCTGACCTCTCTCTACTGGCGAACCCCCCCCCCCCCCCATTTGTAGTGACAATTTCACGCTCCAGGGATGCAGACAACGTCTTTACCCCCGCTCGAGACAAGTGTACTCCGTCACGACTGTACAGGTAGTCGTTGCCATAGAATGGTTGCCAGTTATCAATAAACGCCCAACCATTGCTTGCACAATGTTTTTCTAGTATGTAATTTATAGCAATTGCCGTAGACAGCCACTCACCGCCAACTCATCTTCTTGGCAAGACACCACATACTATCGGGATCCCTCCCATGTCTCTAACCTTCCCCAGCGCCTCCCTATACCTCTTGAAAAGTTCCTCACTCCTAACCTTTCCTATGTCGTTGCCTCCTACATTAAGACACACTACTGGCTTGGTACCCTCCCCTGACAAAATCATATCTATCCTCTCAGTTACATGCCCTATCCCAGCCCCAGGAAAACACACCGTAGTCCTACATTTCCTATCTTTCGTACAAAAAGTCGTATCTAAGAACCTCACCTGGCTGTCCCCAACAACCAGGACCTTACCACTGGGCAGGGTTTGAACAACTGCTCTTTTCTCTCCTGGCTATTATCTCGATTTTTTTCGGTGCATACCAAAGCTTTGATTTCATCCGGTTTGTTTCTCGTACTTCTACTGTTTACGTAGTACCCATTTAAGTTAGTCATGATCTGAGTCCTCTATCTGTTGTGTTTAGTTTTTAACTCCCTGCTTAATTTAGTTTTGTCATCATTCCTAGCATTATTTCTCTGTAATCTTTCACTTTGTTTACCTGCTCCTACTGCAGTCTCCTCGATCCCTGTGCTCACGTGTTCCCTAGCAGTTAAAAGACATCAACATCTTTTGAACTGCCCACTCAAGAGAGCCAGCCAGGGTTGCCACCCCATACCTAGAGTAATGTCCCCCATCCCTAGCATAAAGATCCCTTCTGCCATAAAAGTTGTCCCAGATGTCAATGAATGGGACTCATATTGACATCCATTCATTGCCAACTCTCCTTCTAGGCAGGACACCACCTATTATAGGGATCCCTCCCTTCACCCTAATACGTTCGATAGCTGTCTTAACTTATCAAGGAATTCCTCACTCCTACACCAGTCAATATCATTGCCTCCTGCACTGAGGCAGATAATGGGTTTGTTCCCATTACTAGGCAAGATATTGTCCACCCTGTCAACAATATCCCGCTCCCCTGCTCCTGGCAAACACACTCGCATCCTAATTTTATTTTAACACAGAAAGCTCTATCCAGGTACCGTACCTACGAATCACCAACAATTAAGGTTTTCGTATCTTCCTTGTCAGCCCTGTCCCTGAATATGTCAACATCCAATTCGTCTATCAAAGGACTAAAAGAGTTAATACACTTAGCTGTTGTCGTTTCCTTGATGCTTTTTTTTTCACCACCAGATTCGTCGTTCCTCTCTTCACAACCTTCCAATCCTTTGTGTTTTCGTCAGACAAGAGCTTTCCTTGTCTCGTGTCTTCGTCCTTCATCCTAGTAATCACTTCCTTTAAATTCAAGTCAGAATTATATATCAAAGAAAAATAACCAACTTTAAAAGTATAAGTAAAAATCCAAGAACGTGTTCAGTTTCAGACACTAAGACAAAACAAGGATGCAGACTCTAAAGGTAACCAGTGGTGTATACTTCATCAAATAAAATCACACAATTCAGATAGCTACATTACTATTCGTTAGCAAAGACAAGAATACCAAGACCAGTAAATACAACATAAAGTCTCAAAGACTTTGTCCAAAACGACCAGTTTCAAGCTTTCATAAACCCAACAACATTAACAACAACGCTTTCGTAACTGCTTCTTTGATTGCCGCTCTAAATACCTTGGAATTGTTAACAATACCAGCGAGGAAAGGTATCAACAAACTATCATTAGGGCTTAGACATTGATACAGGGGCATGTGCTAATGTTGTCTCTTTAACGTCATGCACAGAATTAAAGCGATGATATCAATACTCTGAAAGCAAGATTCCTACTTCCCACGAAGACATCATGTTGCAGTTTCCGGTTACCTGTGGACTCACTAATTAGACGTGAGCTGGAAGCAACATTCATAAATTTTCATGGGCTAAGTTTTCAAACCCAAATGGTCTTTTCTCCATTTATTAAGAAAATAAACAGTCACTAAGATATCACCACAATTAACGCTATGAGCTGTGAGCGTTAATAATGGTTGAAGCGCATGTGTTATTAGCTTCATAGGCACACGTCTAGCGGGCATGAGAGGCAGGAAGAGACTGGCCGAGGGCTGGCTACTTTATTCATGGCTGCAGTCAAGACGCGAGAGTTCAGTGGAAATACACTGTCACATGTCCAATTGATGACTACTCACGGCTCATAGGAAAGTTACAGTGGGTGATATAATTATGTAGACCTAATGTACTGTATGTAGCCCACATTTATATAGGTATTAGTGTCTGTTAGACAGGGGCTACTACAATCAGAAGGAAAGTGAGAACTCAACGGCATCACAAGCGTGGACTGTTAAATTTTGTACGTCTCATGACAAATGCATTGTTCGTATAACAACAGCTAAGGATGTATCCAAAGTAAACGAACATATGAACACCATATCATAAGCGGTAGTGAAACAGGAATAAGTCCACCATTCAGACTTAGCAGTCAATACAAGCTTTACAACGAAAGGTAAATACAACTAAATGCGACTCAATCTGCCCCATTACATATGTCATACCTGTCATATTAATTGTATTTTCAGTGTTGGTTATTATGTTTTGCAAAGCACTGAGGCAACATATTAATGAATCCAAAACTCAGGTTTACGAAGCAACAGCTTAGCTAAGGCACATACTTATTATGACATGGTTAGAGACACTTCAGGAGTATCTGCATGGAAAACTATAACCAGGTGGAACTCAGTTGGCAGTGGCCGAGTGGTGTATGAGACTTTGACAACTATATTGACTATTAATATTTATATAAATATAGGCTATATACACATTTCTTTTATATAAAATTTCATCACCTAGAATATTAAGCATTAGAGCAATAGTGGCGTGATACTCAATATCTCTCTCTCAGCTATAATACGTTTAATAACTGCTGCTCAATAGTCTCTTATGTGAGTCTCTAGGAGGGCAATTTCCACCGGGCCGCTGTTGACGTAAGTCAGTCTATTTGTTGATTGTTTTTTGTGTTTGTTTTTTCTTATTGATAAGAAACATTGTTATACTTAATGTAACTTAGCACTTCCAATACTCCTGTGTCTATGTATAAATATACAAGTGTGTAACTGTGTATGCTAGGTGAAGTTTAAGCTTTATTTGTGATCTTCTGTCCTAGTAACATCCTGGAGAAAGCCCAGCCACCACCACCAACCTGGTAGATTGCAGTCACCACCGCTCTTTTGGGGTGCCAGAGGATACAAGGGATGTTAGTCGTGGTGAATTGGGCTCACAAATTAAATACAAAAAAATCCTTAAAATAACCTTAACACACACACACAACTCCTGATTTATGTACTGTACAGTCCTGTAAATGTATTCAATGCATATTGTATCATTATGTCTAAATCAAATGTAAGTTTGTATATTTTCAGCCACCAGCTGCAACTCTGTTAATAAACCGTTTATTATTATTATTATTATTATTATTATTATTATTATTATTACACATACACACACACACACACACACCTATACATTCATACATTAACATGGCGAGGGAGGCTTCACCAGCCACCACAACATGGTGAGGAAGGTGTCACCAGCCACCACAACATGGTGAGGGAGGCATCACCAGCCACCACAACATGGTGAGGGAGGCATCACCAGCCACCACAACATGACGAGGAAGGTGTCGCCAGCCATCACAATATGGTGAGGGGGGCGTCACTAGCCACCACAACTTGGTGAGGGAGGTGTCACCAGCCACCACAACATGACGAGGAAGGTGTCGCCAGCCATCACAATATGGTGAGGGAGGTGTCACCAGCCACCACAACATGACGAGGAAGGTGTCGCCAGCCATCACAATATGGTGACGGAGGTGTCACCAGCCACCACAACATGACGAGGAAGGTGTCGCCAGCCATCACAATATGGTGAGGGAGGCGTCACCAGCCACCACAACACGGGAGTTGTGCCAGACTTGTGGAAACAGGCAAATGTAGTACCTGTATGTATATTATGTATGCTGGATTATATATCATGTATGTATATTATGTATGTGCTCCATTTATGTAGCTAGCAGCGTGTGGCAATGTTATTACCATATCCCACATGCCTAATTAATGTGCCTGGCGACGTATGGAAGCTGCTAATGTATCACTTGCCATACGTCGCCTATTGCAGTTGACAAGGAGCCTAGCCAGGGAGACCGCTGCTCTCCTTTGTGTACATACTCTTATCCAGTAAACCGAACCTACAAAACTATACAGGTGTTTGTGTTCTCTCCTGTATATAGAACTTATTATTCAGAACCTAACATGGCGCAGTGATCCGATCTTACTGGATAATTACGAGTGATAGTGCAAAGTCTGTGGAAAGCCGGCGTACGGACTCCTCCCGCCTTGGTCAATTCCCGCGCGTCATCCCTCCTCGAAGAATTTCGCAACTTTGAGCAGTGTCAGTGACAGTGATTTTCTGTGAAGTGTTTAGTGCATTGTGTGTTCGTGCCATTCATGTGTGACCTTGTTCTAAAGGATTCCCAAGGTATACGGCACGTTCTGGGCATTTGTAAGGAGTAAAGTTCAGTGCACCCGTCTCTGACCGCGTCCTGAGGGTAACTAGACTGACTGGGAGTCGCCGCGCCTCTCCCTCCACCCCCTCACAGCGCCGCCTCCACCCCCCCCTCACAGCTGGGGCGAGACGCTTTGCCGGCCCGGGACACACACTCACACACATACACGTACTAACACTCGCTGACCGCGCGGCTTTCTTATATATATTTTATATATATAGCCTACTTATCTGTGTATTTAATTAATTTTTTGTCTGAAATCTTGTTGATACGACGGGCTGACCGGTCAACACTGATTTAAGACATAGTACACAGAGGAAGTAGTTATGTCTCACGCCTTACGTAGCCGTGGACCCAGCGTCTGGATGACTCAGGCGGGTGATAGCCCCGCAGAGATGGATGACCAGGCCGGCCACGACGCTCCAGCCCCCACATCGCGCAGTCCCTCACCTCAATATTCAGCGTTGTCTCCAGAGATAATTGCTTTACTGAAGTTTATGAGAGATGAGAAACGCGAGGATGAAGCCCACAGACGCTTGGCGGATGAGCACAGAAGGCAAGCAGAGGCAGAACGAGACAACCAACGGAGATTGGAAGACAGTGAACGGTTTGAAGCCTTGATATCTCGCCTCACTGTTAACCAAGCCCCTGGCTCTAACACTGCCTCGGTACTGACTGGTTCAGATACCTCATCCATGCTTCCTTCACGCCCCCCAGCCCCACCTAAAGCAGCAGCTCAAACGCCGCCCATCTTGAAGCCTGATGAGACTTTCCAGACTTTTCGTGAATGGCGGCGACGGTGGACTGATTATTCTACAATGGTGGATCTCCAGAGTTTGTCACAGCCTAAACAACTCATCCAGCTGCGTATGTGCCTGTCCTTGGAAATTCAGCGTGTCTTGGAACATACGTTGCAGGTACCCCCAACCTCTTTGCTGTCTGTAGAGGAGGTACTGGACGTTCTACAACGGCACATCAAAGGACAGCAGAATGAAGCTCTGCGCAGGAGGGAATTGTTTAGCTGCAGACAGTTGGAGGGTGAGTCTTTTGATGCCTTTTACGTGCGTCTTAAGAGAGCCTCGGAAGAGGTAGATATATGTCCAGGCCACCACCAGCAGTGCGAGGAGACCCAGTTGAAGCAGGTGATCCTGATGGGTGTTAAGGACGAGGAACTTGTCCAACGCCTCACCTCCCTCGACTCTTCCTCTTCTCTTAAGGATGTGTCGACGATATGTCGCTCCTATGAGGCTGCCAGGTGTGCCACCTCTGCCATCCGCGCTCCCCCTACAGCTGTACGCGCTGTGTCCCGGTACAAGAAGGACAAGAAGTCTGTTCCTACGCCTTCGCCCACCACGTCCACGCCCGGTTTATTTTGCAACAACTGTGGTAAGCAGCACGGAACACAGGTGTGTCCAGCTGCTCAGTCTACCTGCAACAGTTGTGACCGTAAGGGCCACTGGTCACTCACAGTACGGTGCCCAGCCAAACGCGTCCAGTGCAATGTGTGTGGTCGTCTGGGCCACTATGACAAGTTTTGCCCTTCCAACATACCCAAGGGACCGCGTCGGCGGAAGCTTCAGCCCCCCTCCACCAGAGAGGGCCGCCCACAGTCTTCCAATCAGAGGTACGACGACTCTTGACAACGCTCGAGCCACATTAGGAATGTGTGCTCCCCCCAGCGTCCCAGGACCAAAGTCCCTCAGTATATCAGTGTCATTGTGACCTACGGCGGTGTGTCATCCCGTCTTCAGATGTTGCCCGACACCGGCGCTGATGCTACAGTCATCGGTCCCCAGCATTTGCAAGGCTTGGGGCTCTCTCCAAGTGATCTAGGACCGCCCCCCAAGGATCTCCGCTTTATGGCAGATGGTTCACAGATGACCCCGGCCCTGGGTTCACTCCAAGCACAAGTCACCTTTGGCAACAGGTCGTGTCAAGCCTGGATTGATGTGCATAACGGTGTCCAGACTCCTTTGCTGTCCTACAGACATTGTCAGGAGTTGGCCATCATCTCCTAGGACTTCCCCAAACCTATTCTTGAGGTAAAACACGCCAACAGGGTGCAAAAAGGGAGCAGCAACGACCCTGCTGCCGCCCTACCCCTGCCTCTTGCCAGTGACACCTCTCTTTCGGATGCTCGGAAGTACTTCCTGAAGGAATTCAGCGACGTTCTGGTGACCAAGTCCGCTCTGGAATCCAAGCCTCTCAAGAAGATGGCAGGCCCCCCCATGAGGATCCACCTGAGGGACGACGCGAAGCCATTCGCTATTTACACCCCTCGACTGGTTCCCCTGGCCTTCCGCGAGGCGGTCAAAAACGAGCTGGACTCCATGGTCGCCCAAGAAATTATTGTACCAACCGGCGATGACCCGTCTCCATGGTGTCACCCGATGGTTGTCGTCGCAAAACCTAAAGGTGGTGTTCGGATCACCACTGACCTTTCCAAGCTCAACAACCAGGTGTCTCGTCCTGCGCACCCTTCTCCCACGCCCTTTGCAGCCATACGCAGCGTGAACCCGAAGGCGCGCTTCTTCACGACGATGGACGCCCTGTGTGGATACTGGCAGATAGAGCTTGCCGAAGAAGACCGACCACTCACAACGTTCATCACCCCGCATGGACGTTACAGTTATTGCCGTGGCCCCATGGGATTCGCCGCTACAGGAGACGCTTTCTGTCTTCGAGGTGATATGGCTCTACAAGGTCTGGCAAACTGCGTGAAAGTGGTCGACGACATACTCGTGTACGACGAGGATTATATGGATCACCTCTGCCGTATCTACGAGGTACTCAACAGGTGCCGGAAGCACGGCATTACCCTAAATGCCGACAAGTTTGTTCTGGCCAGCTCTTCAGTTGACTTTTGTGGGTACACCCTCTCAGGGAATGGTATCGCAGCTGACCCGGAAAAGGTCCGCGCCATTACGGATTTTCCCACCCCTGCTAACCTCACCGACTTGAGGTCCTTCATAGGTCTCGTCAACCAGTTAGCAGAGTTTTCGTCGGACATCTCCGCAGCTGCTCAACCACTTCGCCCCCTGATGAGCCCCAAGAGGACATTCCTGTGCACCCCCGACCACGACAAGGCCTTCCAGCAAGTGAAACAGGCCCTGTCTCGTCCACCTGTCCTCGCCACGTTTGACCCAGCCTTGCCGACAGTTCTGCAGACAGATGCCTCACGCTTGTATGGCGTGGGATACGCCCTACTGCAGGATCATGGTGGAGGGCAGTTCCGGCTCGTCCAGTGTGGCTCGCGTTTCCTCTCTGACACTGAGACGCGCTACGCCACTATTGAGTTGGAGCTGTTGGCTGCGGTTTGGGCGATGTCCAAGTGCAGGTTTTACCTCATAGGCCTGCAATACTTTCACCTAGTGACCGACCATCGCCCGCTTGTCCCGATCCTCAACCACTACACGCTAGACGCCGTTGAGAACCCTCGCCTCCAGCGTCTGAAAGAGAAGCTCTCGGCGTACATCTTCACTGCAGTGTGGCGTGCTGGCAAGGAGCTCTGCATCCCTGATGCCTTATCCCGCTCCCCTGTCAGCCGCCCTACTCCAGAAGACCATGTACTCGACGCCGACCTCGCTCTTTCCGTCAGGACTGTGGTCACTCTCCATGCCGTCCAATCCCTTCGTTCGGACCTGTCACCAGATGACGACAAGGCAATGGAGGACCTTCGAACAGCGGCCCGAGATGACCCTTCCTACGTCCGACTTGTCGAGTGTGTGAGGAATGGATTTCCTAGCAACCGCTACGATCTTCACAACACCCTGCTCCCGTATTGGAAACTCCGCGATGAACTCTACTGCGACGGAGACCTTGTTCTGTACGGAGCACGTGTAGTTGTCCCTGCTGCATCACGTCCCCACGCCTTGGCCCGCCTATACGACAGTCACCGTGGAGCTGAGGCCACCAAACGACGTGCACGACAGACTGTGTTCTGGCCCGGCATCAACTCCGACATCTCCAATGTTGTCCGTGCGTGTGAGCCCTGCCAAGTATTACAACCCAGCCAGCAGCAGGAACCCTTTATGAGTGACGACAACCCCACCCGCCCCTTTGAGTCTGTGTCGGCCGACTTTTTCTGTGTGTCAGGAAAGTCCTTCCTCGTTATCGTCGACCGTCTCTCTGGTTGGCCGGTTGTCATCAAGTGCGGTAATGACACGACGTCTGCCGCCACCATCAGCAAGTTCCGCCACTACTTCCGTGACGTGGGCGTTCCTGTACGCCTGCGAACCGACGGAGGGCCTCAGTTCACAAGCCGGGACTTTGCTGTGTTCCTTGACCGATGGGGAGTCCGGCATGTGTTGTCATCGCCCCACTACCCGCAGTAGGGTGTGTCAATTTAGGGGGTGAACTGGCTAAATTGAAAATCGAGTAATTTGGTAGCAATTTATTGTAGTCTTTAAGCATGCAAAACAATATTCTGGCATAAATTTTTTTTTATAATAAGTCCTACCTACATCAAATGGATTTTTAAATGTACATATTTGTGAATTTATAACATAACCAGCGTTTGCACACATTTTACTGTTTCAAGTTTCAAATTATTATATTTTATTATCCGTAGTCTATTTGAAAGTAACCAATGCCTTCATACTCTCTTTGCTTTGGTTTCTTGTCATCAGTAGTCTGCTTGCTATTTGTGCTTTGATGTAACCTTCTCGCCTCTCGTGGCTGTAAACATGGCCCGCTGCTTCTGTGACCATTTTCACACATCTCTCCACACTTTGAGTGTGGGAAGGCCACTTCGGCACCTGCATTGGAGTCTCTTTAAGGTTTCTCAATTCTTGGCTAGTTAGACTTGTTGTCAATGGTGGCTCTAAGACTTCCAAACTCAAGTCAACCAATTCTGACAATTTGGTGGCATTGACGTTTATTGGGGGAACTTTTCTTGAATGAAACGAACAGTCTCCCAACTGGTCGTCATCTATTAGCGTTCCTCTAATCTTTAGAATGACTTCTACAGCCTCGGTTCGGAGATTGGTACATTGACTGCAAAGCATTGCTTGCAAAACTGCTTCTGATCGAGCATACCAAGCGGACCTTCTTGCCACAGGTAACACGATGTCCCTCACTACCTTCCTCTGTGTTCTTACTAGCTGCAATTGAAACAAAAGGTGATTGGGCCCATCCACCCACATAGGATTAAGTTTCACACTAAACCACTGGGGAAGATAAACTCCAATAATAAATTCAACAATTAACCTCAAATTCTTCAGCACTTTGCCCTTCAATTCGTGTTTGGAAATCCAAATCCTGCAGAAACGAAGAGCTGTAGTTAACCAACGGCTGTGACTGACAGGTCCAATCTCCAAGAGAGCCAATGACTGAGGCACTTCTCCTGATCTTATTGCTTGGGCAATACGATAAGCATAGGATTGATCTGTGCTGAGATCTTTGATGACTCCTTCAGACAACGCCGGAAGGGGAGGGCCAACTTCGACCTTTGGAAAGGTTGTATTTATTTCTAGTTGTGTTGCTTCATCCAGCATGATGCCAAGGGGACCTGACCACTTGTTGTTGCTCTTTGTAGGACCATCAAGTTCCTGGATGAGATGACGAAGAGGTAGCTCGCCTGTATGTAAATCACATACAATCCAAACAAGTCTTCTTCCTAGTTTTTTCTCTAAATGCGTCATTACACCCCCCTGCCATCCGGTGTTCACTGCAGTTGAATCTCCACCAACAGCCTGCAGTGAACTGCCAAGTCCTCTCTCCTGAACCCAACATAAAATATGATCAGCAATGACCTCTGCATGTTTCTTCCCTTCTACTTCAGTTTCGGGAGCAAAGTGAAACAAAAACCGACCACCAGGCTCAGAACAGACAGAGTAGTGTTCTTCTTTGATGAGACCTGGAAACTTTCTGTTCACTCCCTCTACTTCTAGCAAAACTTTTGTGTCATCTATTCTTCCATCAAACAAAAGACAGGAGAGCCCTCCCTCGCTTAAATCTTTTTCATGCTGATCAGATATTTCCTTCATTATTTTTTCTTGTGCTCTTCTAATTTTATTATGATCTATCACCAAAGATACATCCTCTCGGCTGATGAGGCCTGCATCTATCCAAGCGGCAGTTGCAATTTCTGCAGCCTCACGAAGTCCAGCATGGTGGCGAATACTAGCTAAAGCAATGTTTGAAATATTTCTTGTGTTGTATTTCATTTTCTTTGGTAAAGGTTCAGATGGCTCTTTGGAACTATCATCTGATGTTGCTTCCTGTTCATCAGAAGAACTATCAAAGAAGTGATAAACATCTTGACACAGCTCTTCCTCTCTTTGGATGGCTTCTTCACTCTTCATTTTCTTCTTTTGTTCCCTCTCTCGGATTTGTTCTCTCTTCTTGGCATTAGCAATCTGCTTCTTTGTTTCTGAATAATCTATTGAACCCATTTGCATACTTCCTTGGCCTTCTGCCTTTGTCCTCTGTGCCTTTATAAATTCAAGCTCTAAAACAGGGATCTTCTTTTCACGAGGACAACCACAATCAATGTGGGAATTATTTTCTCTCTTACCTGAGTGAGAACAGTTGGATTCAGAACATAATTGTATGGAGCACTTGCAGGTCAAAATGTCAAACAGAGTATCAAGTGTGTGCAGAAATTCATTTTTCCTGGCCAAGTTTCCTTTACCAAGTGATGTTTCAACTGCTTTGTGCCATAATTTCGTTAGTTTTAGCTCAATAGTTCGACACTGATTAATCACAGGTGGTTTGAATAGTGCATTAGCTTTTGTCCATTGATGCAGAAGAGGGACTATCATGTCATTTATGAGTTCTTTATCTGTATAGTTCCTTCTGTCCTTTGCATTTTTTTCTCGAAGGAGTAACCCTAATCTTAGCATGTCTCTCACTGTTGGAAGTTCTGATACAGGAAGCTCCTTCCCTTTACCAACTAGCAGGCTCAAGTGGGTTGACAACTGACTTCTTGTCTTCAATTTTGACATCTTCACACTATCTGACAAATAGAAAAATATTTCAATGTTTCATAATTCAATTGTTGTTTCAAAATATATCAATTTGTTTATCAAAAATGCTGTAACAGAAATAACATAATAATTTCTTAGAACATAATGTTTTATACAATGATATAAGTAACTGCGACAATCAATATGCCCTACTTACAATAATTAAAATGTAGAATTCGTCTGGTAGAGTAGGTGCAAGTGCAATGAGAGCAAACCACCGTCTATGATATCTAGAAGGAGAGTGAGCCGGGCGCCTTATCCTCACGCTTGGTACAAGTCAAAACAAGAATTAAACTGTCCCACACGGAGAGCCTGTTCATGTTCATGTTCTGACATGCATATTGTACACAAGCTATAGAACCATAAAATACTCCATAATCCATATGCTTACATGAGGTTAGTTAATATCAAGTGAATAATTCTAATCAAGTCTCATTAATTTGTTGAAATACTGATATTTGAAACTTTAAGGTATAATTGATGTAGGTGAGGGTTATTTCAATTCGTTTTTGTTTGCTAATCTCAAGTTTAGACATAAAGAGGCACAATATTTTGACTACCAAATTTGATTTTTAACATGTTGACAAAATTGACACACCCTAACCCGCAGTCCAACGGCCACGCTGAGGCTGCTGTCAAATCCCTGAAGCTCCTCATCCTTAAGGTGGCCCCTTCTGGGAACATTGACTGCGAGGCCTTCGACAGGGGTCTTCTTGAACTCCGCAACACACCTAACTACACCGGACGCTCCCCTGCCCAGGTTTTGTATGGACGCCCCCTTCGTTCTTGTGTCCCTGCTCACCCTCAATCCTTCTCCAAGGAGTGGCAGGCCAAGACAGAGGATTGTGATCGCCGAGCCGCCGAACGTGTTCAGGACGTCGCCGACGGCTACAATGACCACGCCCGTTCTCTCCCCAGGTTGAGTGTCGGCACCCAAGTCCGTGTTCAGGACCCGACCTCCCTACGTTGGGACAAAGTAGGCGTAGTTATGGGTCTCGGCAGGTCACGGGACTACCAGGTGCGGTTACCCAGTGGTCGTGTGTGGTGGAGGAACCGCCGTTTTCTCCGACCCGTAACAATGCCTTCTGCTGGCCCCGCCACCAGTGTTGAGTCCCATACCCTTCCCAGTGATGAAGTCCTTCGACGCTCAGAACGGATCCAAAAGAAAAGGTCCGCTCAAGACTTTGCTATGAGCGTATAGGGGGGAGGGAGGTGTATGTATATTATGTATGCTGGATTATATATCATGTATGTATATTATGTATGTGCTCCATTTATGTAGCTAGCAGCGTGTGGCAATGTTATTACCATATCCCACATGCCTAATTAATGTGCCTGACGACGTATGGAAGCTGCTAATGTATCACTTGCCATACGTCGCCTATAGCAGTTGACAAGGAGCCTAGCCAGGGAGACCGCCGCTCTCCTCTGTGTACATACTCTTATCCAGTAAACCGAACCTACAAAACTATACAGGTGTTTGTGTTCTCTCCTGTATATAGAACTTATTATTCAGAACCTAACAGTACCCATATTCAAAAAGGGAGACAGAGCATCAGCGTCAAATTACCGTCCGATCAGTTTGACGTCAGTAGCGGTGAAATTTCTTGAATCAATTAAAGCAGATAGCATCCGATCGCATCAAGAGAAAAGCAAATTAATCTACGACTCTCAACATGGGTTTACAAAGGGAAAATCTTGTCTAACAAATCTGCTAGCGTTTTTAAGGAAAGTCTTCGAGGTAGTGGATAATGACGAACATTGCGATGTTATTTACTTAGACTTTAGCAAAGCATTTGACAGAGTACTGCATCAGAGGCTTCTAAGAAAAATTAAAGCTCATGGTATCGAGGGGAAAGTTTTAAATTGGATAAAATCATGGCTCACCGATAGAACGCAGAGGGCCAGCGTAGATGGTGTTAAATCTGAGTGGGGCCGTGTAACCAGTGGGGTTCCCCAGGGGTCAGTACTAGGCCCACTCTTGTTCATAATCTACATAAACGATCTAGATACTGGGATCAGCAGTGACATAAGCAAGTTTGCGGATGACACCAAAATAGGGCGGCAAATTAATTCAGGGCAGGATGCAAATGCATTACAGGAGGATCTAAATAAACTGCAGGGGTGGTCTGAAAAATGGCAAATGAAATTCAACACCAGCAAGTGCAGCGTACTTAATACAGCCTTAACAACATCAACCTAGAGAAGTCGACTTGTGAAAGAGACCTAGGGGTACTTGTAAGCCCGGACCTACTGCCTAGAAAACAGTGCGTTAATGTTCGAAATAAGGCAAACAGAGTATTGGGTTTTATATCTAGAAGTGTAAATAACAAGAGTGCAGAGGTCTTATTGCAACTATATCTTGCGCTAGTCAGGCCGCCCCTCGATTATGCGGTTCAGTTCTGGTGCCCCTATTATAGAATGGATATAACTTCACTAGAGTCGGTGCAGCGAAGAATGATAAAAATGATTCCGGGACTTAGAAACCTTCCATATCAGGATAGGTTAAAGAAACTTAACTTGCATTCCCTAGAAAGACGAAGAGTGAGGGGAGATATGATAGAAGTATTTAAGTGGGTGAAAGGAATCAATAAAGGGGATATAGATAAAGTTCATATAATATCCGAGCAGGATAGGACTCGGAGCAACGGATTCAAGTTGGATAAGTTTAGGTTTAGGAGGGAGATAGGAAGAAACTGGTTCACAAATAGGGTGGTGGACGAGTGGAACAAGCTTAGCAACTTTGTAGTAAGTGTGGGAACTCTGGAAAGTTTCAAAAGGAGGCTAGATAGATTCATGGATGATAGAGAGTGGTAGTAACTCTCGACAGGAGCTGCCATGCACAGGTCAACCGGCCTATTGCAGACTCCTTATTTTCTTATGTTCTTACGTTCATGGTGAGGGAGGTGTCACCAGCCACCAACAACATGGTGAGGGAGGTGTCACCAGCCACCACAACACGGTGAGGGAGGTGTCACCAGCCACCACAACATGGTGAGGTCCCTGTAACATTCGTGAATTTGTCTTGTTTACACTATATTCTATTTTTTTTAAATGGTCATTATTATCTGTTCCTTCAGGTGTTTGGTGTCATTTGTCTTGATATACATAATAATTAGTGAAAGGAGTAGTGGTGAATGTGTTCTCCTAAAGCATGAACTTGTTTGTGACTTCGACGATAAATATTCTTTATTTCAAACGTCTTTTCCACTCATATCTTGAAAGTTAATGTTTTTAAGCAGTTATATCTTCACAGACATTAAATTCAGTATTAAAGTGAGCCACAATTGAGTGTCCTTAACAGTTATGTAAGCTATGCATCTATTTGCGATATATCGGTATTAATCGGACATTATACTGTATATGAGCTAATGAGCTGCAGAATATTGCAAGGGGGGCGGGGCTTCTTAGCCTATTATCGCCAGCTAAAAAAAAAGCCGACAATAGTTGTTCTTGTACTTTAGTTTCCTTTCTGGCAGCAGCTGATGATAAACATTGTTTACACATGAGGTTGGTGGACAGAAGTGGTGAGCAAAGGTATTTGCCAGGTGGCTCTTACCGTACCGGTAAAATATAGCCACATTATTTTGATTCTCAACCTGCTTGTGTTTACCTATTGGATTTCTGCACAGCACGCTCCTTATTCCCACACATCACCTTTATATGTTACTCTTACACCAGTTAGTCAAGGAGGCCGTGACATAGTGATGACAGCTTAGGCAACAGCATAAGCCGGTATAACCCTCAACCAAGCGTCTGGCGAAGGGTCGTGCTCCAATACATAACTTTATCATTTTAACGCTCAATTGACCATCTAAGAGAGGGTTATTTTGTAAGACACACAACTCCTCGCCTCCCTTGTAACCCTGCCATCGTCCCTTGTTATTCTGTCTTGCCCTATGCACCACTAATTTTTTCCTCATAGAGAAGGAAAGGTGAGAGAAGATTAGTGGTCGAGGAAGAAGGTATACTATAATGTAGAAAACGAAGAAAGAGACAGGAAAGCAGTAGTTGCCGGCTGACCTCTTAGCTAATGGCTAGCTAAGTTGAGTGAGCATGATTGCACAGTCCTCTGTTACAACCCATCTCTTTCTTCCCCTGCTATCCTGCCCCCTACTGTGCTACCCTGTCCAGGTCTACCCTCCCTTGTTACCGTGCCCTACCCTGTCCTAATGTCAAACCAACCCTTCACTTTTCTTCCCTTCCCTGTTCTTTCCTGCCCTCCCCTTCCCTGTTCTGTCCTGTCCTCCCCTCCATGCTCCCCTTCCTTACCCATCTCTGTTTTCCTGATCTCCTTCATTCTGCTTCTCTGCTCCATTTTCCCTAGTTCCCCTTCTTTGCTGTCCAGTCCTGCTTTCCCTTCCGCTCCCCTCTCCTGTTAACCAGCCCTCCTTTATCCTGCCTCTCTACCCACCGCCTCGCTACCTCAAATTCCTTTTTTATTGCTCTACCTGTAGTAGCAAAATATAACACCACCATAGGTTTTTAAAACAATAACCACTTCAACTTACACTTCATATTCATTTGTTATAATATAATTCTCATATTGAATATTAAAGCACAAGCTGTAATCATGTCAAGGAAGTCAGACTCTTGACCCCTTAACTTATGGATCAGCCGGCAGAAAATACTCAGAGCTTGACCAAAGACTTGTGCTAAGCACTGGTCGGAAGACTCCCTACTGTCACGGGATAAAATCTATGGTTATTAAAGTCAGTACGTGAAAGGAAATATACATAACTCTTAAATCACTCAAAAAGTAAGATTAAACAAGAATGTTAACCATAAATTCATCTAGTGAACAAATTAAATTGTGATCCAGAAAAATTGAATTAATGAATGTAATAAAGTTACTCGGGAGTTAAACAGATAGTAATTTTTTATAACTATACCTAATATTTGCAAAACAAATAAACACACCAAATGTTTTTATAAAAAGTTCAATAATAAATCACTCATACAAAAAAAATTAACTAAGATCACTGATATAATGGAAAATTAATATGAACACAGTGATGGTCTCAGTCGGAGAAATGCACCTAACACTTTGGGAAGAAATTTGTGCCCAGGGAGGAAAGTGTCGTGTCCTAGTATAAAGATAATCACTGGGAAGGTTCACACTGTCACCCATTTCTTTACTTTATGGGTGCAGCTCTTCAGTAATCATAAAACAAGAGGTAAGGATCATGTTCATCAAAACAACGAAGTAAAAATTATGTTATAATAGACTTAAAGTAACGTGAACATTTAACAATGGGTAATTTCAAATCCCGCCATTGGACATTGACACTGACAAATAAAAGATGCAAGTTCTGAGAATAATAATATCATAGAGACTAATAGCCGAGAACAATGTAAACAAAATAATGGAAGAAGAAAATCTTATCCCATTTCTGCACCGTCTTCTGTCAGGCCGGGGCACACACGCAGCCGGAGCGTTGTGAGAAAGATTTTGAAGTAATGGTGGGTAGGAATCTTAAACCAAGTCAACAATGTGTATTTTTTAGAAAACAGGGTTAACAAAGTACTTGGGTTCATATAAAGAAGTGTTAGTTACAAGACTAACGAGGTTATCCTAAAACTATATCTTGCGCTTGCTAGACCTCACTTGGATTACGCAATTCATTTTTGGTGACCGCACTACAGAATGGATATATAATCCCTAGAAATAATTGAAAGGAGAATGACAATACTAATCCTTGGCATTGGGAACCTTGAGTACAGAGACAGGTTATAGCATCTTAATTTGCACTTCCTCGAGAGGCGTAGAGTGAGGGGCGATATGATCGTGGTGTATAAATGGAAGTCAGAGCTAAACAAAGGGGACATTACAAAGGTACTCAAACTAGTCAACCAGGAACGAACTCGTAACAATGGTTTTAAATTAGACAAATTTAGATTTAGGAGCGAGATAGGTAAACATTGGTTTGTAAATAGAATAGTGGTTGAGTGGAACAATTTACCAAACATCATCTTTAACTCGAATACGCTGGATAGATTCAAACAGAGGTTGGATGGATATATGAGCAATAGGAATTGGTTGTAAACGAAACTGCCCAGTATGGGCCAATAAGCCCGCTGCAGTTTCCTCCATTCTTGTGTTCTTATGTTCACTCTCCATTCCCTAGGCAACACGCTGTGACTGGAGACTCTGCTACTCAGTCTCCCTTCAGAGCTCAGAACACCATTATCCGTGGCCCACCAGACCGCCCAACACACACAAAAGACTGCAGCAGCCAACACGAGTGGGAAGTGATGGGGCGTGTACTTCCTACCAGCTCAGAATGACGACAGCTTTCCGTCGGACTTCACTCCCCCGCGTCGACTAGAGGAAAGAAAGTGACCAATTAGCACACAGATTTCGCTAACTACCACATATCTAGTTTGATGGTTCCAACTATGACACACAGGTAGGACACACAATTGTTACACTAAGCCTGTATTTAAGGCTGACACGTCCCTAGACCTAAGAGAATAAGCATACGGAGGAATTAGCCGAAGTTACCAGGTTGTGATGAGATTTGAGAATGCGCTGGAGAGGAGGAACCACCACAGATCGAAGCGGTGAAGAGAGAAGAGGAAGTGTAGACGAGAAAATCTGTAGAATTCTGACGCTCCTGATTCGTGCACCGGCTTATAAAACCTCTTATTAGGCGGAACTTTTGGTCGAGTGACTTAATATTTTACGATTTGAAATGTGATTGGTTACTGCGGTGACGACAGCTGGGGTTCTGAAAATTAGTTAAAGCACGAGGGAGACGGTGGGAGGTGCTAACTACCGCCCCTGTTACCTCCATAACGACTGGTAGGCGAGAATTACCGACATCAAATTCTGCTGTACTAAGATCACACCAACAGCAGCAACCACCACCAGGCAGGCTAAGATTACACCAGCATTGGCATCAACATTCGGGAGGCTACAGGTAAACCCAACACCATCATCACCACACAAGTCGGGCTACAGGTAGACTCAATAGCACTAACGCTACACTGGCTGGGCTACAGGTAGACGCAATAGCACTAACGCTACACTGGCTGGGCTACAGGTAGACGCAATAACACTAACACGACAATGGCTGGGCTACAGGTAGACTCAATAGCACTAACACGACACTGGCTGGGCTACAGGTAGACTCAATAGCACTAACGCTACACTGGCTGGGCTACAGGTAGACGCAATAGCACTAACACGACACTGGCTGGGCTACAGGTAGACTCAATAGCACTAACACGACACTGGCTGGGCTACAGGTAGACTCAATAGCACTAACACTACACTGGCTGGGCTACAGGTAGACGCAATAGCACTAACACGACACTGGCTGGGCTACAGGTAGACTCAATAGCACTAACACTACACTGGCTGGTCTAGGTAGACTCAATAGCACTAACACTACACTGGCTGGGCTACAGGTAGACTCAATAGCACTAACACTACACTGGCTGGGCTACAGGTAGACTCAATAGCACCATTAATCTTGACATTATTAATGAAAAAAAAACATTCCGTAACATAATGCAGCTAGAATCTCCTTGCATTGATCATGGACTAAACTTAGCAAGTGTATCGTGGAGAACTCTTGCCAGACCTTCTGAGGAACTATTGGATCGTTGATTTTGTTTCAACTGCTGGTGAACCGCCGAGAAACTACACAAATGATTAAGCACATGATGGAGTAGTGAGAAAATAAGAATGGAGAAAACTGCAGTGTGGCTATTGGTCCATACTAGCCAGCCCCGTTTATATCTAATCCCTACCACTCATATATCTTCTCAACTTATATTTGAAGCTCTTCAGAATGTTAGAGTTAATGGTGATGTTTGGTAACTTGTTCTACTCATCCACGACTCTATTTCCAAACCAATGTTTACCTCTCTCATACCTAAATCTAAATTTGTCTAATGTAAAATCATGCTACAAATTCGCTCCTTGTTAGATAGTTTAAGTACCTTTGTTATATCACGTTTGTTTAACCCTGACTCCCATTTATACACACTTCCATCATATTGGCCCTCACTCTGCTTCTCTCGAGGGCGTGCAAATTCAGATGTTTTAATCTGTCTCTGTACTCAAGGTTCCTCCCCTGCATGCTTTCTAGGGACTCGATATCCATTCTGTAATACTGTGACCATAAATGAACCAAAGTCTAATTATATCAAATCAACCCCAGCACAGGTGGCAGAGCTTAATGACATCATTGGCCTTAGTCAAAGAAAACGGTAGTAAGGGAGGACTCGTATATTATCCCGCTGTATTAGAAGACAATCTTGCCATTTTCCTGATTTTTTTCATCCCCTAGCAGAATATCTTCAGTTATCTCATGTAATCAATATTTTTTTTATGATATTCCTACATTTATTATTACAAATTCATTATAATTTTATTAATAATCCCTTTCTTCCTCTATATAATTAGTTATACTCATGATTTTGCTGCCAGTATCAGTGTAAAAGCAATTAAGTAATCATAGGCATATGGGTTAGCTATTAACTGGGGGGGGGGGGGGGGACGGGGTCAGAAGGAATACAAGAATTAAATAAAATAGTATAAAGAAATAATAGAAATTGTTAATTATTATTATTACCATCATTCTCTCCCTCCTCATGCTATTACAGTAAATCAATGAATACAAAATGTGTAGAGGTTTTCAAATTATCAGTATGATCACTATAGTACTTCCACGCTAACCTGGCCTGTAAGCCCCGCCCATTCTTCTATAACTACAAATAGCTGATTGGTTCCCCTAAGCGTTGTATTTCTCCCTGGACTGCGTGTATATAAGCGCGTATTTATATCGAACTTTTATAATAAATATTAAAAAAATTCTAACTTCCTCTCTGAAGTGTTAATGCCTTAAAGTCATTTGCATTTTGGTGGTCAATATATCTAGCATTATTTTAGAAAATTACAGGTCTGCTTACCAATTGTGAACACATTTAGTTTGAATAAATTGAGAGCTTCATGAACATTTTCTATGAACCAATCAGCTATTAGTATAGAAGAGGGGCGTGTCTTATGGGCCAGGTAAGCATGGAAATACTATAGTTATTTACAGATGATGAGGCTATACAACAGTTTCAAGCAACAAATAGGTACCTGTCTCTCCAAATCCGGTTTCCTATCTGAATGTTAGACTTAAGGGAAATTAAATTTAAACCTGTCAATGGCTCTCAAGTATTGCCTTCCTCCCGTTGCATCCTATATATTTACTGCATGAACAAGAAAATCCAATTTTTTCTCTCCTTTTCATCCTTTAGAAATAGATGGATGAAATATCAAATTTTTATCATGTAGTCTTTAATTTGATATGCATCCAGGCGCATTTATCAAGCATTGTCACAGACCTCTCCACAACGGCCAGCTGGTAACTGAGGTCCCACTCCTCGGACAACTGACCATATGACGTCATGCGCGGCGAAGAAAGGATTTTCGACTTGAAGTGGGTTGACTTGGTTTAATTAGACTTTGAACTGAACCACGTAATCCAAGTGAGCTCTCACAAGTGCAAGCTATTGTGTCGAGCAAATGAGCATTGTTGTCTTGGTTTAAGATTCCAGCTTATCATTACCCCTAATCTTTCTCACAGTCGAATTTCTCTATAGTAACGTTGTTCATATGATATTTGGTTTCTTCTCTGTTTTCATTTCCTAGGCCAAGAACTTTATATTTTTCCTCATCTAATTTTATTTATCATTTTCAGACAAAGCGAATTTTTTTGTAGATCTTCTTACAGTTTTGCGGAGTCCACGTCAGATTTAATTACACGCCCTATTTAGTGTCTTCAACAAAATTACTTATGTTGCTGTCTACGACTATATTTATGTCATTTATGTATATAATAAATATTATTGGTCCCAGTACTAGCCCTTGGGGTACTCCACTAATGATGTTATCCTAAACGAATTTAGTGTAATTAATGCTGAATCGTAGTTTCCTGTTCTGTAACCACGCCCTAATCCAAGAATATCTCCTTCCATTCTATGAACTACTGCTTTACATATTAGTTCATCATCCACTGATTCGAAAACAGTTGAAATGAATGATAATAGATTTGTCAAACATGAACGCCCACTTGTAAAGCCATGAGAGGAATCATTGATCAAACTTGTGCTCCTCGGGGTGATTTCGAATTGAGTTTGAAATTATTGATTCCAGAAATTTGCCTACAATTGATGTTAAACTGATTGGACGGTAGTTAGAGGATAGTGATCTATCTTCCTTCCTGAAAAAAGGTATCACATTCGCTATCCTCCAGGATAGTACCAGAATCTTGGAGGATAGTGAATGTTATACCGATAATGGAAACGTACTAGACTACTGAGGAACTAATGGTGTGTTAACCCCTTCGCTCAGAGGGGCTGATATGGTCACCAAACACTACAGTACCTCAAATGGTGTGTGTGTGTGTGTGTGAGGGAAGGGGTATGTATGTGGGAGGGGAGTGTGTGAGGGTGGGTGGACGGGTGTGTGTATGTGTGAGGGAGAGGGTGGGTGGGGGTGTGTAAATGCATGCTCCCATCACTCAGTTGACAGCCCACCGCCTACTGTGTGATGGTTAGTCTTTTATCTCACAAGTAAACAGAACAGTCTTGCCACTCAGAGAAAGAGGTAAGAAAACAGATAAATCCACAAGAGAGAAAAAAAAATAGAAATCTGACTTGGCCTTGTGGGATATCAGAGCATCTTAGAATAAAACCTGTGCAATGTCAGAGCAATTTCACGCTCTCAGCCTTTCCTAGTGCCTTGGAGACTTAAAAGACGTACCAGGTACTTCCCTCTGGCTCAAGGGGTTAAGGAATGCTTGAATACTGAGAAAGTAATGAAGTATTAAGGGAAGGGTGTTGAACTGCCAAGGAGTAAATGGATTGCTAAAGTAGTACTGGATTACAGGATAAATGCTGAAAACTGAATAACTGCTGAACTACTGAGAAACACTAAGCCACTGAGAAATTACTGTATTACCGAGGAATTACTACGGGAAATATGGCAGGCAATTAAATTAGTCAAAAACTTCTGGACTACTCAAGAATTACTGGACTCCTGGTGAATTATTGGTGAACCACAAAGTGTGTGGTAATAATTTGTGTAAGAGCGACAACTAAATTTCACCCAGTGTGTGGTCTTCACACAAGGCTAACAACCCTCAACGTCAAGGTTGTCGTACCTACAAATGATGACCCTGGTAATAGTCTCCCACTGTAATACCTCCACGCGTAACCTGTAAATTAAAGGACATGCAAATTAGCCAGACTTCCCCGACCTCCCTGCACGCTCGACAATATACAGATAATGGAAACGTTTTCCCGTTAATTGCACAATTATCACGGGATAAATGCCCATTACGGAGCTTACTGTTCAAAAGTAATTAGTTAGATTAACGTACAAACGAATAGCATGTTGGGGGTCTTATAATGGTGGACAATCTGCTAGCAAATGATGATTTGTCGGCTGTCAGTATGTCATTGACTGCCGGTACCTCAAGCTGCTCTAGGATAACAGGCAGAATACAAGACAGATGAAGATGTATGCGGAAAGGCAGGAATTTTGGGGGAAGGGGAGGAGAGTGTGAGTGGGAGAGGAATTCATGAGATTGAGTGAAATGAGAATGAAGGTTTAAAGAGTAGAGGAAATGTTACATGAGAGGACAAAAGTTTAAGTACGAGTACAAGAAATATTGTGAGGAAGATTAGGAAATCTTTAGTTGGATGGTATGGAAGGCAAATGTTAAATGAGAGACAAGAAAAGATTGGGAGGGAAGAGAGGGGAGGTTGAGAAGAAGGGGTAGCCGATGAGAGGTTCCATAGAGTGAGTGGAAGTGAATGATAAATTGGGTGATAGTGGGTGAAGAAGAGATACCTCCATCCATAAAAACTAAATATTGAAAAACACGGGTTGAGGACCCTGTCAGCTATATCAATAATTCTGCCTCAGAAGTACTGCTAATGTCTTCAGTATCTACAGTATACTGTTGTTCCCAACATCAGCAATAATGGCCATGGCAACAGCATAAGTGACCCCAGTAATTGTTGTGTAAGTATCCTGCAACATGTAGTACACAGTGTCCAGCACTATAAATAATGTCCAATACCATAAATAGTGTCCAGTGACGTAAATAGTGTCCAGCAATATAAGTAGTGTCCAACAACATATGTGGTGTCCAGCAACATCATTAGTGCCCAGCAAAATAAACAGTATGCAACAGCATAGTGTCCAGTGACATAAATGGTGTCCAGCAACGTAAGAAATGTCTCAAGAAACAGACTAACCATCAACAGTTACTGACCTCAGTAACCTCAGCATCAAAAACAGGTGCCAGCAACAGGTTAGTGCCGCAGCGTTACTGTCCTACGAACCACATCTTGTCCTGCACTTGATGGCGTCTCCATCCTCCCTCACCGCGGCGTCGCTGCCTTCTTACTGCGGCTGATGGAGGCAGATACTGGTGTCTCAGAACGATGTGCACGGCAGTGAACAGATGAGATAAACAGGTGTTGGGACATCTCACTTTATGGCAGCTGTAATGCTGTTGACGTAACTGCCCTACCACAGCTCATGGCAGCGAAGAGGCACAACGAGGGGACCCAGGGAGAGGAAACAGGGAAGGATCAAAGACATAGACAATCTTGGACAATGGCGCAGGGATATAGAAGAAGATATATAGTCAATATATAACCAAGAAGACTAGAAGCTATCTTTACCAGAGTCAAGAGGCAGCATGGGAGGAGAGTTCTGGATGATATAGGTGGAGTGAGACGAAAGATGGGAGGTAGTTACCGGAGTGATGGAAACTGGTGGTGTGGAAGGCGGATAGCGACGAGGTCATCGCCACACGTCTCATAGACAGAGGGAACTTAATAATAACGACCGAGTTCTAAATATATTATAGTTAAGCATAGACATATTTTGTTTTCTGTGTAGTGTACAAGATAGAGGTAGTAATGCAAACACGTAGTTTAATCAATGGATATGTGTCTCATTTACAAGAAACTAATTTGCTCGTTTTCGCCGTTAGGAAGATATTCAAGACTAGATTACCAGGAAAATTAACATACGCAATACTGTTGGTGTTTTCGGATGGAAGTTCAATCTATTCGCCCTGAGCCTTTAACTAGAGTACTCTTTGTTTTTGTTTTTAATAATTCTTTTTATTTTTAATTGAAATTGTAATGAATTAATGAGTTCGATCTGATATTTGTTCGAGTATACTGTAATAGTAATCTTTCCTTCCGATGGCTGTAAAACTTTTGTATATGATTGAAATTCAGACATTTTAACATTACTGTAGATGTTCTTCTTTATCTGCTTCTGCTGCCCATGATCGCCGTGCAACACTTACCTTGAGCTATGAAGTCAGCCCCAACACAGTTACAAGTCAAAGCCAGCTATTAACAGCACAGGCTTAGTAGCAATGGACCACATACTGTAACTAACATTTGATAGTCCCGTAAGAGTATATGGGTAACAGCAATTATATTAACATAACTGTAGGCCAGAGGTGAGGGGCTGGTTCATTACCCGAGGAAATGAGCGGCCTCTACATCCCAAAGTTCATTCTCATAAATTTCATCTCTTGCCCCTGAACAAAACAAAGCCTTAGACATTAAACACATATTGGAACGTGGAGTATGAGGACATTACTTGAGGCTGGTTAATAAGTAAATCTTTGTAGGGAAACTAAAAAATTGCAGAGGGACATTCTGGGATTAAGAGAGGTAAGATGGTCATGTTCTAAAAGCATTAGTGGTGAGGATTTTCATTTCATATATTCAGGAGGTGAAAAGCATTATAGAGGTGTTGGTGTTCTTATAAACCAGAAGTTGAGCAGTAGTGTAAAGGGATATTGAGTAGTGTGAGATAGGCTTGGTTATGTCCAATAAATGATACTAAGGTTCATTAAATTTTTGGAACGTTGTATGTACAGTAGATTAAAAGAAAGCAAAAAATATACACCCAGTAGTAGTGTCACACCCCAGACTACACCCAGTAGTAGTGCCACACCCCAGACTACACCCAGTAGTAGTGCCACACCCCAGACTACACCCAGTAGTAGTGTCACACCCCAGACTACACCCAGTAGTAGTGTCACACCCCAGACTACACCCAGTAGTAGTGTCACACCCCAGACTACACCCAGGAGTAGTGCCACACCCCAGACTACACCCAGTAGTAGTGTCACACCCCAGACTACACCCAGTAGTAGTGTCACACCCCAGACTACACCCAGTAATAGTGTCACACCCCAGACTACACCCAGTAGTAGTGTCACACCCCAGACTACACCCAGTAGTAGTGTCACACCCCAGACTACACCCAGAAATAGTGCCACACCCAGACTACACCCAGAAGTAGTGCCACACCCCAGACTACACCCAGTAGTAGTGTCACACCCCAGACTACACCCAGTAGTAGTGCCACACCCCAGACTACACTCAGGAGTAGTGCCACACCCCAGACTACACCCAGTAATAGGGTCACACCCCAGACTACACCCAGTAGTAGTGTCACACCCCAGACTACACCCAGTAATAGTGTCACACCCCAGACTACACCCAGGAGTAGTGTCACACCCTAGACTACACCCATTAGTAGTGTCACACCCCAGACTACACCCAGTAATAGTGTCACACCCCAGACTACACCCAGTAATAGGGTCACACCCCAGACTACACCCATTAGTAGTGTCACACCCCAGACTACACCCAGTAGTAGTGCCACACCCCAGACTACACCCAGGAGTAGTGCCACACCCCAGACTACACCCAGTAGTAGTGTCACACCCCAGACTACACCCAGTAGTAGTTACACACCCCAGACTACACCCAGTAGTAGTGTCACACCCCAGACTAAACCCATTAGTAGTGTCACACCCCAGACTACACCCATTAGTAGTGTCACACCCTAGACTACACCCACCAGAATACACCCAATAGTAGTTTCACACCCCAGACTACACCCAGAAGTAGTGCCACTCCCCAGACTACACCCAATAGTAGTGCCACACCCCAGACTACACCCAGGAGTAGTGCCACACCACAGACTACACACAGGAGTAGTGCCACACCCCAGACTACACCCACTAGTAGTGCCACACCCCAGACTACACCCAGAAGTAGTGCCACACCCCAGACTACACCCAGGAGTAGTGCCACACCCCAGACTACACCCAGGAGTAGTGCCACACCCCAGACTACACCCAGTAGTAGTGCCACACCCCAGACTACACCCAGGGGTAGTGCCACACCCCAGACTACACCCAGTAGTAGTGCCACACCCCAAACTACACCCAGGGGTAGTACCACACCCCAGGCTACACCCAGGGGTAGTGCCACACCCCAGACTACACTCAGGAGTAGCGCCACACCCCAACAATAGTGTCAGACATATACTTTAAGAATGGACCAGATGACAGCTCCACCATACACCTTGATGACTGACAGCTGCTGACAGTCACGAGGTAATCTGTATGAGTCTGTAAGTCAAATGTTTGTTTGACACACCTGACTTGTGAGTCTACACCTGTTATTCCTTTCTAGTGTGAGAATGATTTCAAGCATTAAAGTGAAATGTCTATTTGTATATCTGTTATTTGTCATAATGCTTGTAGGTGTCGTTGTCTTTACGCGTTATTTAGCCATCAGTCCGCGGTCACGAAATGGTAATTAATTCTCGTACTGTACTGTACAACCGGGCACCGTGTGTATGTGAGCACTTGAAGTCGAACAGCTAATGTGTCCCTGGAAACCTTCATTAGTCCCAGCGCCATGCTTTTGAACTTGCACACCTCTTATAAACGGCCGTGGTAACGGTTCGTAGGTAAGGCTTGTATCTGCTACGTTTTTTTTTTTTTTTTGCGAAATTGGTTATTTTGCAAAATTACCGGCTTGCATATTTGTAATTTTGCAAAATAAATTACAAACAGACAACCTAAACTAACGTAACTTTAGAGTTAGATTAGGTTAGTTTAGGATTAGGTTAGGTTTGGTTAGGTTAGGTTAAGATGGCTCGAGTAGACTGATACAACAGTTAAGTGGTCCTGTTCATTATTTTTTTAATTTTCGGTTAGCTTTTTTGTAAGTTATTTTGCAAAATTACCAATATACATGAAGGTCACTTTACAAAATAACCAATTTCGCACAACAAAAATTTATATATCTACTTGACTGGTGTTTAGATAAATTGTTTTAACCGACCTGTCGTTGTTTTAGATTAGTTTCATACCTACCATCACAACTGAAGGTACTTCCAAATACACAAGGTTTCCATATGTCTCCCCTTTTGCCTGTCATAGTTTTCACTTTAGTTTCCTTCTAACTTGAACACCGCCATTATGTTGGTCTTTAAGCTTCACCTGTCAGCCCAGAGTCTATTCTGTTATCCGGTTCTTGCAACACCTGTTCACCATCTGCAATGAGAGAAGAATAATTATTTGATATAACTTTACTAATAGATTTTATCCCTTTATTGCTACTTATAACTTCTCATTAGATATTCTGAAGGGATAGCATTCGACACTGGATGATACCTGTAACCTTATCTAACTCTGTCTCTAACCATAAACAGGTAGTAAGCTTAACATTTACAATTCTAGCAATGTAGCTTCCTGTTGTGGGTAAAATAAATATGTTTATAGAATTGTAATGTTTCTTTCATTAGTTTTTTTTTTTCGGAAACACCAGAAGGCGAATTTTGTTTTGCCCAATCAAGAGCAATCTGTAAACCCATAGACAAATTTATTTTGACTCTGAGGTGCAGTACTTTCCCTCAAAATACTCAAGCAAAATATAGATTCTATATTTCTTCTCTCATACATTTTTACCATCAGAGAACTGACTCCTTTTTTCTTTTCTTTTTAGTTTTTATTCAATACCACTGGGAAGATCTGTGTAAAACTACATATTTTAGTCAAGTAATTTATCCCATCTATGCCCATTTGTTTAGAAAGTCTGCTAGAAGCTGATCAACCTTACTAGCCTTATAATTTGTTATCTTGTCCACAGCTGCTTCAACTTGTTCTTCATTTCCTCATCATTATCATTCATTTCTACTACATAATCTTTCTTTTTCTTGTGCATTCCATAAGATCTTTTTGTTTATCTTGTACAGTCCTACATCATTAATGTCAACTTTTATTGTACATTTATCTTCCTATGCAGTTCTCTACAGTTATGTCTCTTGTCATCATTTATCTTTACTTTTTTTTAGAAGAATTTAATTAGCATCTCTTCCTTATATCAAATTTATTTTTACTAGAAAATGTGCCCCAAACATATTAATCTCATGTAAATTGCTCATTTAGATTCTGTTAATAAATGTTTCTCAGTGCTATAACTACTCTTCCAGAAGTTATAAATATATTATAGTTTACAAACATAAACAGAATTTTAAAAACTCTGATAATAAAGTGAAGATCAATTAGTTTTAGATTTTCTCGTAGGAAATAAACACATTTTAGGGGTAAGGCCTCTGTGTTGGTTGTCTGTGAAATAATTAATCTGCTCTGGGTTTCAGTATTACCTGTACATTAATTGTTTGTCTGTTTAGTGTTTAAGAAACCAAAGAATAACGAATGTAGAGCTTGATTAAACTTAATTTAATGAAAGGCAAAACCAACATCTCTATAATAAGATAAGAGTTTGAAATTAGTGAAACATTCTGCTAACCATTTCCCTTAAATAATTCAGGAGAATTTTTGTTCAGGTATTCTTAAGTGGACTAACATTGGCTGCATCTTCAATTCCCTTGGAGATTTTACCATCAAAGAAAACCCTTCTCTCTAGTGGCAGTCTTCAAAGGATTCTGAAAAATAGTTTTATCCAAACCATTCACCAGAATTTTGTTGTTGTAACCGAGAAGTGATTTGTTCTTTAACTAATTCCTCTTCAAGAATAAAATAATGCTAAGCAACATAGAAACATCATATAAAACAAACATATAATATACGACCGTTCACTACTGTACCCAGGACCAGGTGTGGAGCAGCGGGGTGACGAACGACTGGAAGAGGTGGGGAGCAGACAGAGGAATACGATGATAATTCTTTCTTTTTTAGTAATTTTTAGACACAGAATATCACCTTTCTTCTTCATGTTTCAGTAATCTTCCATCTTTTCCTAAATTAATATACAGTGTTATATCACGTACATAATTCACACACATTCATTCATTCTACTTCTCTGTGTGCCTCTGTAATGTTCCCCTTACTTCGTGTTTAATACTGCACTGAGGTCAAAAATCATTTGTAGAAACTTCTGTATCAACATTCTTAAGTCATTTTATAGAACTATCACCAGTTTCATAATAATATTACCTACTGACGCCCTTTGACAGCTTCGAATATTTCCTGGGGGCTTTTGACTCCATTCATCATCTAAGTAAACATGCAAATTGTCTTTAAGTGGTTATTGTTTCAGGGTTAACAATTAAGGTGTCTAGGGGTTAGGCACTATCCTCACCATCTTGTCATAATAGTAAAATTAATTCACAAAGACTAGGTGCTAACATCAACCTAACCTCAAACTGTCTGTTACATTTGACGTTTATAAAATAGTGATTAAAATTGGTAAAATTCTAAAATTAATTATTTAACCCTGGATAATGGTCAGCTGAGTAACGTACCAAACTCGACAATAAAACTCTACTGATTTTTATTCATCTCCATAGAACAGTAAGGCAGCGAGCGAGGCCCAAGTATAACAACACCAGGCCCAAGGTTACGGTCACTAGCTGCGAGGGGCAGACCTGGCAGAGGCATCACTTGTCATTCTACACAGAAGTAAAGGAAGTGAAAAATGGATGCGAGAGGGGGAGGTAACAAGGGGAGAATGAAGGCAGAAGGAGAGTGAAGGAGGAGGGAGAGTGAAGGAGGAGAGAGAGTGAAGAAGGAGCCAGAGTGAGGAAGGAGGGAGAGTGAAGGAGGAGGAGGAGTAAACGCGACAAGGCAATAAGAGTGAAAAATGAGCCAAATTATGGACATGAGTTGAACGAAAAGAAGAAATAAAAAGATTGTTAGTTTTTATAGTTGTTCGCAGTCATATTTCGAGCCTCTGCTAAAGGCTGTGTAATATTTTAATGTAAATCTGATCTTTTAAAATGTTAGTTTTTGCATAATGTAGTATTACTGATACGTAATTTGTCTTAGTATGCCTTATTATGGGTAAAAATGAATATATATTTTAATGCATCCTCCGACAGCTTGAATTTGCTACCAGAGTTTAACAGTTAATTCATGTATAATACTTCTCATAAACTTCCTACGCGCTCCTGTTTGAAATAATGAATGTACAGTAGGTATCTTTCTATAATTTAGCTAAATATCTTTCTCTTCAGCAACGGTCATCCCAACGATTATGAACAAACTCATTTAGAAATACATCATTACTTCAGGACGAAATCGGACAGGTTTGCAACAGCCATTCAGCTGTAACTCGGCTGGGAAAAAACACACTATAGTGAATCACGTAACTGCCACGACTTCCTCAGAGTGGCGCCCCTGTAACCCAACACCCGATAATTATATACTCCTGCCAGAGTTAAGTTTACATATAAATATAATATCTGATGTATACCAGACATGAGTCGCAAACATACTGGGTGTAACATACTGCTGGGTGTTTGTGAAATTGGTCAGGATGGCTATAGACAAGGCTAGGTGGCTGTGAACCCAACTGGGTGACTGTGATACGCTATTTATGACTGTGGAACATGTCTGCGTGACTGTAACAACTGGCTGAGTGGCTGTAGCAACTGGATTGGTGATTGTGCCAGCAGTATGGTTGGACAGACAGCTAGCTAAGTGACCGTGACAACTAGCTAGGTGGAATGGTTGTTGGGTGGGGTTGTAATGACACGGCGGAAGACAGGTCTGCCAGTAACTGTTCTATCCCTTTTCTCCAACCTTAATCTCAAAATTACGCCAGACATTTTCTTATTGAAGTTTTGTGATATTTTCCAGAAAAAAATTCTTGGTTGACAAATATTTTTGTTTTTGCAATGATTAATGTTCAGCTTCACATTCATACACATTATGGCCTCTACGTAAACACACTGTAGATTAAAAAAATCCAATTTAAATCAAAAGACGGTAAGTGTGGAGGCAGCCTGTGTGATGACATTTTGGAGGTTCGGGGTATTAAAAGGATTACTTTCTCCCCAAAATATCACGAGTCTTGGGGAAAACTCCGACACCGTCTCCTGCCTGGCCACACATTTACACCACCACAGAAGGTATCTTTACGCTGCTAAAATTCTCGTGTTTTGTTTATCATAAACGAAGATTCTGTCTGCCAAAGATTGTGTGTAAAACTGTGTTGTGTAACTTCTATCTCACTGTCTTGTAGTGGAACTGATTTAGTTTTAATTAATTTTATTCCAAAACTGAATTTTCTCATGTTCAAAAATATATATTACGTGAATTATGTGACGTAAAATTGTATAAGTTATATACCCCTTTGTAATGTATGAGAGCGAATATTAGGAAAATGGGATGCAGAATACTGACCTCAGCATATACAGTATATGTAAAGGTTTAGAGAAATGATTCAATTGTGCTGTTATTCTTGATTGTTAACTAGCCTGAAGTACTGTAGTCTTTGTATTGTTATAATTCAATATTAGAATGCTTAAAGGAAGTGAATATCTTGTGAAATAAGCCTGAGTAATCGAACACAACCAGAATTAGAAGGAATTGGGTAAGGAGTCATTCTCAGATCAAATATTATACAGACCAGACATGTTTTACGTCTTTCTCTAGAAGTCTTCATAAACAAGTATTAATTACCATATGATATACTAAGATGAATGTGTTTGTTAGTCATGTACCTGTGATATAATGAATGGTTAATAATACTTGGTATAGAAGTAAAACATTGATAATTACATGATAAACAAAATAATTTTTTATTAAAATTGTGTATATGTGTGATATTCCTTCAAAGATTTTCTAAGATTATACTGATTTATAAAATAAGTAACTGGATAAAAATTTACTTAACAGTGACCACATGAAAGATATATCATATTTTTTATTTGAAATAACAGTGATAAAGGCCCTACTAGTTATACTAAATATGATCTATAGCTTATTGTGAATTACCTAATTAAATGAGTTTATGGTTTATTCACCTGGAAGTGGTTACTGAAATTAGCATTTATTTCAAGGGTTTAAGTGTAAGTCCAAGGAAGTGTCAAAAATTACTGGATGAGACAACAGTGGATCAGGACTTATGTACAAGCTAAGTAGTGATATCTTGTGATTAGGACAGTGACAACAGTTCACCAGTGGAATAGTGGGGAATTTATAAGGTGGAATAACATAAATTAGTATACTCAAATATATCAGATTGATGGTATAAATTCACTGCAATCACTATCAGTAAACACGAAATGTGGTTTATCATTACCAAGTGGAGTGTTTTGACGCTGCTTAGAGTAGTGTGGAAGACGTGAGTCATAATCTTAGTAAGTTAATATTGTATTCCTGAGAGTGACGCAGGGAAGCCGTCCACGGAATAAACCAAACATGACGATAGGCGGGTTTACCTGAGGTTTATCTAGATTTTATATTGTATTTATCATGAATTAACCAAGATTTTACTGGGAGTTCATCTGGGGGTTTCATTAAATTTTATGAAGAGTATATCTAGAGTTTACAGGAAATGAATATGGGATATAAAAGGTGTTTGCTAAGAGTTTACCGAAGGTTTGTAATATGTTTACAGCACACTTATCTAAAGTTTACAGGCAGTTTCTATGAGTTTACAGAGAGTTTAATATGAGTTGGACTGAAGGAGAAAACTTACCCCCTCCCCAGTCTGGTCATCAACCATGTGTACACTGTCGCTGGTGAACCACTACAACATTGTACCTCTCCTAAGTCTGGCTGATCAGGTACACTCTGAAGGATCGTCACAACAAAGTCAAACAATACCAGAAAAGATTACTGCCGGCGGCAACAACAGGAAGAAAAGGATCTCCCGACACAACCGAGAATACAATTTATATAATGGACTACCTGACACAATCAACTTCCTCGAGGCTGTGAAACACAACAAAGCCTAGATTATCTTTTGTTGCTCTTGTGGTGTCGTAGTAGCGCATCTTGTTCACAAATACAGTGAGGTATTGTTTGTATATTGAAGTCCGCGTATATATGGACTGTTGAGATTTATTGGTAGTCTCGTGCCTTCTTGCTGCAGTCTGTAAAGTGCTACTATGACCTCATAGTTGACAGGGGCTAACCTCAGTGGAGGCTCGCAGGCTTTGTGTGAAACAACAAAGCCAAGGCTAGTATTTGTTGCTCCTGTGGTGCTGTGGTAGAGCCCCTTGTCCACTCGCTGATGTCCGGTTACATTTTTCTACAAATTCTCTTAGACATTTTTACACAAGGACCCGTGACGTCACGTGTATGACGTCACGCCACCATCGATAGCCAGCCACTGCCATAACTTTTGCTCCTTCTTGCAATGTGCCCCTTTGCCACCACTTCCTTCTGACATCACTACTGTCACCACTGCCTGTTATCACCACTACTTCCACCACCTCCTGCTACTAACACCACTACTACCTCTACTTCCTGCTACTACCACCGCTACTACCACCACCCCCTGCTACTAACACCACTACTACTACCACTTCTTGCTACTAACACCACTACTACCACCACCTCCTGCTACTAACACCACAACTACCACCACCCCCTGCTACTAACACCACAACTACCACCACCCCCTGCTACTAACACCACTACTACCACCACCTCCTGCTACTAACACCACTACTACCACCACCCCCTGCTACTAACACCACTACTACCACCACCCCCTGCTACTAACACCACTACTACCACCACTTCTTGCTACTACCACCGCTACTACCACCACCCCCTGCTACTAACACCACTACTACCACCACCCCCTGCTACTAACACCACTACTACCACCACCTCCTGCTACTAACACCACTACTACCACCACTTCTTGCTACTACCACCACTACTACCACCACCTCCTGCTACTAACACCACTACTACCACCACCCCCTGCTACTAACACCACTACTACCACCACCCCCTGCTACTAACACCACTACTACCACCACTTCTTGCTACTACCACCGCTACTACCACCACCCCCTGCTACTAACACCACTACTACCACCACCCCCTGCTACTAACACCACTACTACCACCACTTCTTGCTACTACCACCGCTACTACCACCACCCCCTGCTACTAACACCACTACTACCACCACCTCCTGCTACTAACACCACTACTACCACCACCTCCTGCTACTAACACCACTACTACCACCACTTCTTGCTAACATATGAAATGAGAATGTTCACCACTAATGCTATTTGACTTTGTCCATCTTACTCCACTTAATCCCAGAATGCCCCTCTGCCGTGTTTTTATTTCGCTGCAACCATTTGCATATTACGATACTCATATACTGTAATGTCCTGTGGTGATATGTGGTGAATCGTTCTACTTTGAACAACACTTAAACTAAGTATGTCTAACGAAGCTGAACGTCGTTATTACATATATTCAATAAATATGTACAGTCCCCTTCACTATGCGTTTAGATTGAGATATTTGTTTTACTTTGATTCCATAGTATGTTTGCTTTTGCGAGTTTCCTTCTGTCGAATGTAAACAAACACAGGGCTATGACACTGCACAAAACATGACGATCCCCTGTAAACGCACTAGTGAAGGGGACTGACTGTACATAGGATTCCACATGTAAACATTATTTTTCTAACGTAAAATAACTTTTTGCATCTGTCTGCTCCTGGGCGACCATTGTGAGAGGAAACCTGGTGTGTTGTTTATCTGATTATTGTATAATTTTGTTGGAGTTTCATGTGGAGTGAGTCTAGTGTAAATTGGGTACATAGAACACGTACAGTTAAATTATATACAAGATATAGTTTGTTCGAAAAATATCATAACATTCCTGTAATCAAATCATAAAAAAAACCGACTCTAAGAAAAACACAGCACAGCTCTGAAGCACATTATAAATCTGAAGAAATTTAAGGAAGGCAGCAGTTGGTAGTAAAGTTAAAAGGCAGGTTGGAGTTAGCCCACAGAATTTCCCATTTACGTTGGCTCGTGAGGTTCATAAAAAAGATTATCAGTGACCTACCAAAAATCGTTGAGCCAAAGCCAATGGGTCAAGCGGCTCGCTCTCTCAAAGTCATACTGTTTTTACGATTTTTTGTAAAAGACAAAAATTATGTTTTGATATTTTAATACGTCCTCTCAAATTTAAAAAGTAAAACCTTAGATTATATACATTTTCTAGGACTTAAGGAACACAACTTCACGAGTACATTTTGCGTTCAAAGTCCAAATTCCTGTCCGAGTTTCTTATGGCCAGGGAGCTAGACCTATGTGAGGTCGGTTACACACATTAGCTCCATCTGATAAGCTGCTGTAACGTTCTGTTTATCTCATCATTGTGCCTCTGACCCTCTCTTTTACCAGTAAATGTATTTATCTTTCTCTCACATCTAAATAAATCTCGCTTATTTGAAGACACGAGGTTGTTGTCACCCTGATGTTTACGTCCAACCGTCCAACTTAGGTGAAATAAGCAATGCATTCATCAAAGACACGAGCTATCTTCTCTGTCCTCCCGACAATTTATACCGTTTGCCGTGCATAAAATGTCTTCAGCTACGGACAAACAACTGCCCATCTAAACACCCCAGCCTGTCACATTGATCTAACCAGCTACTTAAGTCACTGTACACAAGGCTCAATAAACTTCACTGTCCTTAATATATAATCATTATTTTAATGTTTTATACGTTATCTAAAACAGAATGATTATTTATCATATGGTCCTCATTTAAGTCAGGCTCCTTATTGTTTAACATATAATCATTATCGAACACAAGGCTATCTTTAAAGTAAGAATTTGGAAAAGAACAAGATAAAGTTTATTTAGTTTGAGAATTTAGAGTGCAAAAACTTTAGAGTTACGATGATATTTTTATAACTGCTTTGTTGATTTTGAAAAGTTTTTGGTAGGGAGTAATCAGCATTGATGAAGGAGATTTCTAACATTTGATCATTCCACCACAAACGCATCCTTATATTGGCTCGGTCCTGTAATAGTGGTTATGATGAAGTTAGAAGACCTCTCTTACTTCTACTCCCGTCACTATGTGCAGGGGAAGCAATAGGAGAAGGTGTGGTGGTTGTATCCATGTAGGAGTGTGGAAACTGTTGAATAATTAGGTCCAAAGATGATTTGGTACGCTCCAGTTGCCAAGTCCAATGAGCGTGAATAGTAGGGTGTGTCAATTTTGTCAACATGTTAAAAATCAAATTTGGTAGTCAAAATATTGTGCCTCTTTATGTCTAAACTTGAGATTAGCAAACAAAAATGAATTGAAATAACCCTCACCTACATCAATTATACCTTAAAGTTTCAAATATCAGTATTTCAACAAATTAATGAGACTTGATTAGAATTATTCACTTGATATTAACTAATCTCATGTAAGCATATGGATTATGGAGTATTTTATGGTTCTATAGCTTGTGTACAATATGCATGTCAGAACATGAACATGAACAGGCTCTCCGTGTGGGACAGTTTAATTCTTGTTTTGACTTGTACCAAGCGTGAGGATAAGGCGCCCGGCTCACTCTCCTTCTAGATATCATAGACGGTGGTTTGCTCTCATTGCACTTGCACCTACTCTACCAGACGAATTCTACATTTTAATTATTGTAAGTAGGGCATATTGATTGTCGCAGTTACTTATATCATTGTATAAAACATTATGTTCTAAGAAATTATTATGTTATTTCTGTTACAGCATTTTTGATAAACAAATTGATATTTTTTGAAACAACAATTGAATTATGAAACATTGAAATATTTTTCTATTTGTCAGATAGTGTGACGATGTCAAAATTGAAGACAAGAAGTCAGTTGTCAACCCACCTGAGCCTGCTAGTTGGTAAAGGGAAGGAGCTTCCTGTATCAAAACTTCCAACAGTGAGAGACATGCTAAGATTAGGGTTACTCCTTCGAGAAAAAAATGCAAAGGACAGAAGGAACTATACAGATAAAGGACTCATAAATGACATGATAGTCCCTCTTCTGCATCAATGGACAAAAGCTAATGCACTATTCAAACCACCTGTGATTAATCAGTGTCGAACTATTGAGCTAAAACTAACGAAATTATGGCACAAAGCAGTTGAAACATCACTTGGTAAAGGAAACTTGGCCAGGAAAAATGAATTTCTGCACACACTTGATACTCTGTTTGACATTTTGACCTGCAAGTGCTCCATACAATTATGTTCTGAATCCAACTGTTCTCACTCAGGTAAGAGAGAAAATAATTCCCACATTGATTGTGGTTGTCCTCGTGAAAAGAAGATCCCTGTTTTAGAGCTTGAATTTATAAAGGCACAGAGGACAAAGGCAGAAGGCCAAGGAAGTATGCAAATGGGTTCAATAGATTATTCAGAAACAAAGAAGCAGATTGCTAATGCCAAGAAGAGAGAACAAATCCGAGAGAGGGAACAAAAGAAGAAAATGAAGAGTGAAGAAGCCATCCAAAGAGAGGAAGAGCTGTGTCAAGATGTTTATCACTTCTTTGATAGTTCTTCTGATGAACAGGAAGCAACATCAGATGATAGTTCCAAAGAGCCATCTGAACCTTTACCAAAGAAAATGAAATACAACACAAGAAATATTTCAAACATTGCTTTAGCTAGTATTCGCCACCATGCTGGACTTCGTGAGGCTGCAGAAATTGCAACTGCCGCTTGGATAGATGCAGGCCTCATCAGCCGAGAGGATGTATCTTTGGTGATAGATCATAATAAAATTAGAAGAGCACAAGAAAAAATAATGAAGGAAATATCTGATCAGCATGAAAAAGATTTAAGCGAGGGAGGGCTCTCCTGTCTTTTGTTTGATGGAAGAATAGATGACACAAAAGTTTTGCTAGAAGTAGAGGGAGTGAACAGAAAGTTTCCAGGTCTCATCAAAGAAGAACACTACTCTGTCTGTTCTGAGCCTGGTGGTCGGTTTTTGTTTCACTTTGCTCCCGAAACTGAAGTAGAAGGGAAGAAACATGCAGAGGTCATTGCTGATCATATTTTATGTTGGGTTCAGGAGAGAGGACTTGGCAGTTCACTGCAGGCTGTTGGTGGAGATTCAACTGCAGTGAACACCGGATGGCAGGGGGGTGTAATGACGCATTTAGAGAAAAAACTAGGAAGAAGACTTGTTTGGATTGTATGTGATTTACATACAGGCGAGCTACCTCTTCGTCATCTCATCCAGGAACTTGATGGTCCTACAAAGAGCAACAACAAGTGGTCAGGTCCCCTTGGCATCATGCTGGATGAAGCAACACAACTAGAAATAAATACAACCTTTCCAAAGGTCGAAGTTGGCCCTCCCCTTCCGGCGTTGTCTGAAGGAGTCATCAAAGATCTCAGCACAGATCAATCCTATGCTTATCGTATTGCCCAAGCAATAAGATCAGGAGAAGTGCCTCAGTCATTGGCTCTCTTGGAGATTGGACCTGTCAGTCACAGCCGTTGGTTAACTACAGCTCTTCGTTTCTGCAGGATTTGGATTTCCAAACACGAATTGAAGGGCAAAGTGCTGAAGATTTGAGGTTAATTGTTGAATTTATTATTGGAGTTTATCTTCCCCAGTGGTTTAGTGTGAAACTTAATCCTATGTGGGTGGATGGGCCCAATCACCTTTTGTTTCAATTGCAGCTAGTAAGAACACAGAGGAAGGTAGTGAGGGACATCGTGTTACCTGTGGCAAGAAGGTCCGCTTGGTATGCTCGATCAGAAGCAGTTTTGCAAGCAATGCTTTGCAGTCAATGTACCAATCTCCGAACCGAGGCTGTAGAAGTCATTCTAAAGATTAGAGGAACGCTAATAGATGACGACCAGTTGGGAGACTGTTCGTTTCATTCAAGAAAAGTTCCCCCAATAAACGTCAATGCCACCAAATTGTCAGAATTGGTTGACTTGAGTTTGGAAGTCTTAGAACCACCATTGACAACAAGTCTAACTAGCCAAGAATTGAGAAACCTTAAAGAGACTCCAATGCAGGTGCCGAAGTGGCCTTCCCACACTCAAAGTGTGGAGAGATGTGTGAAAATGGTCACAGAAGCAGCGGGCCATGTTTACAGCCACGAGAGGCGAGAAGGTTACATCAAAGCACAAATAGCAAGCAGACTACTGATGACAAGAAACCAAAGCAAAGAGAGTATGAAGGCATTGGTTACTTTCAAATAGACTACGGATAATAAAATATAATAATTTGAAACTTGAAACAGTAACATGTGTGCAAACGCTGGTTATGTTATAAATTCACAAATATGTACATTTAAAAATCCATTTGATGTAGGTAGGACTTATTATAAAAAAAAATTTATGCCAGAATATTGTTTTGCATGCTTAAAGACTACAATAAATTGCTACCAAATTACTCGATTTTCAATTTAGCCAGTTCACCCCCTAAACTGACACACCCTAGTGAATAGGAGTGTCATCCAAAGTAGACTCATTAACCCTTTTGTGAGATGAACCAAGTCGTTGGACAAATTAGACAATGTGGCTACAATATTAGGTCAAGGTTCACATTGTACGCGTACTAAGAACATCTGCCTAATTAGTGATACATTCTGGGGTGGAGCATCATAGTTCTGCAAGTAAGGTTACTCATTAGAACAGCAATGTCCGTCACACGTAGATCTAGTACACAATTGACACGTAGGAGAAGAAAGAACAGCAGGGGTGACACAAGGTTTAGCGGCACTATATGACTGAGCTGCTCCTGTTGGCTTCAAAAGCTTAAGATTGTCCCCGTGTTCATATCTTGTTTCCCCTGTGTGTATGTGCATCAACTGATACCTGTGACCTGACTCGTCTTGTATAATTCTATAAGGACTGACGAACATGGGGTCCGTTTTGGATCTTACATAATTTTTAACCATCTATAGACGACCTACGACATCGCCAATGGGTCATGTACTTTTATTCCGTTTGGCGGTGAAGGCATTACTCGCTTTTTCTATCTCATCCGTGAATCTTTGGTGAATTAGTTTGGACTGTATTTTACTGTTCGCCGATGAAATCGTCACCGAAAATTCGCTGTCTCCCTACTTTAACCTCGAATAGAAGTCGTTTATCATAATTGTAGAGAGCGAAGTGAGGTGTGTCGCCGATAGAATCATGATAAGAACTGTTGGAACTTTATGCGTCAAACATACACTCATCCCAGTTCATGTTATTAAAATTTTTACGACCGTGTCGTATTTTTTTATTATTTTTTATAACATGCTTCCATGTTGTTCCATATTATTCCTATAATGATGTGTTATATTTACTATTATATAATCTAGTCACCTTACCCTGTGCTGTTAAGGTTTTAACTGTTATTATTTGTTCAAGCCCATCTTATTTCTTCATTAAGTATTGTAACAAGCACTCTTTCTCTCTAATGACCATCTGCATCGTTAAACGACCCACCGGCGGGTTTTGGGACGGAATTGGCCCTATATATAGTGGTCCACCAACTGACAGTGTTCAGTTCAGTCCTCTTGTCATACAGTTCACATCCTTTAAGTGACACTCGTCCTCTGTTACTTATACTTAATTTATTTGTGTTGTTCCTGTCGCCACCAATGTGGTATATCTATGTGAGTACCTATTTATATCTCTATTTATGTCCATCAGTATTTGCTTAGTTACATTTAAGTAATTCAGTGTTCTTTCACGTTAGTTAATTTCAGTGTTAGTTTTTATATGTTTATGCAGTGTTAACGTAATCCAATGCTTTATTTGGATCTCAGTCCACGAATGTTGGAAAAACGAAGTGTGAAAAAAGCCGATCCTCCAGCAACCGCGGTGGCGTCAGTTGAGGCCCCAGTAGCTTGATGATGATCAGGTCGGCCCTGGGGTCCACAACCTTTCCGACCAGTGAGACCCGTCCGAGAAGGCCCCGCTTCAGTATTAATATCAACTGACATAGGAAAATAAAATAGAATGAATAAAACAGATCAAGAATGAGTACGTTTTTATTTGTGGCGTTGTCAATAGTAAGAGAGACAGTTGAGACCCTGCAATTGGGTGTAAATGAGGCAGAAAGTCAGATGAGCAACCTGGGACTTGGTCACAATTTTTGTGATGCCATACAGCAGCAGGGTCTACCATTAGACAACACATTATGCTTCCAATATCTCCCCAGGCGGTAGTACCTCCCTGTTTGGTAGCTGCCTACTACCTACTACCTTTTACATAAGACAATATACGTGACCACATAGGATCACCTTCCGGCGCCGCACATACTCGGTCAACATCAATTGAAGGAAACACATTAGTTAGTGTAACATGTCTAGATAACGCGTCTGTGACAAAATTATTCCTTCCTTCCAAATACTTAAGTAATGGTTTGAACTCCTGAATAGTGAGAAATCATCTGGGGAAACTTGCCTGGCAACTCTTTAATGTTAAAGAAACTGACAAGAGGTTTATGGTCTGTAGTTACAACAATTGGATATCCATACACATAATCGCGATATTTCTTTACAGACCACAATACAGCTAAAGCCTCTAACCCAGTAACACTGTAGTTATTCTATGCTTTAGACTAGCATACGCTAATGGGAGTTGCTTACCTTTACTTTCTAGTGATAACACTGCCCCTAACCTACTGTAGCTGGCGTCTGTGGTTACCATAAAAGGTTTCGAAAAGTCTGGAAAGCAAAGGATGGGCGCTCTAGTAAGGCGGTCTTTCATTTCAACAAAAGCTCAATATTCCTATTCCTTAAAATCCCTGTATAAAGGATCGATAAAAACCCACCATACCAATGAAAGAGCGTACATCATCTGCAAACTTTGGTATAAGATAATTACGAATGGCCTCAACTTTGTTAGCATCATCACTAACTCCGTCTTGGTCAACCACATGCCCTAAATATTGTATTCTACGTTGTAAAAACTTACATTTTAACAATTTTAACTTTAAATTAGCATCTTGTAGTTTAGCTAACACATTTTCCAGTCTCACGAAGTGTGAGGAAACGTCTGACTATTATATCATCCAGGTACACTTGGACTTCAGAGCCTAAAATGGAACGAAAGATACTTGCCATCAACCTAGAAAACGTACTCGGGCTACTATGTAGTCCAAAAGGCATGCAAAGGAATTCCCAATGTCCCGAGGCGGGGGTGCTGGTGGTAGAGTGGTACCGCTCTTGCCTTATAAGCGAGATGTCACGGGTTCGATTCCCGGGCCGGTGGAAGTTGTTTGGACATACTTCCTAGCCCCCATTAGTCCCTGTTCACCTAGCAGCAAAGTAGGTACCTGGTGTAAATCGAAAGTTGCGAATTCGTATTCAGGGACAAGTTGTTGGAGCTTCCAATAACTTGATGACATAAACCATTGACTCTCCAGGCTTCTATGCCCTTGACTCGTCAGGCTTCTACGCCCTTAACTCATGAGACATAAAGGCAAGCATGAACTTAGCATGCTTCCCTGTTGGGCACTGTAAACGCTTCTGCGCTACACCTTGCACAAGGCTGTAGGGGAGTGCCCAATAAAAAAAAAAAAATAAATGTCCCGATGGTGTACTGAAGGCCGTTAAAGGTCGACTTTCCTCGTCCAATGGCACTTGCCAGAAACCTGATAGCAAGTCCAGGGTTGAAAAAAAACTTTACTCTGTTCTAGACTCTTCAACAGATCTCCCAACACAGGCATTGGGAAACGATCGGGGATAGTGACTCTGTTAAGATGACGATAGTCCACACAGGGCCTCCAGGTACCGTCTGGCTTTGGGATAAGTAACAATGGAGAATTACAAGGTGAATTAAACGCTTGTATTACGCATTGGGCAAGCATGTCCTCTACACAATTGTCTACCGTTGCTCTCTGTGAATGAGGGAGGCGGTATGCAGGTATGTAGATGGGATTAGTGCCGGGTTGCAAGTTAATGTGGTGTAGAACAAGGTGGGTCTGTCCCAGAAGTTCTCCCTTGAGTGCTATAGCTGACCTGTATTGAGCAAGTCTAACAGTGTAGGTAAGGCCTTGGTGAATACTGTAGGAGGAATGTGGCTAGCGTTAATTAATAAAGGGGGAGTTTTCATTCTGGGGTTAGATGATTGTTCGGTATCACATTGAGTTGTGTGTATGTTAGGCACTGCGCTAGTAACAGCAAATTGAAAATCATTGAGTTTTTCGTCCTTAATGGATCCCTTAAGAACAGAGAATGCAACAACCTTCGTACCACGCCTGAAACGTTGATGAAAGGAGAGTCTACTGCCCAAGTAGAGCTTCACTGTTACCATCATGAATCTGGTATAGCAAAAAGTCTTGGTTAATCCCTCTCACCTTCACCGTGGACGGCTCTGCGAAACAGCAAATCTTAAACTTAGGATTAGGATGATCGAGACCTGTTGCTCTAACCAGTTAGTATCTAGCTTAAGGGAAACTGCGGTTAACTGGTCAGGGCACAGGTGTACATCATGTGTTAGTTTACCTGGGCATATGCCAGAGAAGTAATAAGAGTTAGTTTGTGTGCCCAATAAAAAAAAAAAAAAAAAAAATGTCCCGAGGGTGTACTGAAGGAGTTTGACGTACATACGAGGCTAAACTAACGATTTCTTGGTTGACAGTAATTAAATTCTGCTTTGTGCTGCTCTTACTTACTGGCAGAACAGCTCTCAGTCTCGGAGCAAAGTTGATACCTTCCTCAAGAAGTAAGCGGAGGCCCAGCACTAGCTTCGCACTCTAAAGAACGACTGGTTTAAGAATAAATCATATGAAAAGGAAAAACTTGCAGATCAACACAATACGTGCGAATTTTTATATTCCTTTAAAATATTTTATGGGCCAGTCACTCATGGCGTAGGCCTCCTCCGCTCATCCGACGGTAACTCCCTATTTAAAGAGGAAGAAGGTATCCTTCAGCCACTTGAGACCTGAACCTCGGCGAGGTAGGTTCTCCCGGCTCCCCGCTCCTTCCCCCCGAGGTACCGCGTGACCATGATCATGATCACCCTAGCCCAGGCGAAGGTTGTGAGACTGATTCCGGTCGAGCACCCTTCGCGCAAGAAACTCAATCTTCTTGTTATAAAAGATTTTTTTGACCACATCGGACTAAAGGGGGTGACAGGGGTCGTCCGGAGTAGCGGTGGTACCCTTGTCATCACGTTCGAGGAATGGGGGCAGGCCCACAAATTACCCTACCGAACGATTATCAATGGAGTCGACGTCATGTTTGACGCCTTACTTCAGGATAACTTAGTTTTGGGAGTCATTTCCCACTCTGAAATTGAGTATCTCGAAAGAGATGAACTTGCCGAGCTGATTGGAGATCAGCTCTCAGTACTTAGGAAGCTGACCAGCACAACTGCCCTGGTTGGTTTTCCTAAGAAACTTCCTAGCTCCGTTATACTGGGTTGGGAGAAAATCCCAGTAAAACCTCAACAGCAAACACCCACTCGCTGCTACAATTGCCAGAAATATGGCCATCTGGCGAGGAAGTGTCGTGCTCGCGAGGTGTGCTCTAGCTGCGGGGCACCCGGCCACACCGACGCTGACTGCCAGGCGGCCGTTAAGAAGTGCGCGGCTTGTGGTGGCCCTCACTCCTCCTCCGACCGGCTTTGTCCCAAGTGGAGGGAGGAGTGCAGGGTGGCCAGGCTGCGGGCGAAAGAAAAATTGACTTACAGGGAGGCTCTCCTTGTAGTCAAAAATCAAGAAAAGAAAAAACAAGAAAAGAACAAGCAAGACAAAAACAACCACGACATGAACAACCGAGAACCCGATATTCCTACAGAAGACCAGAAAGAAGAAGATCAGAAAGAAGATCAAAAGAAGACGAAGAACAGATCAAAAAGAAGACGAAGAACAAGAAGAAGAATGGAAAGTAAAAACTAAAAGAAGAACAAAGAAAAAAAAGAAGACCAACCAATCAGCTTCGGCCGAAATAGCCTAACGGCGAAGAGGCCAGAAATCCCAAACAACTTGAACTTGAATCCTTCAGCACTGGACAGAGCACTACCATTCGCTGCTCAATCAAACACCGATGTGGATGTCCTGACTACCTAGCAGGTCCCTCAGCATCCAGAGCTGACTCACCTCAGCTATCCTCCATCCCTAGATGAGGTAGCCACTGCCATCAAGCAGATGAAAAATAGCAAAGCACCACTGACATGATCTTTGCTGCCCGCCAGATACAGGAAAAGGGCAGATTACAGCACTGTGACCTGTACATGGCCTTCATCGACCTAACCAAGGCCTTCGACTCAGTCAACAGGGAAGCCCTCTGGTGGACTGTAAGCCGTTTTGGCTGCCCACCAAAATTCATAGCCACTGTGAGACAACTCCACGATGGCATGAACACCAGCGTCCTGCGCAATGGCACCCAATCTGAGTTCTTCTCCATTCAAACGGGGTAAAACAAGGATGTGTACTGCCACCAACTCTCTTTTACCATTTTCTTGGCTGCCTTCCTTACACGTACTAGTGGCAATTTATCTGTCGAGGTGCACATCGAGTACCAGATGAAGGGATTTTCAACATAAGACGACTACAGTACATGTAGGAATAAAGGCGTCTCCAGCTTCCATTACTGAACTTCAGTATGCAGACGACCTCACTCTTGTCGTTCACACTGAACGTGACCTACAGGAGATCCTGAACATGTACGCAGATGCGTATGCGCATTTCGGCCTTGAAGTGAATGTACTCAAGATTCAGATTCTCTTTCAGCCTGCCCCTGGTTCAGCCACACCTCCACCATCCATCCAGCTTAACGGTATTTATTACCTTCTCTAATATTACCCACTTTCAGTATCTAGGCTCCCATCTGTCCACCACCCGTGTTTTCAGCTGTAGGGAGCTGAAATCATCTTATAAAATTGCACGTATATCGAGCAGTGGTCCTCCCCACCCTGCTATATGGCAACGAAATATGGGTCACATACAGGAGGCACCTTAAGGCACTTGAAAACTTTCACCAACCTAGTATACATTCCATCTTCTGAGTTCACTACGATGAGAAGAGAACAAAGGTCTGTATTCTCACTGACACCTACTGTAGGAGCGTCGAGGCTACCATTATCCATGAGCAACTACGCTCCTCTGGCCATGTTACCCGCATGGACTACAGTAGCCTGTCAAAACAGCTACTTTACAGTCACCTAACGAATAGTAAACGTAACACTAGCGGGCAACTGAAAAGGTATAAGGATAGTCTCAAGACAAACCTGAAAAAGTGCAAAATCGACCCCCTCACCTGAGAGACGATTACTCCACACCACAACACTTGGAGTATCATTACATAAGAAGGTGACAATACTTTCGAGCTAGCCTGACTGCAAACCAAGGCAGACAAGCGCCAACGCCGAAAAGACGCTGCCACCGCCTCTCCTGCACTAGATGTAGCCCTCTGTACGCGCAACATCTGTCGTCAACCCTGCCGGTTCCCGGCCTATTTAGGCACCTTAGAACTCAACAATGAAGGTGACATCCTTAATAACTCATATCATTGTATGATATGAGTTATTAAGCTCATATTAGCTGGATGATCGCCATACTCGATTCCGAGTGACCTCAAATTAGTAGTAGTAGTGTGTGTGTGTGTGTGTGTAATAATAATATTTAGCGGGTTATTGAGAAAGTTCTGCAGCCAGAAGGCTGAAAATCCCTGTATACATCAGACAAAAATGACTTATTACATACAAAGACTTGGGTTAGTTGGGTCATTTAACAAAAGCTTTCAGTACTAAATGAGAAGGAACATGAAGTGAAAATACAAATTATTATAATTTACAGTTGATGGCACGGGCTGATTTCTTGCCATACTCTGTGAGGTTAAGTAAGCCACGTGGTGTAGTGACTCGTTCATATGAAGGACCTAACGTGTTCATGGAGACACCCGGTGGTGTGGTGTTAACGTGATGCAGTAAATCGTCCGTGGATGTTCATAGGAAGGACCTCACGTGGTCATGGAGACATCTGGTGGTGTCACAGTACCTCACTCTTTGCTAGGTGGTGTTGTGTTATATCGTAATTAGGTGTAAAGCCGGCCCACTGTTGTTCCCAGGGTGGAGTGATTAACACCCCCTGGTCAGAAGATGGTGGTCGGTTCCCAGGGTTGTTTATCTCTTGGTGTGGACCTCACTGGTGGATAGCGGCTCTTGCTGTACTGTCTAGTGCTGAATTCACTGGCTTAAACACTGTTCATCATTGTTCAATACTGATACCACTGCTTTCCGAAACGAAATTGTCACTTTTGATTATGATGATATCCCTGTGATGAAGATGAGTCAGGGAGGCCGGCCTTAGAAATGGCCCAACATGGCCATGGGAGGCTGCTATGTGTGTGTGTGTGAGAGAGAGAGAGAGAGAGAGAGAGAGAGAGAGACACGTGATGTGGTGAAGTATACAGTGTCTTGGGTAGACAACTAGACACCCTAAACTATAGCGCAATTAAATGAGTGAACATCTGTACCGACGTTTAGGTTTGTCTGCTAATCTACTCATTAGGTATTTCTGGTCAACACATGTGAGGGTTTAGATGTTAACGATTACTATCAGGTGGAACACTTTCGCTTTCACCAAGGATATTGAACAAGATTATGGATAGTTGTAACAAAAGCTGTCTATTTACAAGAGTTTGCCCTGGTAATCGGCATGAAGACAGAACAGAGCAACATAAACATATGTAGCTAGGGAAGTGCCGGACTGCCGGTCGGAACAATTCGCCCAGACATCTTAGTGCATGGTTTTCCCCTGTATTTACTTAGTCATAAGTGTTTATCGGTGCATACATCTTATTTCACTTATCAATAACATTTTTAAGTTTCCTGTCTCTGTTTAGAAGGGGCAAACATCACCCTTAAAAGGGTTACTCTAAGCTGGGTCGCGGGGAAGACAACTGCACACACTGTATTCAATTGTCAGGGAGGGAGGAGGTGGATATAATATATTGAGTTTACAGTCAGAGGAAGAGTGAAGGTAGGTCTTACAAGCCTGAAAGATCATTAGGGGCAATGCGGACACAACACACTGTAGACTAATCCTTTTCTTAAACAAAAGACAGCAGTATGACGGGCACAATATTAGAATGCCTTCACTTCCTAAATTGTAAAATTACTGGAGATATTTGATTAATGTGGATCGAGCAGGTGACCCTTAGGGCAGGAGGTGAGCACTATATTCACTCGGCCGACGCACTCTGCAGGAGAAAAAAAGATCTGCTGTAGTCACTCGTCAATGAGGGAGGAGGTAAATATTTAGCTCTGAATTCCCAACCTTGGTGTGGGGGCAAACATGTTGATGTCAGTTGCCATGGTGGCCGCAGCAGCTAGAGTAGGTGAGTGAGGACATGTAAGTCACTTGGGTATAGTGGGAGTAGTGTTTACATTCAGTCGTCCGCCAGAGACTGAGCACGGTAGTGAGTCATGCTGTCTTCAGTCACAGAGTTGAAGAGAGGGGCGGAGACTCCCATCCCCGTGCACACTGAGCTTCCCCCAGCTGGATATTTATAAAAGTGAGCCTGCATCACTGTGTACACAATTCTAGAGGGGAGGTAACCCCACATTGTTGATTCTGTTGAGGCAGACAACAAATAGTAAATACTATATTAGTTTGTATGAAGTAATCTTTTTTCCGTTTCCTAGATCAGTACAGAATATTATTGGTACTACATCAAATTACTGTCAGTTGAACAGTGCTTTAGTTTGATACCTTACCCACATGTGGTCAACATGTTGTATCAGTGGTATAATCCCAGGTTCTTATGTTATAATATTTCCCAGATACATACTAATTATACAATGCTTAACTTCATTTTCATCATGTCTAGCCTAAAATGTGAAGGCTAAGGCATATATGGAGGCCAGTGTTTGCCTGAAGTTAAGGTCCAGTTCTTATCTCTTTTCTTTTTTAAGTTATCAGTAATTTTTCCGGCAGGATTTCTCTTTTACACAACATGGGTTGAACAACCACTGCAGCCTGCTCTCCGATCCGTGTTTATTTGTTTACCGTTTGGCTATTCTTCTATAATTTTCGTCTACACATAACGCATATTATAGAGTCTGGGAATAAAGGAATAAACAAGACACCACTTCCAGTGACGATCAAACTTTTTGGGGTGAGTGTTTGAACAAACTCAGTACCAGCTAATGTGTTTAACATATCGAGGAGGTAACACAGAAAACCAGATTAAAATGTTCTTATCAATTACCAAGTAACTGAATGATTGCTGTTGTTATTCTAATTGGAACATGAAGTAGTGTTAAGGCATGAGGCTACCCAAGAATAAAATTCTCCGCACCAAATATTTGGAATGACACTTCTTCCCGATTTTTCCCTGTACAGTTGTGGTTCCAGAGAGCAATGATTCAGACCTTACTATTTTTTTGGTAAAATATAAAAGAACAAGTTATTAGACTATAATATATACTTTTTTGTTTGTTTATCTATTAATCTGCAGATTCAGAGCCTTCTTTAAAAAGACTGACGTTTAAAAAAATATGCAGATGCTTGTGTAAGTTAGGCGACGAAATTAATTGCTTGGTTAGGCAAAATAAAATTATATATAAGAGCGCGTCTATACAGCCGGAACAAAACTTCCTGTTTAAGTGGCGTAACCATGACACACAATTTATGAAAATACCTAAAGTTATATATATATATATATATATATATATATATATATATATATATATATATATATATATATATATTGGTATTTATATATTGGTATTTATATATTGGTATTGCGTGTATATACCCAAATAAATATAACATATATTTCCATTTCTCTCTCAATTTATGTCTGCCTAAACCAGCGAACTCTTCTGTACCCAAGGAGTCTATAGACACTCACCGTCATAATAGCAAAACGACACCCAAGCAAAACAAATTTAGCTTCAATGTACAAAATAAATCTGGCACGCAACCTGAAGCTTTGATAATGGCGCAGAACCTTATTCTCTCCTTGGCAACCTACACCTTCACCCTCCCTCCTCCTTGGCAACCTACACCTTCACCCTCCCTCCTCCTTGGCAGCCTGCACCTTCTCCTTCCCCCTCTTTGGCAGCCTACACCTCCCCGCCTTCTTAGCAGCTTACACCTCCTCCTTCCCTCCTCCTTGGCAGCCTGCACCTTCTCCTTCCCCCTCCTTGGCAGCCTACACCTTCACCCTCCCTCCTCCTTGGCAGCCTACACCTCCCCGCCTTCTTAGCAGCTTACACCTTCTCCTCCTCTCCTCCTTGGCAGCCTGCACCTTCTCCTCCCCTCCTCCTTGGCAGCCTGCACCTTCTCCTTCCCCCTCCTTGGCAGCCTACACCTTCACCCTCCCTCCTCCTTGGCAGCCTACACCTCCCTGCCTTCTTGGCAGCCTGCACCTTCTCCTTCCCTCCTCCTTGGCAGCTTACACCTTCTCCTCCCCTCCTCCTTGGCAGCCTGCACCTTCACCCTCCCTCCTCCTTGGCAGCCTACACCTTCTCCTCCCCTCCTCCTTGGCAGCCTACACCTTCTCCTCCCCTCCTCCTTGGCAGCCTGCACCTTCTCCTTCCCTCCTCCTTGGCAGCCTACACCTTCTCCTCCCCTCCTCCTTGGCAGCCTGCACCTTCTCCTTCCCCCTCCTTGGCAGCCTACACCTTCACCCTCCCTCCTCCTTGGCAGCCTACACCTTCTCCTCCCCTCCTCCTTGGCAGCCTACACCTTCTCCTCCTTGGCAGCCTACACCTTCTCCTCCTTGCCAGCCTACACCTTCTCCTCCTTGGCAGCCTACACTTTCTCCTCCTTGCCAGCCTACACCTCCCCTCCTTGCCAGCCTACACCTTCTCCTCCTTGGCAGCCTACACCTTCTCCTCCTTGGCAGCCTACACCTTCTCCTTCCCTCATCCTTGGCAGCCTACACCTTCTCCTCCTTGCCAGCCTACACCTTCTCCTCCTTGCCAGCCTACACCTTCTCCTCCTTGCCAGCCTACACCTCCCCTCCTCCGTGGTAATCTCTACCTCTCATCATCCTTCCTAGCTGACTGCTCATATCTCTCCCCTTCGCTCCTCTAGCTTCCATCATTCCTCCTCCCAAGCAGGTTCCACGTCTCATCTCCCCCTCACAGACAGTGCACATCACGGGTGCCCTACTTCCGATATGAAACCATCTGCTGTGTGTTCCTCCTTATTCCTTCCCCTCCCTCCCTCTCTTCCTCCCTCCTTTATGCCCTTCTTCCTGACCTTACCGACGCCACAAGGCCCTGCCTAGTCACTATTATCACCCTCACCCGGGTGTCACTGTCAAGTTAACCGCATACACACTCCTTCAGGTTATTTTTCCCAGTGTTTGTTATTTTGCTTGTATTAGCGTCTTTCCATGTGTTCATTTATTTTACTTTCGTCTTTCTTTCATTAAAATTATTTTTAGGTTTAAGCCTTTTGATAATTTTCCAAACACATATCAAACTAAAACACGAGACAAGATTGGACCAATACAGTCAGTTACCGGCGACCTAACGGATAACGAGGGAGAAATTAACCATAATCTGAACAGATATTTCTCAACAGTTTTCATCACCAAAAATTTAAACATTGATACCCGAGGCACCGACTATATACAGACATAGTGAAGAAAATAGATTAAGTGAGATAGTAGTAACTAGTAACAATGTTAGTAAGCAAATAGACAAGCTAAAGCCTAATAAGTCACCAGGGGCCGCATACTAAAAAACATTTACGGGACTGTATCTCTTTGTTTACCCCATAACTGGACTTACAGACTCCGATCAGTATACTCAAAACAAATATTTGGCAGCGGACTCCATAAGTGAGCCCGTAATCTAGCCCGTAACTTACTGGACCTCCTTAGGTGCTTTAACATGCCTAACCCGAATATAGTAGTCGCTATTTCCCGAATGCATAAAAAAAAATATATACATGTTGTAATAAAGCTTGTTAGACTTGTTTTATCATAGAATAATAAAGAAAATGTTTTGTATATCAACATACTAGAATACAATATTGCAGTTTGTCTTTTTAGTACATTTCTTTGCGATAAGAAGAGGCTTGAGTGTTTCTATATGTCACAGGATGGAAGAGACTCATCTTTTGCCTTCTTACAACTTTTCAAGTCATTTTTACCAAAACAGAAGGTTTCTATTGTCCACACTTATGATACAAATATTTTTTATGACTGAGTAAACTTGCAGACAGAGCTTATTAATGTTGTATAGCCGTAAATATCCCTCAGTAATGAAAGCCAAATATGAGGTCAAGTGAACATTCATCCCTAGACTTCGCCTTGTTTTTTGGATATTCAACCAATAGCCTAAGCCTATTTTCTTATGTATATGGCTTATGATAACATGAAAGGCTCTACATGTCCATAGGCTAGCCAAAATGAAATGATATTGAGCTTAAAATATAGATTACAATTAACTTGATTAAGCTAGGGGTCTATATAACTGCCTTTCAGTCTTAGCCAAATAAATGTTTAAACTTGGGGGCCTAGTTAATTTAGTTAGAACATTTACGACTATTTAACGAGGAAATTATACCACTAGGATAGATGTTACGTTAGGTTAGGTTATAAAATTTGTACATGACAAATTTGGTGAGTGTCAGGCTGTCAGTGAGGCACTTTGTCTAACAGCTACCTTAGGCCTAGGTCCAGTCTTTCCATCAACATTAGCCTAGGGTAGAGTATTAATTTTAGAAACTTTAACTCTAATGTGATTTAGTTTCTGGATTTCATTATTGCTTTTTTGATGAACTTCAAGCAAATTCAGACCAAATTACCCAAACATTAAAAGGCAAACGCCAGGGTCTAGGCTAAATTAGTAGTATAAGGGAAGTGATTAGTCATTTAGGTTAGGCAAGGCTATGCTATCAACCTATTTATTTGAAGTGGCCCAGAATAAGACTATCCTAGACTAGTTTATGTGTCTTGTCAGAGGCCAGCATTAGGCAAAGGGTTAACAAACAAAATTCCATTTGGGGTAAAACACCAAAATACAGTGATATCTCTGTTAGCCGGAACACTTGGTGAAGAACACTTCCGGGAATGAGAGATTTCCGGGTACCGAGACGACTGGAGAATAACTAAGTATTACTAAATAAAGGAACATATAAAAAATAAAACAAGGTACATGACTCTGGTTTCTAAGCTATAGGTTTGACTAGGAACTTTTACCCAAATCATGGGTAAACAATATCCCTATGAGCACTGCAACACATGTTAATAGTTTACGTGTGTGTCTTTAACGTACTTTTGTAATTTTAACTCGCTTATGGAGAGGCTAATATTCTTGTTAAATTCTCAGGACTAGTATAGGGTGAAAGTTACACAATTATTTAACATGCCCTCTCTTGTTTCACAACAACCACTCAAAGGAAAAATTATAATAAGTGTGTGATGACTTTTCGACTACGCTATTATCACATTGACCAAAAGTAAAGGACTTCTAGGAGAAGCAAACAACTCCACATACCCTAAACACAAACAGCATCATAATCATACACACACACACACACACTGCACCATACACACACACACACACACATACACTGCACCATACATATACACACACACACTGCACCATACACACACACACACACACACACACACACACACACACATATACACACACTGCGCCACACACACACACACACACACACACACACACACACTGCAACACACACACACACACACACACACACACTCTACGCCACACACATACACACATTCTGCACCACACAGACACACACACACACATAGACACTGCACCACCCACACACACACACACACACTGCAACACACACACACACACACACACACACACACACCCCTCATAACACCATCTGTGAGGGAATTACTACACCACGTGAGGCCCCTCATAACACCATCTGTGAGGGAATTACTACACCACGTGAGGCCCCTCATAACACCATCTGTGAGGGTGTTACTACACCACGTGAGGCCCCTCATAACACCATCTGTGAGGGAATTACTACACCACGTGAGGCTCCTCATAACACCATCTGTGAGGGAACTACTACACCACGTGAGGTCCCTCCTAACACCATCTGGGAGGGGGTTACTACACTACGTTTTTGCTGTTCAACACCTACATTAATCTGTTTGTTCACTGTATGTTCCTTTACCTTTCTCTAATGAAGGCTTTTGTTAAACCACCAATGTATGTAATAAGTCATTTATGTCCAATGTATATTTTCAGCCTTCGGGCTGCAGAACTTTTTCAATAAACCGTTAATTATTATTATTATTATTAAGGTAGGAGTTTTAGACTGCACAACTTTTGCAATGGTTTGCCGTGCAGATGCACTCGGTGTTAGCTGCAAGTTTAACCATGTTGGATGAAATGTTGGATGAATTTTTGCCAGTGTTGGTTGCAACTTCCTAAACAGAATTGACAAGCTCTACCAAACCGTCCCTCAATTGTGACTGAACCTGAAGCACCTCCGGAATAAGATTTGCATCTTTTTGGGCAGAAGGGGTTCGGGCCTGCTGCCACTTCTGCTCCTACTATGACTTGTACTTGGAATTTGAGATGAACCCGGTTCATCAGTGGGATCACCAGTTAAAGTTGACCTAGTCTGGTTATCATCAGCTGTGGCAGAAGGGGTATGAGACCTACTTCGCTGTTCCGTAGTAGCAGCAAAAGGTTTATAATTCTTGCTTGAGCTACATCTTTCTACAATAGATGTTCTGGAGGATGAAGATTCCTGATTCCTGAATATTAGTAAGCAAATAGACAAGCTAAAGCCTAATAAGTCACCTGGTCCCGATGAGATATTTGCCAGAGTATTAAGGAATGGAAGGAAGAGCTTAGTATGCCTTTAGCAAAGTTGTTTAACATGTCCTTAAAACAGGAGTAGTACCAGAATCCTGGAGGATAGCGAATGTAATACCGATTTTCAAGAAGGGGGATAGATCACTATCCTCTAACTACCGCCCAATCAGTCTAACATCAATAGTAGGCAAATTACTGGAAGCAATCATTTCAAACTCTATTCGAAATCACCTGGAGAAGCACCGATTGATCAATGATTCCCAGCATGGCTTCACAAGCGGACGTTCTTGTCTAACTAATCTATTAACGTTCAGTTTTCCAATCGGTGGACGAGGGGCACAATTATGATGTGCTATATCTCGACTTAAGCAAAGCCTTCGACAGAGTCCCCCACGAACGACTAATTAGAAAGGTAGAAGCTCATGGCATCAAAGGTAACATCCTTAAATGGATTAGGGCGTGGTTACAGGACAGGAAACAGCGAGTGAGCATTAACGGCACTAAGTCCCATTGGAGCAACGTCACAAGTGGAGTTCCCCAAGGCTCAGTACTTGGACCATTATTATTTATTATATACATAAACGACATAGATATCGGCATTGACAGCAACATAAGTAAATTTGCTGATGACACTAAAATAGGACGTGTTATTAAAGCTGACGAGGACTCAGCAAAACTACAAGAAGATCTACACAAATTTTTCGAATGGTCTGAAAAATGGCAGATGAAATTCAACGTGGACAAATGTAAAGTACTCAGTATAGGAGATGTAAACAGGGAAACCAGATACCAGATGAACAACGATGCCATAGAGAAATCCGACTGCGAGAGAGATTTAGGAGTAATGATAAGTAGCAACCTTAAGCCAAGTAAACAATGTGTTTTTGCTCGTAACAAGGCTAATAAAGAACTTGGGTTTATACAAAGGAGTGTTAGTTACAAGACTAGCGAGGTCATCCTAAAACTGTATCTTGCTCTTGTGAGACCACACCTGGATTACGCAGTTCAGTTCTGGTCACCGTATTACAGAATGGATATAGAATCCTTGGAAAGAATTCAGAGGAGAATGACAAGACTAATCCCGGGCATTAGGAACCTTGAGTATAGAGACAGGTTAAAGCATCTTAATTTGCACTCCCTCGAGAGACGTAGAGCGAGGGGCGACCTGATAGAGGTGTATAAGTGGAAGTCAGGGCTAAACAAAGGGGACATTACAAAGGTACTCAAACTATCCAACCAGGAGCGAACTCGTAACAATGGTTTTAAATTGGACAAATTTAGATTTAGGCGTGAAATAGGTAAACACTGGTTTGGAAACAGAGTATTGGATGAATGGAACAAGTTACCAAATATCATCATTAACTCGTATACGCTGAATAGCTTCAAACATAGGTTGGATGCTTATATGAGCAATAGGGGTTGGGTGTAAACGGGACTGCCCAGTATGGGCCAATAGGCCCGCTGCAGTTTCCTCCATTCTTATGTTCTTATGTTCTTTGATGTGATGAAGTTTCAGGTACTGTTATATCATGTTCCTGTATATCCTCAGTCAGCAGGATGGTTAAAGAATCCTCTTTCTCTTGAACGGGGCTAAAGATAGATTCCTCTCTTGAATGAAGAGCCGTAAACCTAAGTCCTGGTGGTCCCGGTGTTTGTTCTCTTTCTTCTTCTGGGAAAAAATATAGAATAGCTTGATGTAAGTCTATGTTTAGGGTATGCTTGGAAATATTATAATTAAAAATATATTTCGGTGTATAGAAAAAAAATTGGCCTAAAAAAATAGTGTTGAGCATCCGAAAGTATGTGTAAAAAATATTGTTTTAATTGTATATATCAACATTTAATATCATATACTGTACCTTAGGGAAGCAATAAGCCAGCTGAAAATTAAACCAACTTACTAATGTTCTTTAATTTTTAAAAATATACACCAATTCAGTATATTTCAAAAGTAAGATTTAACCTATAAAACTGAATTTAAGGCACCAAAAGTATTTTTTTTTTAATAAAAACAAGGACAGAAAATAACAAAATATATAGAGGGTTGGAAAAGTATGTTTTGTGAATTACCAGCAATAGCTTCTTCATTTTCCAAAATCCCCGGAATCCCATGTATAGAGGCTGGATCTAAGAGCTGAAGCACTGCTTCTTCAATTGCAGTGTATGTTGTTTCAATTTGGGGCCTCAAGAGAGAAAAACAATATGCATAAACTTTCTTACTGTGAGCTGTGGTTAAACACACTGTAGCTACTATGTTATATTCGGTAGGAGTCATACAGTTAGAAAGGAAGCCATTGAAATAGTTCAATACATTCTAACCTAACCTAGCTGTACCCTACCTACCGGAGGGGCCTTTGTCCCCAAAATTCTCCTCTATCTCTGTCAAAAGTAAAATAGACTTACTGTAACAAACATTATGGGGTAAAATAGAGAAAAACAATAATCGCAGCCAGACTTTTTTAACCTGTATTGGTTGTAAACTCATAAGGTAGAACATCATTGCCTATAAGCCTAGCAAATTAAGATGTGCATATTAATCTATCCAAAATATGAAATTAAACCACTTGCTGAACCAAAATTACCACAATAAAAAAAAACACGATAAATTCTATAGCAAGCTACATATTAGACCATTACCGTCGGAAATAACGTAATTACTAATATGTATTTGATAGCACTAACCATCCACGTAACCTTACCTAACTTCCTTACCAATAGGTGGGCTCCGCCACACTGAACCACCCAGAAGGATATTAAATATCTGCGTTCTAGGTCATTTGTGACACATAATGTCATAGATGAATAGTGTTTTAAAATTGTCTCAACTATATGATAGGTATATTAAGAAAATTCATAAGTTTCGGGGCAATTATAAGCTGTACAATTTTTACTAATTACTCATACAGTAAACCTTGAAGAACGATGTTTCTTTTAATGAATGTGCTCATATAAGGAAAATATTTGTATTAATTCACTATGAAGAGCCTCCATACACTACTTCCTTGAGTTTACAACCATCACAAATCGTAGCAAGCCTCAGAAAAACAGAGTTAAGTTAGTTTCACCGTCGAAATCAATCCCTAGGCTAACAATATTAGGACTTACCTGTTCCACCAGTATATTTCTTATCTAGTGCTGCTCTCTTCTTCACGCTTACGCGTACACTCAGCCAAAGATGCACCGACCCCACCCTGGGTCTCGTGCTCGTGGCAATACTTGGTAAAGAAAGGCTGTTTGTAATGGTGATTGTGATTGGTGGATCTGTTTTCGGCTGTATCACCGTCGGGATAATAATTTAACAAACGAAAGGTGGTATTTTTATAATAATAAACTATTCGTTGTTATTTGAGGTCATGAAAAGCTTCCAAATTTTCGTATATTTGCTAAAATAATGAAGACAATTATATTAATGAATTGACAACTTGACTACAACATCAGCTGCCCACAAGATTCTCACATCAAATTTTCTTCATAATTTAAACAAATATACGAACATTTGGAAACTTCTCATGACCTTAAATAACAATGAATAGTTTATTATTATAAAAATTCTACCTATAGTTATCACAATCTGTTATCTCGACTAAAGTAATTGACGCCACATGTAGGGGTTTACTGGCACTAAGAAGCGAGCACAACACATTATGTGGTGAATGGTCATGTTGAGGGTAAAGGCGCGAGCACATATGTGGTGAATGGTCATGTTGAGGGTAAAGGCTCAAGCAACACACATTATGTAGGCTATGATGATTTTGATCGTAATGGCGCCGCTATATGACTAAGACGTAACGATATATGTATTACACCAGGATACGAATTGACAATGGTTCATATGTCACGTTATAACCTGAACTGGTGATGTAGGAGCTCCTCTGACTGGCTGAGGTTACGTTACGACACACAGATGGTGGAGGAATACAAAGATTAAGCTCTGGAACTGTAACTTATCCTCTAACCTCCAATTACTGTATGTTTACATGGTGAATTGAGTACATGGTGAGTTGAGTACATGGTGAGTTGAGTACATGGTGAGTTGAGTACAAATATGAATGGTAAATCATTAAGAGTGATAGATGAAGGTTGAAGACAATAAGTGATGAAAAGTCACACCATTGGTTGATGAGAAAGACATAAAAGTATAGAAACAATTAAGTATGAGTGAAGGCTAATAAGTCAAGATTAGGAAGCAGGGAGAAACGAATGTCATGTATAGGGAGGTAAGGGATGATCAACAAGTGAGAGACAGGTAAAAAGATAGAGGACCTTTAGACAGTAATACAATAATAAGCGACAAAGTCAGGATCAGTTGCTGAGAATAGTTAAAACGTAAAAGAACTGGAGAAGAAAAAGTAAGAATTAAAAACTATAGGGCGAAAAACAGGGCAAGAAAGGTCATGACGTAGGACAACTGTCAATAAGCAAAAGACAGATAATGAAGTATCAAGAGGGACAAACAGCTGATGACAACAATAGTAAACAACAACAACAACAAATAACTAATGATGACAAGAGAAAACAAGAAACAATAACCAAATAAAATAAACTATGACAATATAATAAATCAAGTCGAGAACATCAACACAGAGCAAAAAAAAAACAACAACAGTCGACAAAACAAAGAAAATCATAAGACAAGACACTAACAACATACAATAGTAGATAAAGACAACGGATGGCAACTAGCAACAACAACATCGAATAACATATCACAAGAACAAACAAAATCAGACAAAAACAAATATAAATAAAATATCATTAGGGCAGAGGCAAACCCAATCTGATGGCGGCCTCGTGTCGTTGTTTTCTTTAATCGATGCACTTAGTAAATTTTTTGAGCGATTTACACGGCAAGTTTATCATGTGGGCCGTGTTAAATGTTGATCAAATCTATGAAGTCTGGTGCAAGTCCGCAGACACACAGACAGACAGACAGACAGGACCTACAAGAATACCTTACCCAACACTTGTTTATAGTTTGATAACATATAACGACAGTCAACAACAACAGAAAATAGTTGTTATATGTTGATACAGCAACTTACAACACATGACATCAGACAACAACATACGCTAACAGCATAAAATTACATGAGTGACCACAATACCATTTCCTACAATATTAATCTTGTGGCAAAATTTACTCTGTAATATACAGTATATGTTAAATATTTCTTTACAGAGATGACTAAATGTAAGGCTGAGAGGAGAGGAGAGGAGGGGAGAGAAGAGGAGAAGAGAAGATGATGATGAATTAAAGAAGAACAAGCAAGAGGGGGAGGGTTGGTGGTGCTAACATGAGCTAGCCGAGGACGAGAGGTCAAGGGGAGGGGTAGAGGTGGTAAGATGCAGGTCTCGCAGCTAGGATCAAGGGGAGGGGTAGAGGTGGTAGGATGCAGGTATCGCAGCTAGGATCAAGGGGAGGGGTAGAGGTGTTAGGATGCAGGTCTCGCAGCTAGGATCAAGGGGAGGGGTAGAGGTGTTAGGATGCAGGTCTCGCAGCTAGGATCAAGGGGAGGGGTAGAGGTGGTTGGATGCAGGTCTCGCAGCTAGGATCAAGGGGAGGGGTAGAGGTGGTTGGATGCAGGTCTCGCAGCTAGGATCAAGGGGAGGGGTAGAGGTGGTTGGATGCAGGTCTCGCAGCTAGGATCAAGGGGAGGGGTAGAGGTGGTAGGATGTAGGTCTCGCAGCTAGGATCAAGGGGAGGGGTAGAGGTGGTAGGATGCAGGTCTCGCAGCTAGGATCAAGGGGAGGGGTAGAGGTGGTAGGATGCAGGTCTCGCAGCTAGGATCAAGGGGAGGGGTAGAGGTGGTTGGAGGCAGGTCTCGCAGCTAGGATCAAGGGGAGGGGTAGAGGTGGTAGGATGCAGGTCTCGCAGCTAGGATCAAGGGGAGGGGTAGAGGTGGTAGGATGCAGATCTCGCAGCTAGGATCAAGGGGAGGGGTAGAGGTGGTAGGATGCAAGTCTCGCAGCTAGGATCAAGGGGAGGGGTAGAGGTGTTAGGATGCAGGTCTCGCAGCTAGGATCAAGGGGAGGGGTAGAGGTGGTAGGATGCAGGTCTCGCAGCTAGGATCAAGGGGAGGGGTAGAGGTGGTAGGATGCAGGTCTCGCAGCTAGGATCAAGGGGAGGGGTAGAGGTGGTTGGATGCAGGTCTCGCAGCTAGGATCAAGGGGAGGGGTAGAGGTGGTTGGATGCAGGTCTCGCAGCTAGGATCAAGGGGAGGGGTAGAGGTGGTAGGATGTAGGTCTCGCAGCTAGGATCAAGGGGAGGGGTAGAGGTGGTAGGATGCAGGTCTCGCAGCTAGGATCAAGGGGAGGGGTAGAGGTGGTAGGATGCAGGTCTCGCAGCTAGGATCAAGGGGAGGGGTAGAGGTGGTTGGAGGCAGGTCTCGCAGCTAGGATCAAGGGGAGGGGTAGAGGTGGTAGGATGCAGGTCTCGCAGCTAGGATCAAGGGGAGGGGTAGAGGTGGTAGGATGCAGATCTCGCAGCTAGGATCAAGGGGAGGGGTAGAGGTGGTAGGATGCAGGTCTCGCAGCTAGGATCAAGGGGAGGGGTAGAGGTGGTAGGATGCAGGTCTCGCAGCTAGGATCAAGGGGAGGGGTAGAGGTGGTAGGATGCAGGTCTCGCAGCTAGGATCAAGGGGAGGGGTAGAGGTGGTAGGATGTAGGTCTCGCAGCTAGGATCAAGGGGAGGGGTAGAGGTGGTAGGATGCAGGTCTCGCAGCTAGGATCAAGGGGAGGGGTAGAGGTGGTAGGATGTAGGTCTCGCAGCTAGGATCAAGGGGAGGGGTAGAGGTGGTAGGATGCAGGTCTCGCAGCTAGGATCAAGGGGAGGGGAAGAGGTGGTAGGATGCAGGTCTCGCAGCTAGGATCAAGGGAAGGGGTAGAGGTGGTTGGATGCAGGTCTCGCAGCTCGGATCAAGGGGAGGGGTAGAGGTGGTAGGATGCAGGTCTCGCAGCTAGGATCAAGGGGAGGGGTAGAGGTGGTAGGATGCAGGTCTCGCAGCTAGGATCAAGGGGAGGGGTAGAGGTGGTAGGATGCAGGTCTCGCAGCTAGGATCAAGGGGAGGGGTAGAGGTGGTAGGATGCAGGTCTCGCAGCTAGGATCAAGGGGAGAGAGATCAAGGTGTCAGAGAGGCCATATAAGATGTTAAAAGGAGTTATGATGACTACAAGTGGCTGGTATAAGAGGGGAGAGCTCAAGAGATCACTAGGTCATGCTAGATGCTATTAATGTTTTTTTTTTATTTATAAATTTTACAATTTGCATATATACTGTATACATATTACATATTAACATATTTGCAAGTGAAATATTTTGATGACTTTTCTTTTAAAATACACTTGATCATCCATTTATTATAATATATCCTGCCTTTAATAAAGGCTATAGTCTCCTTAACATTATAATTTTCTTTTCTTACGTAGAGTAAGAGGCGATAAGAAAAAGGTGTATAAATGGAAGTCAGGGCTAAACAAAGGGGACTTTACAAAGGTACTCAAACTATGCAACCAGGAGCAAACTCGTAACAATGGTTTTAAATTAGAAAAATTTAGATTTAGGCGCGAAATAGGTAAACACTGGTTTGGTAACAGAGTAGTGGATGAATGGAACAAGTTACCAAATATCATCATTAACTCGAATACGCTGGATAGCTTCAAACATAGGTTGGAAGCTTATATGAGCAATAGGGGTTGGGTGTAAATGGGACTGCCCAGTATGGGCCAACAGGCCCGCTGCAGTTTCTTCCATTCTTATGTTCTATGTTCTTATGTACTTAACCACATACAGTAAATATAATCTGACATCAGCATGATCATTGTATTCTCATCCTTATTATCACTGCAGTTAATATTAAACATTAAGAAATGTAGAAATAATTTGCTGTTGACATTGCAGACTGTATTCAGGAGATTTTTAAACCATTTGATTATCTCTTTGTTATGGAAACAGAAGTAAAGTACATGTAGATGAAAGGGTGTTGCAGGCAGTGATATAGTCGAGACCACTAAATCCAAGACCGAGACCGGGACCTGACCGAGACCTGCCTCCCGAGACCGAAGCCTTAGAAATCGAGAATGAGATTGAGACTACTGAAGATTTACCCCCCCCCCCCCCCCCAGGTAACACCACACGTTTCCGAATGGTTCAGTAGTATTGTCAACATATGCATCCCACCACCAACTGGATAACGTGGAAATGTCCAGGCAAGAGATGCTGCTCCTCCTCTTCTTTATTATACAAGCAGTGGTTCAGCCTAGCTCCATTATTCAGAGGGATGAGTGGAGAGGCATTCGTTTGTATTTTTTTAACCATATTATTTTAATAATCTGAGAACGGATAACCTGAGTACCACTGAGTTCCTACATCACCTACACATATATCTGTCGCTCCAGATAGCGTCAGAGAGGTTAAACTACAAGTGGGTTAAGCTACGGTAACAAATCTTTTGTTGAAGGTAATTAATTGTTTGCTTTACACTGACCACCTAGGTAAAGGTTATTGGAAAGTCTGCTATTATACTTTTGTTTTCTTGTATTTTTGTTCAGAATTGTCAGAGGCATATTTATGTACGTGTATAAGCACCTGTGTGTACTTGCGTGTTGTTTTGGGTCAGTTTATTAATAATGTAAAGTTTGTGCAGTTACATGTTTTAGGTTAGGTTAAGTTAGGTTAGTCAAAGGCGAAAGAGGCGAGCAAGCACAGGGGCTAGAATTTCAACACACTCCCTCAGAACACAAGGGGGTATTCCGTCTGGTCCATGCGCCTTACTCACATCCAGCCTGGATAACATACCAGCAACCCTACGAGAGGAGATTATAGGGAAGTGCCTAGGTTCAGTAGGAGAAGCAGGAGTAGGAGGGATAGAGTTGGAATCGTCTAAGGTGGAGTTAGAGGAGAATAAGGCACCAAAGAGATTGGGTACAGTCAATCTCTTTGGCGCCTTATTCAGGGGGAGAGTTAGTTACAAAGTTTTCAGGTCGGAAGACAGGAGGAAAAGAAGGAGTGCAGAAGTTATAAAATTCCGCTTGGCCTTACAACGATTACAGACTAGTCTGTACTCACCCCTGAAGATGGGAATTACACGAAAGCGCTTGGGAACTTCGTGTTTTCTTCTTTCCTTGTGGTTATCAGCATATGTATATATATATATAATCAACGACCTCACCATATCAACGGCCATCACTTATTTTTGTGGGTCATCGGTGTTTACAACATTGTCTCCCTCAAGCGTACAGTCAACCATTTCCTGCACTACATCATCAACTCTTACTTCCTCATCACTATTTCTTTTTTTCACCATGACCTCCTCTCCTATCTCCCTGTCAGTCATTATCACCGCCTTTCATATTCCTCGCAATTTCCCACCACACCATTTCATTGCTTCCTTCCCCCTTTCTTCCCTCTCCATTAATATTTATCTTCCATTGCTCTTCCTTCCCTTCCTCAAATTACAGCTTCCTTTCAAGTGTCCAGCCTCCGTCTTTAAGTGTTATTTCTTCATCGTTCTCACCCACTCTGCACCTCCCTGTCTAGCACTACATGAACAAGAGGCTCTTAAAACTCTCACACTCACAAGCTGCTTCCCCCCCCCCCCTTTCCACACACACACACACACACACACACACACACACACAGTCTTCATCCTCGTGGGATGAAGCACGTTCTTGGCATTGCTCCGCTGATGCGGCCATGGACATTTAGACCATGAATGTGGTAGCCTGGGGACAGATTGCTGGCCCCTTCGCCCTTCTCCCATCTCTTCCTCTCCATCAGGATATATCAACTCCCTCCCACTAACAATACAGCACAACTGTACAAAGATTGATGATCAATCCGCAATTGATATAAAAAAATCGACAATCATAACTCGAAAAGAAGTAAAACAAGTGTTAGACAGTGACAAGTCAGTGGTCTGCCACCAGTGGTCGCGGCACTACTAACACCGGGTAAAAAATTAAGACTCCAAGCTGTACCAACTGACTAATGAGAACTCCCAACTCCACCATGTAGGAAATGAGAATTCCCAACTACTTCACGTGAGGAACAATTACTCTCCCAAACACCCCATACGTGCTGAAGCACCTACTAGGACCACTTGATTGATTGAAAAACATCTGTAGATTGTGACCAGACAGAGGAAGGGAGTGGCTGAGACTCCCTTTTGCTCCTACAGTACTGTACTGTAGGTGTAAAACCTAGTTGCTACACCGTGGGGAGAACTTTGTTGACTTCACTATCAAGTCATAAGACAGCTCCGCCACTACCAGATTTGTATTTAATTTCTATGTTCGTCCTATGTTTCTTCTCTTGTTATACTGAAAGCTTTTGTTAGTCAAATGACCCACAAACCAATTTCGCCATATGTAACTTTTAATATCTCTGTTTTCTTTGCCATGTTCTTTCAATAAACCGTTGATTGTTATTATTATTGTTACACACACTTCATCTGGTCCAAGGCCCGTCATCCACAACGTCAAAACACATTCCCCACCCTCGTCATCTCTTCCTAGTCTCGCCTCCTCCCTCCTTCTCGTGGATTTTTTGTTCCTAACATTTCCTCCCAGAATTCTCAGCGCCAATATCTCCCCTGCTGCATTTATTCCTGGTACCCGCGTTGTCTTTCCCCCATCCTTACTTACCTGATTCTCTCTCCCTACCCAGGTCACACACTACACATACTGAATATCCATTTCTCATACTCTAAGGACCTGCACACACACACACACAGTAAGGAGTCAAGCAAATTGAGGGATTATTCCGTCCTGTTGGGATGTGAGGGAGTGCACCATTGGATTGATGTTCTGGCTACAACTTTCTCCTGGGACAGCTGTCTTGTCGATTTTTGGGCTGTTTATATTATGACACAATACTGTTGCTGCTGTCGTTTCTTCAGTTGAACTTTTCGGCCTATCTGTGCACGGATGGCCATGGACGCTTTCTGTTTTTGTGAACCGAGTAATTAATCTCCCCGCGGTCCTGGGATCAATTGATGGCCTTCATGGTTTTCGTGCATTGAACTTTAGAGAGCAACAGGGCGACGTGGAACGTCTTTTCTCTGTAAAAAAAACAAGAACATTTTCACTCTGTCTTCTGTTAATTTTGACACCATTATGAACCTGGGAGAAGAAAAAAGATTTTAGTGGAAACATTATTTTAGTACGAAAGATACTAAAAATACTATTTAATTAATTGAGAATACCATGACTCAATACTTTTTTTTCTGCATATGTCCCTTTTCTTCATTTTCTACGCTGGTTCGTCCATTTCGGGTTATTATTGTTCATTCTTTATTGCCACTGTGGTGCATTGAAATAGTGAATGTCATTTACAACACATTAAAAAATATCTTTAGATTTGCTATTTTGTTTAATCCTATAGTGAGTGATGGTGATAAGAGGTAGTGGTGGTGAAGAAGACAGTGAGTGATGGTGATAAGAGGTAGTGGCGGTGAAGAAGACAGTGAGTGATGGTGATAAGAGGTAGTGGTGGTGAAGAAGATATTGAGAGATGGTGATAAGAGGTAGTGGCGGTGAAGAAGACAGTGAGTGATGGTGATAAGAGGTAGTGGCGGTGAAGAAGACAGTGAGTGATGGTGATAAGAGGTAGTGGTGGTGAAGAAGACAGTGAGTGATGGTGATAAGAGGTAGTGGTGGTGAAGAAGACAGTGAGTGATGGTGATAAGAGGTAGTGGTGGTGAAGAGTGTGAGTGATGGTGATGATAATGAGTGATGGTGATAAGAGGTAGTGGCGGTGAAGAAGACAGTGAGTGATGGTGATAAGAGGTAGTGGCGGTGAAGAAGATAGTGAGTGATGGTGATAAGAGGTAGTGGCGGTGAAGAAGACAGTGAGTGATGGTGATAAGAGGTAGTGGAGGTGAAGAAGACAGTGAGTGATGGTGATAAGAGGTAGTGGTGGTGAAGAGTGTGAGTGATGGTGATGATAGTGAGTGATGGTGATAAGAGGTAGTGGCGGTGAAGAAGACAGTGAGTGGTGGTGATAAGAGGTAGTTGTGGTGAAGAAGACAGTGAGTGGTGGTGATAAGAGGTAGTGGCGGTGAAGAAGACAGTGAGTGATGGTGATACGAGGTAGTGGTGGTGAAGAAGACAGTGAGTGATGGTGATAAGAGGTAGTGGCGGTGAAGAAGACAGTGAGTGATGGTGATAAGAGGTAGTGGTGGTGAAGAAGACAGTGAGTGATGGTGATAAGAGGTAGTGGTGGTGAAGAAGACAGTGAGTGATGGTGATACGAGGTAGTGGTGGTGAAGAAGACAGTGAGTGATGGTGATACGAGGTAGTGGTGGTGAAGAAGACAGTGAGTGATGGTGATAAGAGGTAGTGGTGGTGAAGAAGACAGTGAGTGATGGTGATACGAGGTAGTGGTGGTGAAGAAGACAGTGAGTGATGGTGATAAGAGGTAGTGGTGGTGAAGAAGACAGTGAGTGATGGTGATAAGAGGTAGTGGTGGTGAAGAAGACAGTGAGTGATGGTGATAAGAGGTAGTGGTGGTGAAGAAGACAGTGAGTGATGGTGATAAGAGGTAGTGGTGGTGAAGAAGACAGTGAATGATGGTGATAAGAGGTAGTGGCGGTGAAGAAGACAGTGAGTGATGGTGATAAGAGGTAGTGGTGGTGAAGAAGACAGTGAGTGATGGTGATAAGAGGTAGTGGTGGTGAAGAAGACAGTGAGTGATGGTGATAAGAGGTAGTGGCGGTGAAGAAGACAGTGAGTGATGGTGATAAGAGGTAGTGGCGGTGAAGAAGACAGTGAGTGATGCTGATAAGAGGTAGTGGTGGTGAAGAAGACAGTGAGTGATGGTGATAAGAGGTAGTGGTGGTGAAGAAGACAGTGAGTGATGGTGATACGAGGTAGTGGTGGTGAAGAAGACAGTGAGTGATGGTGATAAGAGGTAGTGGTGGTGAAGAAGACAGTGAGTGATGGTGATACGAGGTAGTGGTGGTGAAGAAGACAGTGAGTGATGGTGATAAGAGGTAGTGGTGGTGAAGAAGACAGTGAGTGATGGTGATAAGAGGTAGTGGTGGTGAAGAAGACAGTGAGTGATGGTGATAAGAGGTAGTGGTGGTGAAGAAGACAGTGAGTGGTGGTGATAAGAGGTAGTGGCGGTGAAGAAGACAGTGAGTGATGGTGATAAGAGGTAGTGGTGGTGAAGAAGACAGTGAGTGATGGTGATAAGAGGTAGTGGTGGTGAAGAAGACAGTGAGTGATGGTGATAAGAGGTAGTGGTGGTGAAGAAGACAGTGAGTGATGGTGATAAGAGGTAGTGGTGGTGAAGAGTGTGAGTGATGGTGATAAGAGGTAGTGGTGGTGAAGAAGATATTGAGAGATGGTGATAAGAGGTAGTGGTGGTGAAGATAGTGAGTGATGGTAATAAGAGGTAGTGGTGGTGAAGAAGACAGTGAGTGATGGTGATAAGAGGTAGTGGTGGTGAAGAAGACAGTGAGTGATGGTGATAAGAGGTAGTGGTGGTGAAGAAGACAGTGAGTGATGGTGATAAGAGGTAGTGGCGGTGAAGAAGACAGTGAGTGATGGTGATAAGAGGTAGTGGTGGTGAAGAAGACAGTGAGTGATGGTGATAAGAGGTAGTGGTGGTGAAGAAGATATTGAGAGATGGTGATAAGAGGTAGTGGCAGTGAAGAAGACAGTGAGTGATGGTGATAAGAGGTAGTGGCGGTGAAGAAGACAGTGAGTGGTGGTGATAAGAGGTAGTTGTGGTGAAGAAGACAGTGAGTGATGGTGATAAGAGGTAGTAGCGGTGAAGAAGACAGTGAGTGATGGTGATAAGAGGTACTGGTGGTGAAGAAGACAGTGAGTGATGGTGATAAGAGGTAGTGGCGGTGAAGAAGACAGTGAGTGATGGTGATAAGAGGTAGTGGTGGTGAAGAAGACAGTGAGTGATGGTGATAAGAGGTAGTGGCGGTGAAGAAGACAGTGAGTGATGGTGATAAGAGGTAGTGGCGGTGAAGAAGACAGTGAGTAATGGTGATAAGAGGTAGTGGTGGTGAAGAAGACAGTGAGTGATGGTGATAAGAGGTAGTGGCGGTGAAGAAGACAGTGAGTGATGGTGATAAGAGGTAGTGGCGGTGAAGAAGACAGTGAGTGATGGTGATAAGAGGTAGTGGTGGTGAAGAAGACAGTGAGTGATGGTGATAAGAGGTTCTGGTGGTGAAGATGGTGAGTGATGGTGATAAGAGGTAGTGGCGGTGAAGAAGACAGTGAGTGATGGTGATAAGAGGTAGTGGCGGTGAAGATGACAGTGAGTGATGGTGATAAGAGGTACTGGTGGTGAAGATAGTGAGTGATGGTGATAAGAGGTAGTGGGGGTGAAGAAGACAGTGAGTGATGGTGATAAGATTTACTGGTGGTGAAGAGTGTGAGTGATGGTGATGATAGTGAGTGATGGTGATAAGAGGTAGTGGTGGTGAAGAAGATATTGAGAGATGGTAATAAGAGGTAGTGGCGGTGAAGAAGACAGTGAGTGATGGTGATAAGAGGTAGTGGTGGTGAAGAAGACAGTGAGTGATGGTGATAAGAGGTAGTGGCGGTGAAGAAGACAGTGAGTGATGGTGATAAGAGGTAGTGGCGGTGAAGAAGACAGTGAGAGATGGTGATAAGAGGTAGTGGTGGTGAAGAAGACAGTGAGTGATGGTGATAAGAGGTAGTGGCGGTGAAGAAGACAGTGAGTGATGGTGATAAGAGGTAGTGGCGGTGAAGAAGACAGTGAGTGATGGTGATAAGAGGTAGTGGTGGTGAAGAAGACAGTGAGTGATGGTGATAAGAGGTTCTGGTGGTGAAGATGGTGAGTGATGGTGATAAGAGGTAGTGGCGGTGAAGAAGACAGTGAGTGATGGTGATAAGAGGTAGTGGCGGTGAAGATGACAGTGAGTGATGGTGATAAGAGGTACTGGTGGTGAAGATAGTGAGTGATGGTGATAAGAGGTAGTGGGGGTGAAGAAGACAGTGAGTGATGGTGATAAGATTTACTGGTGGTGAAGAGTGTGAGTGATGGTGATGATAGTGAGTGATGGTGATAAGAGGTAGTGGTGGTGAAGAAGATATTGAGAGATGGTAATAAGAGGTAGTGGCGGTGAAGAAGACAGTGAGTGATGGTGATAAGAGGTAGTGGTGGTGAAGAAGACAGTGAGTGATGGTGATAAGAGGTAGTGGCGGTGAAGAAGACAGTGAGTGATGGTGATAAGAGGTAGTGGCGGTGAAGAAGACAGTGAGTAATGGTGATAAGAGGTAGTGGTGGTGAAGAAGACAGTGAGTGATGGTGATAAGAGGTAGTGGCGGTGAAGAAGACAGTGAGTGATGGTGATAAGAGGTAGTGGCGGTGAAGAAGACAGTGAGTGATGGTGATAAGAGGTAGTGGTGGTGAAGAAGACAGTGAGTGATGGTGATAAGAGGTTCTGGTGGTGAAGATGGTGAGTGATGGTGATAAGAGGTAGTGGCGGTGAAGAAGACAGTGAGTGATGGTGATAAGAGGTAGTGGCGGTGAAGATGACAGTGAGTGATGGTGATAAGAGGTACTGGTGGTGAAGATAGTGAGTGATGGTGATAAGAGGTAGTGGGGGTGAAGAAGACAGTGAGTGATGGTGATAAGATTTACTGGTGGTGAAGAGTGTGAGTGATGGTGATGATAGTGAGTGATGGTGATAAGAGGTAGTGGTGGTGAAGAAGATATTGAGAGATGGTAATAAGAGGTAGTGGCGGTGAAGAAGACAGTGAGTGATGGTGATAAGAGGTAGTGGTGGTGAAGAAGACAGTGAGTGATGGTGATAAGAGGTAGTGGCGGTGAAGAAGACAGTGAGTGATGGTGATAAGAGGTACTGGTGGTGAAGATAGTGAGTGATGGTGATAAGAGGTACTGGTGGTGAAGATAGTGAGTGGTGGTGATAAGAGGTAGTGGTGGTGAAGTTGGTGAGTGATGGTGATAAGAGGTAGTGGTGGTGAAGAAGATAGTGAGTGATGGTGATAAGAGGTAGTGGTGGTAAAGATGAAGATTGGTGAGGGAGACAATGTCAGAGTTAAGGGGAGTCGTGGTGGCGGCGGTGGGTGGCAGAACTGTAAGGCCAAACAGATTGATGGTGAAGATACGGCAGGACGCTGTACAAGCCGCCTCCCCAACAACGTCACTGATGGCTAAGATATGGTAGACTGGAGACCCAGGCGGGCGCACCAGTGCCAGGCAGGCGGTGCTAACCCGCGGTGCTCGCCTACTGACGGCTAGTAGAGAACAGGACGAGTGTGAGAGGAAGATTACGTCAAAAAGTTCGTAAAGTTGATGGAGCTGAACTACTCTAATAAAAGGTTGTGTGGGTTGTGGCAGAGAAGGAGAGGAAGGGAAGGGGAGGTGGCTGGGCCTGGCTGCCTGGGTATAGCTGGTCGTCTGTCACGACACACTAGGCACACTTATCGGGTGCAACTTAAACTAAAAGTTTGTGATCTTAAGAGTTTCTGGTGTTTTGTCCTGAGTATGCCTGGTGTAACTTATACCGGGAGTGTTTCCTGAGTGTGTCGTGTATAACTCTCATCAGGGGTATTTAGGTCTGGCAGAGTCAGGTCAATAGCCCAGTTTCCTTAAATATTGATCGAGCGATAAATATTTAACACAAATATTCAAAAGGAAATCCCGAAAAATTGAATTTGTCCGTTTTTTGAGGGGGGGATCACTGGGAAACGATGAGACTAGCGATAATGTTCATTCGGCTGTGTGTATGTTTGTCTGACTATAAACATAAGTACGGTAAGTAGGATAAATCTTCTGTCTTATAGTGAAATATAGAAGTTATGGTCTTATAAGTCCTCACAGGGGTTTAGATCTCATCACTAGGTCTGGCTATGGTTTTGAGGATAGAGTGTTGAAATTTGGCATGTTTTTGTCAATAGCCCAGATAATGGTGGGGGGGGGGGGGATTTAATGGAATAATATTCTATCTTAGCTCAAATATTCGGTTATATTATTCATTATATTAGGAAGATCATGTTAAATTAATTATAAATGACACTTATACATGTGAAAAAGATGACAATAATCGTAACTATTTATCTCGGAAAAAAAAATATTAAAATCGTAATATAAATATGGGTTGAAAAATGGGATGAGAATAGCCCTTAGTATAGGTCGTAGATGGGAAATGGCTTTTCCTCCAGAATAAATATTGTACTGCCATTGTTTAAAATTGGACCATCACAGTCTTTAAGAAAGAAAGATACAATATGAATTTGAGTGGTTACGTGTTGCAAATGCACTGAGTTTTGACCAAGGACAGACATAGGTTATGAACTTCCCCTCAAATTCTAGGGCAGGGGAACATAGGGGCCGACCCCCACCTAAGAGTGGGGCCGCTGTGTGTATGACCATATTATTATAGTTTTCAACATTGACAGCTGACACATGGCATGGTTATATTTTATGCATATGATTAAAATTTTGGCCCAAGACGGACAAATGCAATTAGCCGCCTACACCTATTTTGATTAATTTTAATTCGACAAAAATAAACCCAAGCTACGACGGGTAACTCAGCTAGTCTCTTAAATTTTCAGAAATGTTGTCATAAACTTTCAGAAACAAAAGTCACGAACGAAAGTTCATCTACGCTCTAGGTAGAAGTTGTATCAAACCCAACGGTGTAATCCATGGGTAAACAAACAGTTCTGAGACTTGCTTCAGCAGTTCGGAGTCTTAGGTGTATAAACAAACATCGTGAGTAAATCGACACACATTCAAAATGTTGTAATAATGTTGATCGTCCAGTCCAGAAACGTCATACCTTTATCTTATTTTGCTATAATATCCTAATTTCATCAATTTGATTTATAACTTTAACACAAAAATGAAAGACTAACGCACAGTAATCTTTTTCACTCACTCGTTGATTTAGAGCAATTTATGCTTCAAAGAATACCTTGAAATTGATGAAATTGAATCCTATCATCCCTGTGTATTTTGACCATTGTGGACGCGTTCTTATCTCCCCTCCTGTTTTGAAGACCATTATCTACTGACATCTGCTGTACCCTGAAGGTTTTATATGCTGTAGTGGCTGATAGAGGAGAAGAGACAGTGAGTGAGGGAGTAGTATTGCAGACAAGGGTAGCAACACAAACAAGAGGGAGGAGCAACACAAACAGGGAAAGGGAGCAACACAAACAAGGGTGAGGGTAGCAACACAAACAAGGGTGAGGGTAGCAACACAAACAAGGGGAGGGAGCAACACAAACAAGAAGGGAGGAGCAACACAAACAAGGGGAGGGTAACAACACAAACAAGGGGAGGGGAGCAACACAAACAAGGGGAGGGGAGCAAGACAAACAAGGGATGGTAGCAACACAAACAAGGGCAAGGGGGAGACAGCGGATGGTAGCAGCAAGAGCAAAAGTATAGAAGACTCCTGTAACATTGTCTGTCAGATGAGAGAAATACCGCAACACTTTTTTATACAACAACACCTTACACATACCCCACACACCCAACACATCTTACACACCTTACACACCCACACACCCAACACATCTTACACACCTTACACACCCCACACCCCCAGCACATCTTACACATCTTACACACCCCACACACCCAACACATCTTACACACCCAACGCATCTTACACACCCCTCCACCCAACACATCTTACACACCTTACACACCCCACACCCCCAGCACATCTTACACACCTTACACACCCAACACATCTTACACACCTTACACACCTAATACATCTTACACACCTTACACACCCACACACCCAACACATCTTACACACCTTACACACCCCACACACCCAACACATCTTACACACCTTACACACCCCACACACCCAACACATCTTACACACCTTACACACACCCCTCCACCCAACACATCTTACACACCTTACACACCCAACACATCTTACACACCTTACACACCCACACACCTAACACATCTTACACACCTTACACACCCACACACCCAACACATCTTACACACCCCACACCCCTCAACACATCTTACACACCTTACACACCTTACACACCCCACACCCCCAGCATATCTTAGACACCTTACACACCCAACACATCTTACACACCTTACACACCTTACACACCCATACACCCAACACATCTTACACACCTTACACACCTTACACACCAACACATCTTACACACCTTACACACCCACACACCCAACACATCTTACACACCTTACACACCTTACACACCAACACATCTTACACACCTTACACACCTTACACACCCACACACCCAACACATCTTTATTTACAAAATCATTAGACACGGGAGTTGTGCCAGACTTGTGGAAACAGGTAAATGTAGTACCCATATTCAAAAACGGAGACAGAGCATCAGCGTCAAATTACCGGCCGATCAGTTTATCATCAGTAGTGGGGAAATTTCTTGAATCAATTATAGCAGATAGCATCCGATCGCATTTAGAGAAAAGCAAATTACTTAATATGAGGAAAGAACTAGGTATACCCAGTGTTAAAGATAGAATAATTGAAGTCAACCTGATGATAGTCCTGAGGCTTCTGCGTGGTGATCCTGATAACATTGTTTCCTTAAAATTGTTAGAATGTATGAACCATAGGACTGGTGAATCTAGATGAATCCAAACTACAGCTACACATATGAGGATGTTTGGACTAGACCACCTGTACAAAGTTGGGACACAACAACATTTCCACCCCGGCGGACAGTTCCCTTCGATATCACAATACCGACATATCCGCCTAACCGATTAATTACGCAAAATCCTTATCTCGAATACTCTGCCAAAGTGTGAATTTCTCAGTTTACATTCAGTTGGCTCATTAAAAAAATACAGTCCGAATTTGAGGAAAAGTTCCGAAAACGGCCATAAATTTTGATCCAGCAAAGATATAAACATGTTCTTGGTGGCGATTTCCATTGTTGTTGTTTTTTTCCACAATGTTCACGATGGAAAATTAATTTAGACATATCAAGGTTCAAATTGTAATGTAGCTGTAAACAGTCTAAGACATCCTAAAAAAAACTTATCCCAATAATCATAAAAAGTATGTTACATATTGATAATTTTAACCAAATGTTAATTCAAAATAACTGCGGCAAACATAGACTCGGATTCATATCTAGATAAAAGTTGGTTTATTGGGTTCGCCGCAACAATCACCTTGCTGGATAAGAGACAGAGAGAGAGAGAGAGAGGGGGAGAGAGAGAGAGAGAGAGAGAGAGAGAGAGAGAGACGTCATAAGATTATTATGAAGATATATTCCCATGAAAATCAAGATAAAAACATAAAAATAGTAAAAAACAAAATATAGGTCAAGATACTGTAGAGAGAATGAAACAAATAACCAGCCCAAATTAACAAATGTTGACTACTGTTCCTGGATGGTAACTTGCATGACGTGTAACAACTGTAACAAGGGGAAAACAAGTTTTACAATGATGGCAGAGAAAATCTACAGCAAAAAAATGGAGACTAGATTGATTTTACTGGATGTATTTAGTTGTAAGAATGTTTAAATGTTTAAATATATATCTTTTTTATGTTAATCTGTTTTTAGACTGTTGTTGCTGGAATATTTTGACATCAATAGCAGCTGCCAGTCTCGTGATTTGACATTTGGTAAAAACACTTCCAAAAATCCCGGCTCTAATTTTAAAATTCGTTCGAGTAAAGTGAAAAATATATATTTTGCCAATTTTTTAGACATATTCAATACAACCACACTCCAGTTTAAAAATAAAACAGGTTAAAATTAAAAAAAAAATCATTCCAGTCATAAACAAGAGGTAGATATGTACAATATCAGCTTACAATAACAAAACATCAAATACGTCCTGATGAAACAAAACATAGACGTAATGCTGTCAATTACACAAGCGTTAATTAAAGTAAATATTATTGCTGTATGTAATTTATTAATTTTGAATTAATATCTTTTGTGAGCTATAATTCTATTAACATTTGACAATATAAGTATCGCCAACTTCACAATTGGGTTTACAGGGGCTCGTGAGGTTTTGTGCAGTGTAGCAGCCCTGTGTTTGTTTACATTCGACAGAGGAAACAAGCAATAGTAAACATACTATGGAATCAAATTAAAGTAATATTTAAGCAAATATGGAATGTTTATATAACAAGACCCTGCAAACGAAACTAGTGAAAGGGACTGTGCATTAACCAATACTAGTAGGACATGTGGATGATTATTATCATCATTAACTACAATATATTCCCCGTATCCTGTTAGGTAATGTCCCTGCACCGTCACGCATCTTCACCTGCCGCCCGAGGAACCATATGATGCTGTTCTTTATCCGTTAATTAAGGGAAATGCTGAGTCTGGCGTTCATGGTCTACTTCAGCATTGAAGTCCGGCGGTTTTCAACAATGGTGTTGTGGTGACTGATAATGCGCTCTTTTAACACTGATTTACTGGTATCAGTTGCCGGAGCCGGATAGAAATAACACATCCTGTCACTTGAGGTAGGTGTGGGGGCCATCGATTTGTAGCCACTGTAAACAGGCTTCATCTGTGAATGTGTCTGCAAATCCTAGAAATAGCCGGTCAGCCATCTCAGACCCACTGGCTGAGGTTGGCTACTGTCACAGTTGCTTTCATTTGATGAATTAGCTCATCTTGCTTAGTATGCAAGCGTTCATGTAGTTTGGAAAACTTTAGCAGCCTAACTCACTTCTATCCTGAAAGCACTAGAACTTCTCCTATTGGTGGTCACCAGACGGTGAGAAATGATGCGTACTGATTGTTCCTCCCAGTCCAGTGAAGATCATTCTTTCACCTCGCGTCTCCCTGGAAATGGACCCTGACGCATGAGTTCAAGCTTCCTTACTGCCGTATCACTGATGGTGCAGACATTTCTTAACTTAAGAACATGTCGCTCTTTGATAGCTTTTGGGGTGAGGGGGGGAGTACTTCATATACCTCAAGTAAGTCTCCCATCAAGGCTGTTAGCCATACCTGAGTTGAATTCCAGGTGAGCAGAAACCCCCGTTCCTCTGCCTTCTCCTTGCCGTCGCTATTCTCCACTAATCACTTTCATACCTCATTGCACCCAGGCATGTTTGTTAGAACTACATCAACCAACTGGAGCTGGTGCTGGTCGACCCTGACGTCAAGATGCAACAGAAATTGTCTAGCTTCGGATTGAGTAGCAGGCAGCAGCTTGGTTTGATTTTTAGAAACCCAGACGAAGGATAATATGCCAATGAGGTCAGCCTTCCAAATCTTTAGTTCTGTTGTTGTACTGTACAGGTATACGACGCCAGATGTATAACCGATAGAAATGAAAAAAAAAGTACACCTTCCTTCCACCATTACTAATAATACCAACACCACCATCACCACACCCGACCACCAATATCATGAGCAACACCATGCACGACTACTACCACCACCACCATCATCACTACCACTACACCCACCAGCATCCTGTGACCACTATCAGTCCCAACAACCATCACTTCCTGCGACCACCATCTCACCAATTACTAACACCACTATATACTTCCGATTGAGTCAAAATAACAAGCTAAGATTAATAGAATAATTTGGTGACCCTTTAGCTACCCCAAGAAATATTTATTATCTAAACAATATTTAGCATCACAACACAGTGAATACAAGATTAAAGAGCATCTGAACCGACTCTATAAAGGTAACATCAGATTAGGTTCTTTAATAATTATAAATTATTGTATTTTTCTGTACGTGACGAACAAAATACTATCCCGATACCAGGGAAAAGGGAACCATAGAAACGTCATCTGAGAGTAAGTTAACCTCACCGGCTGGTCTGAGAGTAAGTTAACCTCACCAGCTGGTCTGAGTAAGTTAACCTCACCGGCTGGTCTGAGTAAGTTAACCTCACCGGCTGGTCTGAGAGTAAGTTAATCTCACCGGCTGGTCTGAGAGTAAGTTAACCTCACCGACTGGTCTGAGAGTAAGTTAACCTCACCGGCTGGTCTGAGAGTAAGTTAACCTCACCGACTGGTCTGAGAGTAAGTTAACCTCACCGGCTGGTCTGAGAGTAAGTTAACCTCACCGGCTGGTCTGAGAGTAAGTTAACCTCACCGGCTGGTCTGAGAGTAAGTTAACCTCACCGGCTGGTCTGAGAGTAAGTTAACCTCACCAGCTGGTCTGAGAGTAAGTTAACCTCACCGGCTGGTCTGAGAGTAAGTTAACCTCACCGGCTGGTCTGAGAGTAAGTTAACCTCACCGGCTGGTCTGAGAGTAAGTTAACCTCACCGGCTGGTCTGATAGTAAGTTAACCTCACCAGCTGGTCTGAGAGTAAGTTAACCTCACCGGCTGGTCTGAGAGTAAGTTAACCTCACCAGCTGGTCTGAGAGTAGGTTAACCTCACCGGCTGGTCTGAGAGTAAGTTAACCTCACCAGCTGGTCTGAGAGTAGGTTAACCTCACCGGCTGGTCTGAGAGTAAGTTAATCTCTGTAGGCATTTCTGCCTGATGCGGGGCTCCACTGCACATTTTTCGTTCAGGGCTTACTTCCGTAGCCTTATGCCTACCAGGCGTTGAGATAGTGATTGGTAGGCGCCAGGACGTGTCCACATTCTAGTGGAACTATGTACCGTCGCTCTGGGGCCCACTACTACTCCGAGATCCCCCGCTGGTCTAGCCTGAGTCCATGTGCCACCCGTTACCGTGTGATGCCAAAAGGAAGCACAACAGGAGTTTTGATGGTAAAGAGGCTGTGTACTGGCAGGGGAAGACATATGCAAGTTGCTTTTCTATTTTCCACGTGGGCTAGCCAATGGCGGTAGCTGAAAGCGAGAGGAAGCAAGCAGTCGTTGCACCTTTACACTAACATAATGCTGCCACACTAGACGCATTGCACCACCCTGTTTGCGCGTGCGCTCGCACACACACACACACACACCCATAAAAACACACACACACACACACACACACACGAACCACTACAACCACCATCACGTGCCTATCGATACCACCCAATCAAAAACTATTATAACCCTCGCCACATACATCCTCGCCACTACAACATTACCACGATCACTACATACATAACATTACCACCTAGCATACACACACACACACACACACACACACACACACCAGCTTCACCATCATCATAATTATTCTGTTCGACTGGAAACACGCAGAGATATTCATCATAATAAATGTTCATTCCCTTTTGTTATTAATGAGAGTAACATCAACCTTGGCCCGCCTGCATGTTACTTAGGTCACACGGCGTAGACTATCAGACGGGTACAATGTGTGAATTTGCGGGTGGTTATACCGTGTAGACCAGTACACAAGAAGAGCCTCTATCATCACAGTGTTGCAGCCAGAGAGCCTAACAAATGGCAGCGATTCTTAACACTGGCCACGTGAAAAATAGTTCTCATTTGCACGAGGAAAGGTGAGAATATTACCTGGCTACCTGTCTCCTGTGGTGTCCACTTGGGTACGTATGCTCCCCGCTAAGTTGACAAAGATGACGGGTATTACGTAATATATTTTCCCGTACATTTTAACTGTTATTTTCAACAAAAGGTGGTCAAACTATCAAACGCTATAAAGTCTGTCACCATACAAATACTTCCTGAAGTTCTGATGAGAGGCGAGTCCACCTTGGATCCTTGCTCAGCTGAGACCAAAATATTACGCTCAACTTTTTATCCTCTCTGCCCTCACACCAAGTTTCTTGACTTCTATTTTTCTTTTCTTTTTTCGCATCCATGTACAGTACGCTAACTTTTTCTTACCTACTTTGCTTATCCTTTCCTCGTTCACTTATATGAACGCCTGCAACAGTTTTACCTTTTTATATAGTCGTCCTGTCCTGCATGGTGTATATACCTGTGGGACCATGGGGGCGAGGAAGGTCCTTTATTTCCCGTGACGAGGGAAGGGATACAGTCGGTCTTCGGTGTGTGTATTTTTTCCCTTATTTTCGGACTGTTTGACTTATTATTTTATTCCTACTGAATAGTAATTATTAATACCCCCTCATTTATTGCACAAACACACTAACGTAGGTATATCTCTCCCTGTATGTATGTATGTATGTATTGTTACGGTCATCTCCACCTTTCCCTCAATATTTGTTTCAGTTACCAATTGTATTTAGTTACTATTGTGTCCCGTTTTTCTTTAGAATCGAAATTCAAAGACTTTTAAAAATGTCTTCATTATTTTTATATTAGTATGTATAATAGTGTTTGTTTCATTATGTAAACTTTGTAGAATATATTTTAATTTTTTATACAGTTATGAAAGACTGTAAGAAGCAGGTGTGAAGTATAAGAAGAATTAGAAATTATATGTTGATGAAACAAGAAAGTATTGGAACATTTTTGTTTTGGCGAGGTTCTCTGGAGCAAGGTTGAAGAGGATAGGCGGGCCAAGTTTGTGTGGTGCACATTTATCTATTATTATCTGGACAATCATGGATAATTATGGTGTTAACTAAAGTGTAATATGTTCATTATAGTCTAAAGATTATTGCAGTAGTGAGAGAACATTGTATTTGGTGGAGATAACATTATTTTAAGTGAATGGATTTGTGGCCTTTTTGTATGTGCATGGATGGAGAGCACATATTCATTATATGTTGTTGTTAAATATACTTTGTTGTATTGTTTAAAGCTGTGTTTTGATTAAACCAGTTTTATTGGGAACAGTGGTATTAAAATAAACACCTGTCAGCTGTCAGGAGGTTGTTAGCCAGAAATAAGGTAAGGGTCTGTGTTTCACATTAAATCTCTAATGGGCCTATGGGCTGACTATGCATCCTCTGGAGCAGGGGTTCTTAACCTGGGGTCCATGGACCCTGGGATCCATGGATGGGCTTCAGGGGGTCCGTGAAGGTCAGATAAAAATTTAACATTTATCTTTAAGCCAAACAACAACAACCTTCTCATTGTAATGAACTTTTGAGCAGAATTAAAGTTTTGTTTTGTTTAATTTGCACAAGATGATTGTATTTCGCTTTTGTATGGAGTGGCCATTAATTTTTGCATAAAAAAGTGTGAAACATAATTCTTTGATAAGATTGTTTACTTTATTCATACTTTGTGTATGTTATACACTGTATGAGGCAATGAATTTTCAATAAAATAAAGTATATTCATTGCATGCAAAGTTGTGTTTATGTGCTTATGTGCATTTTTCTAGGGAGGGGGTCCATAGCTTTCACCAGATTCCCAAAGGGGTCCGTGACTCAAAAAAGGTTAAGAACCACTGCTCTAGTGAGTCCTAGAAGAGGGTGTGAAGGTTGTAACAGTATGCAAGTTCCCTCCAGTATAATTACCATCCTGTATAGTTAAGTTTCTTGGAAAACAAGCAAAACAGGATTGTGAGTATCAAATAGCGAATAAAGTAAAGACGAAATATAAAGGTTTTTCCATATGGACCAAACATAAGACCATGACAGGACTGGGCTAATACAGTCTGATCCAGGACACCTTCTTGATAATGAAGGGGAAACGAGCAACATGTTAAATAGGTAGGTTATGAGTTTTCACTGAAGACGTTATCGATATGGTTCCCGAGATATCTATTTTCTACAGAGATAAGGAGAAAGTAAATTATGTAAACTAATAATGATAATAACTAACTATACCTTAATAAGTCACCAGGTGCTAATAAGATATTTTCCACCAGGCAACTAAATGAGTATTAACATTGCCAATGGTCTCACTCTGGGTTTGTCTTGGAAGGCAAGTCTCGGTCATGGTGTTGTTGTGTTCGGACTTATCGCCGTATTATAAAAACAAAGTGAGGGTTCCTTAAATGCTTCCTCACTTATTTCGTTGTAATAAAGGTCACGCCCTTACTATCATCACCTCTCTAGAGTACTGGAGCTTTGAGATCTGGAAGTAAGGGAAGGTGGGGCATCCTAAGTTGTTCCCTAAATTCGGAGAGCTATTATATAAATGGTTATCTTTAATTTCAGCTTATAAAGGACTGGACATTTGGCTTGTAGAAGTATATTCTTCCTGAGAAACCGTATGAAACAACGCAAAAGTGTTCTTGACTTTATTTTGAAATCCTCACCATTGTTACGAACCACGTCATCAATTGTCCTGATCTACCTACCCAGCACTACGAACCACGCCATCTATTGTCCTGATCTACCTACCCAGCACCACGAGCAACGCCATCTAAGGACGAAACACGAGTATGACTAGTCTTAGTTACCCCTCCGGGGTTTCCCTTCTCCATGTCCTGGTTGTTGCGTCACCTCCTACAAGTCTTCTTCATCAGCTCCAGTTCGATGAGAGTTCAGTTCACTCTGGGAAGTGACCACAGGATCACCTATCCTGGAAACCTACGGCACAGTGACTACCTACCACCTTCTTCAATACTCAGCCTCACTCGACAGCCATCTCAGCTCCTCACTTAAGTATTTGTAATCTTATATTGTCCCCCCGCGTCCACTTGCTTCAAAATTGTATGTTGTATTAATATGTATATACTGTTAATGTTTAGGTTAAGTATGGTTAAGGGTAAATTATAGATAGCTGAATATTTTGTTAAGGAATTTATGGTACTTTATTATACACAACAAACACTCTCATCCTTTGACTACCCTTTTATAGTCCGATTGTCTTTGTTTTTTTTATTGGTGTTGCCTGTTGGGATCTGGGTAGACTTTTAACTATATTCTAAATCCCCAACTCGTAACACCATCTACCAACAAAATTTTGAGAATTTGAGACCAGCAACTTTTGTGTCCAAGTGAGTAGCCTTCACCCTTTATTTTATGTATTTGACACTATAACCTTAAACCTGTAGACCGTTATCGTCAAATTTACTGTCAAGTATATATAATATTAGCTTGATTAAAATAAAATCAGTTAAAAGGGGTTAATATAGATAGATACATTATATTGTCCCAAAATTGGAAGGATCTGAAGTGAAGTTGGGCAAACAGCACATGTCATCGTGTCATGTTAATCCCTTAGTAAAGAAATATTATACAATGATATAGAATAACGTTGTATCAAGGTGCCAAAAACTCATGAAAATAAAATGTAAGTGGCCATTACCACTTTTTTATATTACTAGCCAGCATTTGCTATTCTCATGTTTCGAAATTACTGAGGCTTTGTTATTTGAAGACAGTTTAGGTTAGGTTTAAAATGTATTCAGTTATAACAGTGGAAACTACAGTCGAACAATAATAAAGGTTTTCATTTTGTTTACAATAAGAATTACATTTTTTTACACATTTGAATATTTTTGTTATATATTGAAGTATTCATTAAATCATTTCAGAAATTCGAGTTGAATAATTGTGTATAAGCTGATTACTGTTAAATAAAATACTCACAAATAAATACTATGTTGTTAAGTGATTAAATGGAGCTCCTCACAGTTTTATATTTCCTGTTTTACATAATGTTCATTGTCATCGTTTATTGTATATATTTGAGTTTATTATTTACACAACCAGGTACTTTTTCTAGTCATTTTATATTATTTTAGTCCTTATTTAATTTCATTATATTAATATTGTCAAGGTCACCGTTTTGCCTCTCAAGCAAGATGTTTCGGGTTCGATTCCCGGGCCGGCGGAAGTTGTTTGGACACTCTTCCTAGTCCCCTTCGTACCTGTTCTCCTAGCAGCAAAGTAGGTACCTGCTGTAAGGCGAAAGTTGCGAATTCGTATTCAGGGACAAGTTGTTGGAACTTCCAATAACTTGCTTAGACATAAACCATTGACTCCTCAGGCTTCTACGCCCTCGACTCTTCAGGCTTCTACGCCCTTAACTCATGAGACATAAGGCAAGCGTGAACTTAGCATGCTTCCCTGTTGGGCGCTGTAAACGCTTCTGCGCTTCACCTTGCACAAGGATGCAAGGGGGGTGCCCAATAAATGAAAAAAATAAATAAATAAATAAATGGGAAATAAATATTTATTGCATTTTCACGCTTTGTATTTATGCCATTTCACATCATAGTGTACTGGGAAGTTGTTCTTGAAGTGTGTCAATAAGTTTGGTCACACATTCCTTACTGAGACTAATTTTTACAAAATATTCTGCATCAGTCATAGCCTCGGAAGGATTCATGTTGTCCACAACCACTCTTCGTTGTACTGAAACTTGAAGTCGCTCATGATCTCAAAATTTCGCACACGTTGTATAGGATGATCCACGCTGAAATTATTAAACATGTATTAACTTGGCACAACAAAAGGGGCAGTTACATGTTAAGATGCCCCACCTTCCCTTACTTCCAGATCTCAAAGCTCCAGTACTCTAGAGAGGTGATGAAAGTAAGGGCGTGACCTTTATTACAACGAAATAAGTGAGGAAGCATTTAAGGAACCCTCTGTTTTTATAATACGGCGATAAGTCCGAACACAACAACACCATGACCGAGACTTGCCTTCCAAGACAAACCCAGAGTGAGACCATAGATGCCTGGTGGAAAATATCTTATTAGCACCTGGTGACTTATTAAGGTATAGTTGTTATCAGTATTAGTTTACATAATTTATTTTCTCCTTATCTCTGTAGAAAATAGATATCTCGGGAACCATATCGATAACGTCTTCAGTGAAAACTCATAACCTACCTATTTAACATGTTGCTCGTTTCCCCTTCATTATCAAGAAGGTGTCCTGAATCAGACTGTATTAGCCCAGTCCAGTCATGGTCTTATGTTTGGTCCTTATGGAAAACCTTTATGATTTGTCTTAATTTCATTCGCTATTTTATATTCACAATCCTGTTTTGCTCGTTTTCCATCTTGTATTGATCTTATTAATCAATTAAATTTATTTTTGGGGTGAATAGTATTCCTACATTTGTGGTATTTTTAATTCGCTCGTAGTTGTTTATGTGGTCTATTTACTTCTTGGGGATTAATCAAAGGGTTTAAAAATGTTATGATACTCAGCTCCAGAGCACAAAATCATGCCCTAACCATAACTCTATCATGAGCATAGGCATGCCAGAACTAAAATTCTGCTACAACCTATCATAACATATTCTTGCAATAACCACAGCATTACCTTAACCAACAGCCTTGCCACGACTAAAGTCATGCAACAAACACAGCTTGTCATAAATACAACTGTGCCATACTCCTTCGCCATAAACAAAGCCCTGTTCTGGCCACAGTCATGCCATAAGCACACGGCACTCACATCACCGAAACTCATCTGTACGAGCATTATCGTATTAGTGTGAACCATTGTGTGTGTGTGTGTGTGTCAAACGAGAATCTCGGAAACTACTTTACCGATCTGTAGTGATGATGGATGGTGTTATATGTATAATGAGACAAAACTCACAAGAAGAGGATTACATATAGCATAGGTAAAATATTTATAGTAAGAAAAATGTAAAGAGAGGAAGGGTTTGGCAGCGTGGCCAGGATGTTATTTACACTGTCAACACACTTATCTTATACGTCAATACACATATCTATTCTTCTTAAGGGACAACTTCTCAAACACCACTTCGATACAACTATTTATTAATTCACTCAATGACATGGACACGTTAATATCATTACTATATCGGGGTACTAACACATTATGTTACGTTACTCGTTACCCGACACTGACTCTCGGACACAACATGAATGAATACACTTCCCACAGTAGGTAACTCGCCCTAGGAATCGTTCTAACAAAGATTCACGTGTACCCTGACGTAGGCCCAGTGGGTGCTGGCTGGGCTCTCTCATATGCGAGACTGCTTAGCTGGTGAGGCGGGAGTCTGGTTGGGAGCCTCCCTCCCGACCTGGGGAGGGGACGAGCGTGATTCTGTGCGAGTGGACAGACTGACGACCCGAACGGGAGAGAATAAGGAATGACCAGAATGACCTCTCTGACCAATCACTCTGAATAATCCCGTGGACGAGACTGCAGGGCCTTTATATGAGGGAGGAACAGCTGGCGTCTTAACCTCTGCCAATCAACACTAAACTGGTTAGATCTGGACAGCTGTGTTCAGGTGTGGTCATGCTGGGTGTGGTTGCAGGTTAAGTCACTTGCTAACTCAAGTAATTAGTGGACGGGGTCAGGTCCCTTGGCTCTTGACCCAGGGTGTGTCAACATGGAATGTTGGGGTACCAGGAGGTCTCTACATTCACTGTTATATGTGTTCTAATTCTCTGGGCTGTAAGCTATGGTCTGATAATCACTCATTACACCTCCCGCCAAGACCAAAGCTTCCATCACAGAGAACTGATGACACATATAGACAGGAATATCATGTGTAGTATCTAAGATAGTCCCTGGGGCGATAATACAGTCTCACATTTACAAACAATAATATCATAGGTGTATGCTTTTCTACTGGCGCTAGTTTGATCTATAGTGATGATGGATGGTGTTATATGTAGTGATGATGGGTGGTGTTATATGTAGCGATGATGGATGGTGTTATATGTAGTGATGATGGGTGGTGTTATATGTAGTGATGATCAGACAATCTATCTATATAAAACAAAGAAGTCTGTCTGTTTGTGTGTGTGTGTGTCTGCACGAGAATCACAGAAACTACTTTACCAATCTGTAGTGATGATGGATGGTGTTATATGTAGTGATGATGGATATTGTTATATGTAGTGATGATGGGTAGTGTTTGTGTAGTGATGATGGATGGTGTTTTATGTAGTGATGATGGATGATGTTATATGTAGTGATGATGGATGGTGTTATATGTAGTGATGATAGATGATGTTATATGTAGTGATGATGGATATTGTTATATGTAGTGATGATGGGTAGTGTTATATGTAGTGGTGATGGATGGTGTTATATGTAGTGATGATGGATGGTGTTTTATGTAGTGATGATTAGACAATAAGATAATAACAGTTTAATTCTAAGAAAATATACTTTGCTGTACCGTTGTAATGAAAAACATGGTGGAACTTACATACACCGTTAATGAACTATTGATGGAAGAAGAAGTTTTGGGGACTGAACAGTGAGACAATGTGGAGCCTCCCGGAGGGTGGCGTCCTACCGTCGCCTAGCGGATGAGCCGCCCAGAGGGCGGCGATTCTGCTAATATATATATATATATATATATATATATATATATATATATATATATATATATATATATATATATATATATGCATCATCATAGGCACGCACATATTGAAACACGTAAAAACATGGTCATAAATATAACGAAAGGCAACACACACACACACACACAGTAATGTATATAATGGCGGACACTTCCGTACAGCGGCAGTAATGGAGTGTTGCCTCAGGTGTGTTGATGGACCTGTCCAGCCTGAGCCACGCCCACACTGTACCTGCTGACCACGCCCACACTGTACCTACTGACTATGCCTACACTGTACCGCACCTGCTGACCACGCCCACACTGTACCTACTGACCACGCCCACACTGTACCTAATGACCACGCCCACACTGTACCTGCTGACCATGCCCACACTGTACCTACTGACCACGCCTACACTGTACCGCATCTGCTGACCACGCCCACACTGTACCTACTGACCACGCCCACACTGTACCTACTGACCACGCCTACACTGTACCGCCTCTGCTGACCACGCCCACACTGTAGCTACTGACCACGCCCACACTGTACCTACTGACCACGCCCACACTGTACCTGCTGACCACGCTCACACTTACCTGCTGACCACGCCACGCCCATGCTGTACCTCCTGACTATACCCACACTGTACCTCCTGATTAAGCCACGCCCACACTGTACCTGCTGACCACGCCCACACTGTACCTACTGACCACGCCCACACTGTACCTGCTGACCACACCCACACTGTACCTGCTGACCACACCCACACTGTACCTACTGACCACGCCCACACTGTACCTGCTGACCACACCCACACTGTACCTGCTGACCACGCCCACACTGTACCTGCTGACCACACCCATTTTGACCATATTATCCGTAACTCAGTCTTCTTCAAGCCACATATAGCGTCAAGTCACTGATATCCTGAAGGCAGCAAAAACTATATGAAAATGGACGAGTTGACGGTTCTGGGTAGACACAGGAAATACACTCTGCCACGTTCGTAGAGTGATACAGTATATATAATATGAAATAAAAGTTTAAAGTCCTGCTATAATAGTGAAGATAAGTTTATTTCTCTAGAAACAGGGCCGCCATTTGCAAGACGTCACCTGTTTACCAGCAGACGACGCTCTCTATCAACGTCACAGCTGCACTTAGAGCCTAACAAAGGATGGCCTCTTCAGACCCCAAATGACACGTTCAGGTTAGTTTTATGGTTTTTTTTTTTATGGTCTAAGTCATGGACATTTCGTAAGCGAAGAAATGTGCCGTGAAGAGCAGCTTCAAACATACTCGTAGGATGGATATGTGAGGGATTGGGGTTGAGCGTAAATGGGACTGCCCAGTATGGGCCAATAGGCCCGCTGCAGTTTCCTCCATTCTTATGTTCTTATGGACACAAAAAACTCCCATGTTCACACCAGCTCAGCTGTCATGTATTCTTACCTGGTAAACTTTCTCTTTTTTTTCCAGTGCATTTACAGAGTATATCAGTACTAGATGGAGAGACGAGTCAGTTTAAAAGTACTGACATTGTCTGGGTTTTTTTTGAGAATGCCTGATGTTGGGTAAATATAACAACATAGTGAGTGCTGTTATTGTTGTGATGATTCGCTGGGATATATCATCATTTATAATAATTAATATGTAAAATTTTATGTTAACTACCATAAGTGTTTGAATGCTATATTGGCTATATTGGGTAAATTTTAAGTTTTGGTCATTTCTATCGGAAATCACTAGCTTTGAGTCACTACCCCTCCCCCCCCTTACCGATGTATGCTAAGCTACAACTCATCATGCCCTAACCTAACCTAACTTAATGTTTTGCGATAGAAATCCTGTAGAGATAATGTGTCTTATTGTTTAAAGTACTTAATCTCATAGTTAGATTCTTAAGGTTCCCCAGATGACCAAAACCAAAATAATACAAATATATTGTTTGGAATGTTAATACTATGAAATTTGTAGTAGGGGCAGCTAATATCCATTCGATTAGTTAATGTGCTTAGTAATATTTATATATTCAATATAGCATTACTGTGTTGCACAGTAAGGCACAATAATTATCTAATAATATATATATACAGAGCCGACCAGCCGAGAAGGTTGGACAACTGCTTCCAGGGTTCATCAAGGCAGATGAAAGAAATTTACCCAAAGTAGATGTGTTTATGATAGTAGAGTATTATCAAGAACTCCGCCATCCAGCTATGAAGCACGTTAAATTACATCTGTCATCTGATCATCTCAGCCCATTCCCTGGTCATGGTCGTCCTTAGTCCTTCCACAACATTAAATATAAACATCAGTGACGAAAACTTACACTTTCCAGACATGAAAAAGAGAACAGTGATGAAAACTTCCATGTTGAAGTTATCGGTCTTTGCATCATTTAGGCAGCCAGCAAGTAAATACACACGATGATACTTCAGCAGTAATTTATTTTAACCTAAAAATAAGGTATGACTGTGTATATCAACTTAATACTCACATCCAAATGATCTTCACGATAGTAGGTGCAGGATTCTGACATGGGGAACTGTCGTCGAGCAGCAAGTCACCATCTCTTCCTTATCTTCTTATGTTTCGGTACTGTGATGAATATTTTACCTGGTGAGGATCAGTCTGTACTCTTGCACATTGGGACGAAGCACCAACGACTCTTTGTCCTTTCCTTGAACATTGTATATGGCCACAAGTCCTATATTTCTACTGGTAGCAACATATACACCACAGCTGGCTGTCTCCAGTCTCCCACTCGGCGACTCCAGCCAACCTGTGACGTCACAAACAATCACGGAGCTATTCGCAGTCACGTGAGTTTTTAGCTACTTTAACCCTTATTTTTTGCACTCTTTGGCCCAATTTATTTAAAAATATGATGTTAGAAGAGTGTAAGTTCTCACCTCGTTATGCGCTTAAAGACCTTTGTCGTTGAAGCGCAGTAACAACATTATAACACGCTCTAAGAGGCTAAGATGGGATGTTCTTCCCCTGAGAAATGTTTGTATCAGGGAAAGGCGACCTCATATCCTTTGCCTAAGCCTCTGAAGTCAATGAATAACATTGGTCGATTTCATCTTGACCCGTCTGAAAGCATAGAGAGCAGATTGTACTTCTCCCAGCCTCATCATCTTTTCAATTCTGTGTGACGTTCATATTGTCCTTTTCTTTATTTAAAATATTCTCATTACTTTTATGTTCACCACCACGATATTTTAGAGCCTTAGTTTTATTCGCCTGCACGATTAATAATTCCGATACTTGGAATCCTGCTCAAAGAGATCATGGAGGCTATGTGTCACTTTATCTAGAGAGAGGGGGCTTACTGCAGGACACGAGGGATGAATTCATATCTTTAGATGAGAAATTACGAACACTTATGAAAATATTTGGTAGTCCGTTACTGAGAGGAATTTCTTGACAATTCAAGACCGTTCCCGTCTCCAGGAGCAGTAAGGGTTCTAGTAAGCGAAACGACAATTTAGATTCTTAATTTTTTGAGTGTGTAGTAAAAAAAATACCCAAAACAATATTGAAAGTGACATTGTGTTAATTACTGTGAGAACTTAGTCAGTGTTATGTGTAACTACTGTGGTAATTCCTGTTTTTATGATTTCTCGTAAGTCGATGATACAAACTTGTGAGATGAATGATAATTTTTCTCGATTTTTTCTCCACTCTCCACAAAGGACTGACAAATAAAAGTAGACAGAACATAACTAAGCACCTAGGCATTCATTTGTGTATGTATCTTACGTCCCACGACAATAAAGTTTGTTTGTACTTGTAAGGGCGGAAACGATCCTCCGGCTGGTTACCACTGCTAACTCGCTTGTTTGCTGGTGCAGACGACACTTGGGCGGTTGGACAGAGGTGAGAACGGCAGCGACTATCTGATTCACGGGCAGATTCAACTCAACCGCCATACAGACAGTATATAGCTACCCTGCTGTCCGTCAAATTCTGGCTGTGATCTCATCATAGGTCCTGGACTCGTGGGCTGTGTTCCCAGACCTTCACCTATCAACTGCCAACTCTCTGGTCATCTACCACTACCGCATACCACGACCGTCAGTTCCTCACATTCCGTCTGTGCCCCGGTGTTCTCCTGCCTTTTCAAGACGTCGCTGAGTGTGGAGTGAATGGACGCTTCCCTACCCTGAGTGTGCATCACCGTGTTCCAGAACTTCCCCCAGAGCCACTGCCGTAGGAAATATTTGTTCATGGTTTGATTCTACAATTGTTTGATTCCATTAATTGCTTACTCCCCTTTATTGTTCGATTCTATCAATTGTTGACTCCATTTAATTGTTTGAATCCATTAATTGCTGACTCCCATTATTTGTTTGACTCCGTAATTATTTGATGTTTGTTGAGTGGCGTCAGAGTTTTGTGTTATATTTTTATAGTAAAGAGATGCCAATCTCAAACGGTTGTTTGTTATTCCTCGGAAAACCATGGTCCTTGACTTTCCTTTATTAAGATCCTGATTAGCCTGGTAAGGGATTTCTATCCTTAAGTCCCAGGCCTTTACAGTACTGTTGCTAAAGCATGGTAAGATTTGATTGATTCTTAATGGAATAGAAATGACTGGGTAGTTCTAGGATCCAGTAATGCCACCTTACTTGAAGAGTGATGCGACCTATGCACGCACTTTGTCTTTGTAAATTGCATCTTCACAACAGTTGATTAAATCTAAAAGCTGATATTATTTTTTAAAACTCTACTCCTGGAAATTGACATTTAACGGCATTTATGGTGAGTTAAGGAGAGCAAGGGACAAGGTGGATGAACACATTTGAACCTTTTGTATCAAGACTTAATGCATCAGCTAACTGTGTCCAAAACACCGGCTATCTAAACTTTCTATTACAGTACGTGTCCGGGCTAGTATAAAGGATAATTGGCATATAAAGTAATCTTGATGAGACCGGTGGAAATAAGGCGGGAATAAGCAATCTGTTAACGTTAATAACATACCATAAGACCAGCTTCCGGTTGTTAAGTATTGATGATAAAACCAAAAAACCTGATCATAATATCAATCCAACTAATATTCTGTGTTCCTCCACGGGGAGAAAGTTGTCCCCAAGACAGCTCACCAACAGTGTAGTAAAGGGAATCATTGTTATACATCCTGTAATCAAGTGTCATAGTCGAGGAGACAATATTTTCACCTCTATAAGATGACTACATCCTCAGATATAACAGTAACCTAACCTAACCTAACCTATTGATACTGAAACCGTTTATTTAGCCAGAAGAACACAGATACAGAGTCGATAATAATAAAAATATTAACATGGCTGAGCCAGTTGAGAACCTAAGCTCTCTTGCATGCACCTGATATATACTGTACATTTAGCTCCAGGAAGTATTATATAACATTTAGTATCATCTAGAATAATACTCTTAACATGGTGGTAATAAGAACATGTTATCACGGTTATCACTTCGATATTTTTTTTTTTTTTTACATTTACATTTACATTATAAGTATATACATACTTTACAGTGGAGTTGATAAACATAAATACGATAAAGGAGGGAAACAATACAACATGGGTTGTATTAGGTGGAACAAGAGGACAGAGTTGTCAGTAACATGTATAGTCGGCAAATATATATATTGCAATGGTAATTTCTATCTATCAACAAGACAATTTCTGATGAAACGGTTTGGATGGTTCAATAAAACCAGGAATGTAAAGTAGGTTTTACAAAAAATATTAATACTTAGACTAAAGATATTTTTTTAAGAGATGATTTAAAGGAAGGGACCGTAGTCTTTGCTCGGATGGGTGGGGGTAAGTTGTTCCACACCTTCACACCATGATATTTTTATGGAGGTCTGGGACTGAGAGGAGCGCATGGAGGGTGGTCTTAGTGGCTCTGGGTGCCTTAAGTTGTATCTCTGATTATTCCGGAAGTGGAAATAAATATTGTAAATCAGTGATTGATAGATTTGTAAACAAAGAGGGCAGAGCAGTAGGTGTTAATATCCTCGAATTTTAACATTTTAGATTTAGCAACTAGTTCGTTAATGTGATCAGGGTAAAGGCAGAAGGTGATAATGCCTCTGCTGGCTTTGGACAGAATACAAATGCATATACCAATAAGCTTAATGGTTCAGAATATTCAAGATTCTAGGAGGATGCCCACAATCCATTGATTGTAACTTCCTGTAGTGGAAACCACCATAACCCTGTGATAATGGCCTATACGGTTTTTTTTATTTTTTTATGTTTTATGCGGCCTCCAGCCTCCCCCAATAGCCACACCTTCACCGCCACTCTATTTCCTTAAAATTAAATATCCTAATACAAAAGTAGCTACCCTAGCTGTGTTGAGTTAGTTGAGCCGCAGATCTATGCGGCACTCGTGAGTGTTGCCTCATAGTCAATGTCTGCGGCCGTTGTCTGCTTTGTGGCTGAAGATCTCGTTGTACTGAGGCAAAGCAATGCAGACCTAAGCAGCAAAACGGACAGTCTGCATCTCAATCATACTTTAACGTAACTTCTGGGCTGCTGGTCCTATTCGGATAACACCTCCGTGAGTGCTGCATAGAAACATCTTGCACTTTGCCCCATCCCACCAGAGGTTGTGAACACCAGAGTAGTGAAGCTGCCTTGATCAACATTTTGATTTCTCTCCCCATTTGCCTTTTTCTTGTCATTCTCGTCCTTCCTGTATGCAGCATCAAGAGCTAGGTTACGGTGACATGTGGCCATGGGATCGAAAATCCTTATGTCAAAGAAGGCTCGCTGTTCCCCCGTCCAGAATCCTCGAGCTCTGACGTCCACACGGGCTTCGTTGGATGTGTTTGAAGTCCTGTGATGGAAATTCTCACCATCCAATGGAAGGAGGGTCGGTTCCACCGTGACATCATGGCAGATTTCCTTCAACATATTTGCTGTGAGATCCCTTACTTTGTCATGCCTCGTGCATACGAAGCCCTCTTTCTTGCACACCATGGTGTAGTCGATGTCGTAAGATGAGCCACACACGCATTGGGCGGGCAGACCTTCTACTGGCCAACCATACCTTGGAGGAATGGCATCTGTAAACTCTTGTTTAAGGCTGAAACCTTTTGCCCTTATCGGTAGCGTTGTGAGCCAGTTCGAGGCGCCCACCTCCTGCGCTATAGCTGCTTTTTTTTTCAAATTCACTGACAATTTCAACATCAGTTGTTGAAGTTTGTCAATTTGGGTGTGCTGCCGTTCTGTCGTAATGGACTGTCGACTCTAGTTTAATTCGTTGGTATCCACCTGACTTGCTGCATTCTGAGTTATTATGCTCTCAGTGAGGGCTGGCGTGAGCTTGACAGAGTTCTGATGTTCGGTGGCATCAAGCTCCTCTGGACTAGTCGATCCATTCCTCCCAGTCTCGGTGGTAGTGCAAGGAGTGGCCCTTCTGCTGGGGTTAAATAAGGGTTCCTCACTAGTATTGGGATAAAGGCCACCTTGATGGCTTCTTCCAAAGGGAAGAGTTGGGTCCATTATCGGGGATAGTGCGCATCAGGTAATTCCAGCGTTGCTTGACTCCTTAGGTTAATGCCACATAAGTTGCATGTTACTCCAGACATATTTGGCCCTTGAACTAATGAGTCATTAATGTAATATTACCTTTTACCTCATATTTGAGCGAGAGACAGCATTGTTAATAAAAGAAACAACGTGAATTATGACAGCGATAGATGACACAAGAATAGCAGATGGTGGTTGTGTTAGATAATTTTTAGATAGTCCGATTGTCTTTGTTTGTTTAGTTTTCGTATTGTTGTTGCCTGTTGGGATCTGGGGAGACTTTTAACTATATTCTAAACCAGTTTCTAAATCCCCAACTCGTAACAAGATAGTCCTTTGTAGCACAAGTCAGCCGTCGGCCAGTCGGGAATTTCCCTTGAAGTGATATACCACTTGGGGGATAAACAGTTACCAGATGATTATGATCTTTTGTACAACAGGCATATGTATCTATGAACAGTGGTCATAGTTATTCATATAGCCGCCCAGTCTATTTTATTAAACCCCAGGTCATGCCTCAGTAGGTACCGTACTTTAGACACTGGGAGGGAATTTGTTTTGCTTAAACCGCTGGAGTAGTTGAGTAAAGCTCATTTATTATGTACAAGTATGTAATGAATATAAAAATAAGAACTTGACAAACACAGACTGTATGCCGATATGATAAACAACAATAAATACAGTTAGCATTACATTTTTGTTTTTAATAATCGCCTTCATACACATTCCCGGTTGATAATGTCTATATAATTATTTGATATTGCAGAGTGTCGTAAACCAGGCGATACAAACAGCTGATGTAATGTGTTGTTAGTGAGATAACTGATGACACAATTGACTACTTCATTCATTCTTAGCAATGACGTGATTAACGGATTAGCGCCATCATATCGAAAACTAGAATTGTCTTGCTTGCCACAACTGGAACTTGATTTTATCTTTCTGTGGAAACAGTCGTAAATATCAAGTTAATTTCCGCATTTTCTCGTTATTCAGTTTGCTCTCCTTTACATTTAGCATTCTGTGCATAATCCGACTATTTACTACAGTCATGTCAATCACTGTCGTCAGTAAGCACTAGCAGTAATTAGTCCTGTAAATCAACCTTGTTCATTCTTAAGTTACATGACCTAGCCCCATGTGGTTGTTCCATATCAATATTCTCTTCTTTACTGTGTTGTATCGTTGAGCATCGGCAAGTGTCTCAGTGTTATTGTTAACATTCCATCTTACCGCCAGTATATCATCATTTGGTCGTAGTGGCCAAGATGAAGGGAGAAAGAATGGTAAGCGTGTTAAAGAACAAGAAAGAAAAGGGAGAAATAGGATGAGGGTGAGGGATGACGAGTAGGTGGTCACTGATCTTCCACCCTGATTATCTCAGTTCATTGATGCAGACACATAATCATTATTCATAGATCGCGTGTGGTTGTGGATGTAACACACATTCCTACACAGTCGCTCTATCGGCCCCTCATTTCCTCGTCTTCTCATCCTCTTCTTTTTTCTTCCTCCTCCTCCCCCTCTATTTTCATCCTCCTTTCCTCCTCTCCTTCTCTTTCTCTTCCTCCCTCCCACTCTCCTTCTCCCAACAGAATTTGTTAATCTTCACCCCTAATGCTTAATAAAGACAGGATTAAAAGATTAAGTGAGGAACGCTTTACGGTGGAGGCAGTAGCAAGTATAGTGTGTGGGGGGAGGGGGAGACTGAGCCACCATCGCTGCCGACTGAGTCTCAAAGATCCAGGTTTCGGAGTTATCCAGGCCTTTGAGCCTCAGTGATCCAAACTTCAAAGTCTCAGAGATCCAAACTCTAGAGTATCAAGAATTCAGACGCTGAAGTCTCAAAAATCTCAAGTACCCAGTCTTGTGGATTCAGGCTGTGCAGTCTCAATGTCCTAGACTTCGAAGTCCCAAGGATCCAAGAGGCTCTAGTGTCTCAAAGTTACAGTCACCAGAGACACAGAGGTCTAAGCTCTAGGGTATTAGATTCGTGATCTCAGGGTCTTAAAACTCGTAAATCTTAAATCTTAAATTGTGGCAATGATGGTTGTGGATGTGGCAGTAGTCTCTCTCTCTCTCTCTCTCTCTCTCTCTCTCTCTCTCTCTCTCTCTCTCTCTCTCTCTCTCCGCGGATACCTTCAGTGAACCATATCTCATGGTTCCATCTCTTCTCACCTCTCTTGTTCCCCCTCACTATTCAATCGTATCACAGCTTCCATCAGCTATACTTTTCGTCCATTTATTCTTTCCTATCAACCAAAAGTTCACGAAAAGCTTCATCCATTTATATACTATTGTTTCTCTTACCCTTATCATTGTTTGTGTGTTTCAGTATCACTAAAGTTCCCTCACATTCATCTATATCTTATGGTTCCCAGCTATCTCATCTCGCATAACCCTCAACTTACCATTTCTCAGCTAGATTTCCTCATCATGCTCCTCTCGTATCTGATGCCATCCTCTCACCTTACATGCTTCTCCTGCCCAAAGTCTCCATGGTTCATTATACAATTTAATGATGACACGTATCTCTTCATATCTTCTTTTACTCATGGTTCCTTATTGTCTAATTCCACCCAGCATGGTGTTCTTGTGGCTTTCAAGGATAACTAATGGGGTAGTTTGGTCGTATTATCAGCATCATTGTCCCTGGTACAGAGGTTGTTATTGGTCAGGTCTTGTCACCACTACGGTCTACACACCTGAGAATAGAATTTCCCGTGAATGTTGTGTCTGACAGCCAGCGAGAATATATAGCAAGAGATACGAGTTAATGATAGGGATTTAGAAGGTGGGATGGCTGTAAATCCTTGAAGATTACTGAAGCTGACACAAACTGCTGTCTTTGAGAGTAATTAATGTATGTTCCGAGTACGTCACTGTTGAGGAGTGAGGAAGAATAATGAAAGCGGGATTGAATGCATAAACATAAACACTAAAAATAGAAAACGATATGTAAATATGAAATTACAGGAGATAATTGTAGCCAGTTACTATTTCTCGTTTTGTTAATAATATGGTTGAGTAACACGGTGGTGACAGGCTGTGTATTGTGTTTAATATAGTTGTGAGTAACATGGTGGGTTAGGTTGTGGTTGGGTGTCAGAGGGTGGCAGGCGGGGAGGTGACAGCTTTATGAAGGCACACGATGTATTGTTCTGCTCCGCTGACATTATTAATCTCACTTTGTATCACAATGCCTCGCTCTCTGCCAATAACGTTTTCACTAGTTAATGGGAGTAACGATGGTCCTCCCACCCTTGTTTAGCCAGAGCGGTGTTGACTGAGGCTGCGGGTGTGACTGCTGTACATGTCTGGCCTCGTCTGATCTGGTGTGAGCAAGCTGGAAGACTGATTTGGTTTAGGCTGATCTTCGTAAAGGGTGACTACGGTGGTCGAGCGCATTCTGGTTGGTGCAATATGCTGCTAGTAAGGTCGGGTTGGTGTGGCAGGCTGCTAGTAAGATCAGATTGGTATGAGAGTCTGCTAGTAAGGTCGGGTTGGTGTGACAGGCTGCTAGTAAGATCAGGTTGGTGTGGCAGGCTGCTAGTAAGATCAGATTGGTATGAGAGGCTGCTAGTAAGGTCGGGTTGGTGTGACAGGCTGCTCGTAAGGTCAGGTTGGTGTGGCAGGCTGCTAGTAAGATTAGATTGGTATGAGAGGCTGCTAGTAAGGTCAGGTTGGTGCGGCAATCTGCTAGTAAGGTCAGGTTGCTGCGACAGGCTGCTAGTAACATCTGGTTAGTGTGATAAGCTGTGTATTGCGGGTTTGTGGTGATGTCTGGATGATGTAACAAGTTGGTATTGAGGTGCGGCTGATGTGACTTAAATTACCGAATAATACTACTTAAGAGATCAGAATATTTGACGACTTAACACTAACCCAAATATTACGGCTGAAAAGCATCATTAATTCTCAAACATCCTTTCGAATTTACTTCTTTAATTACTGAAGGATAACTCGTAAGTTACTTCCAATTCTATCATGTTAACCTAACTGTTCAGGATATACAGACATCGGTGAGACAGATGGACAATACAACACTGATCATGAAAAATCCCACATTACTAGAACTTTTCCGGTTACATGTAAAAGTTTCCGAGTTTAAACATTCTTTCATCCTCGGAGACCCGGGAAAAAAACTTCGAGAGTTTCAGGAAGTTTTCATAAAGATTTCCAGAAAATGTGCCTGATATTTAACCTCGGAATTTGCTCCAAGGCCTGGAATCAAATTGTTTAAGAGTTTTTCGTTGTTTTCTAAAAAAAAAATGCACGATTTTCAACCTTGAAGACTCGTTCACAGACCCAGAATATTGAAAATTTTCCCGGAAAAACTCCGAGCCAATCTCAATTCTGAGTAAGTATTAGCGAATTCTGGGTTATGAAGATATTACTGTACTGTAATTATGGCCTGGTGGTATTATTGTACATGGGAGGTGGGTTTAGGAAATTTCAAGAGTGCTGAGTACTGAATAAATTCCCAATACACTTCTAAACAAAGACCAAAATCCAAGATTTAGAGTTTCATTCTACGAAGACATGTTCAATCTAAACTAACCCAACCAAACTTTACCTAACCTAACTTTACCTAAACTAACCTGACCTAACCTAAGCTGTCTTAACCCAATTATCTTGTAGACCGCACACTATAGTAACACCAGAATTTCTTGCCTCGTCCTTCTTGAACTCTTGGCACATGTGACTCAACTCGGTCAAGAAGTTCATGGATACATTCCTTGGACAGCCTCTACCTCTTGATGAACTCCTCAGAGATAAGCAAAAGGATTTTGATAGTCTCTAATAACACTCCCCACAGCATCAGCTGGCTCTGCACACCAGAATGCTATAATGCCAATCTGAAAAAATATAACAAAAAAGTCTAATATCTCTTATCTGTATATTGCGGTAACTATTGTATATTAGGTAAATCGCTTTTGATAATAGTTTACAAGCTTGTTGCATAGCTATTACAGAGAATTTCCTTAAGAAATTTGTCCATAGTATATTCATTTTTTGTTTACTGTTGTTTATATGACTGACACGATTTAAATTGAGTGACTGAAAGCATTATTAATCATTTTTTCTAACCCTGAGTTCGAACATTTCATCTAAAAGAATATGTCACGTAACCTAATCTAAACTTACAAACTTTGGTACTTGTAGTACATAACACAACCGGAACAACAACAACCCAAACAGTGAAATATATAGCAGGATAATTTTTTTCCAAGGTAATGTACCTGATACATTTGGCTCAGCTTCTTTCCTATATAATATATTGGCGAATTGGCAATGGCATTTCATCTCTCTATCACAAACAAAAGTGCGTTACTTACCATACTTGAAGCTATAAGAGGATGATTGTAGGAATGCAATGCCTGATAACATTGGAGAAGGGCGATGGGGAGATGAAAAAATCTTCGGAGTTGAAGGTAAAACATCACGGGGGTACACGGAGGTCTCTTAAAAATATATACATTTCTGTCGGACCCGGTTATTGGGACACTCAATATTTGTTCTCCTTAGTATATCACCTTAATTTGCATATATTGTATTTCAGAGACGTTTTCTATTCATATATAACTAGTTTGAACATTCGGGACAAATCTTTCGGGTGCCTACCCACACCCGAGGATTTATCCCGAACTTTCCAATAATATTGTCGGACTACCAAATGGTAACCCGACAAAATCTGGTTTTAAAAAAATTAATTATGGCTCGGCGGGCGCTTTCGGGTTACTAATAAGTAACCCGAACGTTTAAAAAAATGGCTGAGAGGGAGAGAGAATAACTGGGGAATAATGGAGTAACCGATGATAGCTGGGAACAGGGATACCAGGCAGTGGGTCATGTTATTACTAATGGCTCACTTTATGATTGTATAATACCAAAGATGCATGACACTGTTTTACTCAGCACAAGGGAATTGAGAACTAATCATAACGGTTCTTCGTTACTCAAAATGAACAGTTGCACTTTCAAAACAATAACCTATCTTCCTAACTAGCTAAACATAGGTCACATGAATCACAATACATTTCGTGAAACGGATAAAACCTTAAGTGTACTCACTGGAGATATATCCTGCCATGTTGAGGGAGCCGACAATACGACCCGTCTACCCTTCACTACTTCTAGCCCAACCTTTTTGTACTCGCGACCCCTTTCTCAAAACCCCCGAAACACACGCGACCCCCCTGCCATCAGCCGCGAACACTAATAGCCTAACCGTAATACATCTAAAAGAGTGAGCGAAAACTATAGCCTACTCCACCGGCACAACCTTATGTTGTGTGTTCTAGGTTACTGGCGTATCAGCGAAATGAAAGTTTTGGTAATGTTCCTGCCGATGTACCAAGTTCTTCTCCCAAGGCTACCAAGTTCTCCCAAGGCTTCTCGACCCCCTAGCCAACCCCCCGCAACCCCCTTGGGGGTCGCAACCCACAGGTTAGGAACCCCTGAATCTAGCTAGACTGTGTGTTTGAAACTCAGTCCTTGCCTTGCTGGGGCGTGACCTCAGCCTCCAGCCAATCAGCACAGTTAGGCCCATGACGCTTCACTCACACGCCACTGTGATTGGCTCACGATTGGCGGGAAACACTCATGATATTAATACATACCTTACAACTATTCCTTGACACAGAACAAGGAGTGATGCGATGGAAGCATTCAAGTTAAGAGAGGATTAAATAAAGGTGATATAGATAAGTTCTCTATGGTATTAAACCATATAAAAACCCGCAACAGTGGACTAACATCAAGTAAATATAGACTTAGGAAGGACATAGGTAAACACATATAAAATTGTGGATGAGTGGAACAAATTATCATCATTAACGCAGTCATGTTTGGACAGATACAGGAGTGATAATGGATGAATTTAAGCAGATGTCGCCCTACGTGGGTCAACACTACAACAGTTTCCTTTAATTCTCAAGTTCTTATCGTCTTATGAGCACCTCAAAGCCAAAGCTGTATAGACAACAAGACATAAACCCTAAGGAGTGGTGTGGGTGTCAGCCAGCGTGCACCAAGGGAAACATGTTACTCAACAGGGGAGGATCTAAATCTCTAAAATAATTAGGAATCTACGAGCTAGATTATACTAGAATTAGCTGCCCCTTAATTATGACAGCCAATTTAGACGGGGCTTTGAGAACCATCTGGCGTCGCCCGTAACGATGGGTGTAACGCACATAACTGAACTAATGGTGGAGCAGCTGTAGTACTTGTTCTCACTTCAGACCTTCCACGATTGCTATTGATATATGAAATAGGGCGAGTGTGACTTCCATCCTCATTTTGTGTATCATGCTACCAAGAGCACAGTTGTTAGAATCAGTTAACATAAATATTATCTTGATATAATCTGGAAAGCGAGATAACATGCCTCTTAAAGTAATTGGATGCGGGAAAGGATGGCCTGTAGCTGCCTTTTCAGCCTGAGGTTTCTTACCATCAGAATTAATGACTTAGGTCAAGTATGTCACTTATCGTTAAAAAACCTTTAACAAACGCTAGGTGTCCCATCCTAATTACAATGGTACTATCTAGGTTAAACTAATTAAAACTGGAAGTTACTGGCAGCATCTTTTAACACAAACAAAAGTGATTGTAAACTCAAAATGAGAATTAGGTGAACTAAACTTGTTTTTATGAACTCTGTCAGCAGCTATTGTTAATTGGATAATATTTCTGGAGTAAATCTATGCTAGAAAAATCGTCCCCTGGACTCAATCATTACAAAACTGAGTGTGGCGGCGTACAACCACGTGTTCCCTCCACAATCCCCGCAGTGTGGCGACATACAACCATGTGTTCCCTCCACATTAACCGCAGTGTGGCGACGTAGTCTAGTCAAATTATGATTTTTAGCGGAAAAAAATTATAAAGAAATACAATTTTCCACACATACTCCTGAAAGTTATGTAAATAACGATCAATAGAGTTCCCCCCGTCCGACTAAAGCAACCCCCTTTTTTGTGGAGGGGGGGGGGGGGGCTTTTACGACATTTTTTCTATTGTTTGGAAAACGGCGCATCGGATGAAAAAAGTTTATAGAAAAAAAATATATTGGAAATAAAATTCTGCACAAGATTATATATTTGCATTTTTTCCCTAGGAGTTAAAGTTTTGCTTAAACCAGACCGGAAGTGGAAGGCGAGTTAGAGAGTAGATCAAGATATTTCCGCCTCGTGCTCAGTTTGCCATCAATAACTCTCAAATGACTAATTACTTATTAAAAATGAACATAAATGAGATTGTAAAGGAGGAAGAACTCTAACTGGGTAAATGAGATATAAGTTTTATGATGTTTTATATGTTTTCTGATTCATCCTTATATAACGGATACTCATTTACACACCACCCACGAGGTCCAGTCCTTGGTGCGTCTTTCTTTTTCGAGTGGTGGGTGTCCCCAGTAGTCATAATCCACTCATTTCTTGCTTGAGACGTTTTCATTAAAGGGCAGTAATTTTCTCATCCTCTGATAAAATGAGGTCATCTGTTGGATTCTCTATGGATGTGGAATTTAGGCAGGCTTGACCACCGCATTTAGTGCACATTGCAAAACAGCATAAGCCAGGTTTTGCACAACCACACCGCTTCCCACACCCTAATTTGCAACCACATGAAATAACTTTTAAGACATTTACTGGCGCTGGTGTCTCAGTTGTATACATAGGTGACAGAGAATCTTGATTTTTTTTCTATCCCACAACTCCGGCTGTAGTGTTTCTCCTCGCCACGTTTGAATTTGGTGACAAACACGATAACTGTGTTGCCGAACTGCTGCAGAAGTGGGTGGAAGATCTGATGAGAATACAGCATTATTTGAGTGACTCACAGATCTGTTAAATGATATAAATCTTAAATGATTGAGATTTGTTTCACTGCTTGGAGCTTTATAGAGAGTATGAATGAACCGTTTTCCAGCAGCTGCTACTTCGTCATGAGTTGACTGAGAATTGTTGAATACCGACGCAATATCTTGAAAATAATCATCCTTGTTGAGAAGACTGACAGTTTTCATTTTTCCGAGTCCATAAAACGAAGACGTTGTATCATAGTCGCTGAAAGCATGAGCAAACAAAATTGAGTTTCTGATGTTTTTTTTTAAATGCTGGAGCACTGTATGTCTTGAGAACTATTAACCTTTCTGGCATTCCTCAGTCATCAAAACACAAACACAATTTTTCAAATGCAGAAGCAATGTGTTCATCCTGTGGCCGTCCTCGTTTTATAGTGATGGTCGGTTGCAGGCAAATTTTGAGTAACTTTTTCATGATAAGGCGCTTCTCCTGCTACAAGGCACATGACGCTGTTAACTCTCGATACTTTCTCACCCCATTCGTCTTTCCTTTGCTCAGCATCCTCCAGTATTTTGTTTTTCATAGTCAGAGTACGAACTTCCTACATAAATTAGCGTTTATCCACATTTTTTTTCCGTTCTGTAGCAATATTACATTTTTCACCACAGAACAAACAATTGTTTTTGAAATAAAATTCTTCTTCTAACCGCAAAGTACACTCTTTGTTTTAAGGCTTCTGTTTTTGTTTTGTTTTTTTAATCTCTGGCTATATTTTTCTCCTTAATGTAATTACGTCTGCAAACTTTATGCATTTCAATTGTATCCACTTTCTTTAACTTCTCAAAATTACCGAGTTTTCGGATTTGACTTACACGTCTCAAGTTGTGGATGCCATTCTTCACATTCACAGTTTCACCCTCATTTAAACTCGTCTTGCAACAAAAACTATTGGTTGTTGATGCCGTACTGATTAACTGTAATTTCATTCATATCTGAAAAAAAAAAGTGAATTGTAGAAAACATTTATAACTTCATAAAAACTTGCCTCTCATCTGCCCAATTAAAGAACTTCCCACACTACAATTTCATTTATGTTCATTTTTAATGAGTAATTAGTCGTTTGAGAGTAATTGATGGCAAACTGAGCACGAGGCGGAAATATCTAGATCTACGCTCTAACTCGCCTTCCACTTCTGGTCTGGTTTACGCAAAACTTTAACTCCCAGGGCAATAATGAAGAATTTTATTTCCAATATTTTTGTTCTATTTAAACTATTTTCTTCCCATGCACAGTCTTCCAAACAATAGTGAAGATGTAGTACAAAGGCCCCCCTCAGGGGGATTTGGGCCCCCTCCCCAAAAGGGGGGTTGCTGCAGTGGGACGGCGGGGAATTTATTTGATCTTTATGTGCATAGCCTTCAGGAGTATGTGTGCAAAATTTAAACTCTTTATATTTTTTCAGCTATGTATTTACTGGTTTTCGCCACAATACCCGCAGTGTGGCGGCGTACAGCCATGTGTTCCCTCCATAGACCCACAATGTGGCGGCGTACAGCCATGTGTTCCCTCCACAAGACCCGCAGTGTGGCGGCGTACAGCCATGTGTTCCCTCCACAAGACCCGCAGTGTGGCGGCGTATAGCCATGTGTTCCCTCCACAAGACCCGCGGTGTGGCTTAACATTCACCAAACCATCATGCGTGTCACCATGCTCTCACTATATCTGGGAAGGACAAAGCAAAAACTAATTCAAATTCACAATTGAAAATTAATGAAATATTTAGATATAGATATATATTTTTTTTAATTTTCTCTGGAAATAAGTGGAGGTGGCAGTAGTAGCCTCGATTGTGAAGGACCTTTTAGTGAGCCTCATGAATACAAATGAACGCATTGGTACTGGAACTCCGAAAAAAATATTGTTACTGTTTTCGTGGAATTTAGCTCCGAAAGTTTGCTCGCATCAATATATAGTTTGGATACGTTAACACGACACCATCTGTTCTTTAGGTATGTGATCGCCAGACGCCTGCAGCATTAGACTTACTGGTAACTTGTTAATGCAATACCATCAGGAGCTTCTTGCTGGTTGTATGGTGACATTTTTCCAGCCCTCCCGGGATACCTAGCACAACTAGGATGGTGTTGTGTAAACATGTAATAAACACCAGGTAGAGCTAATGTGTTCGGTCACTGTCAGGCACTTTAATCACTCTTTCTAGTTTTAAGATTTTTGAAAAATATCATAAAAAATTTTAATGGACACGTAAGAAATACTGTATACTCTGCAGATCCAAAATTTTGCTGTGATTCTGAACGACTCACAATCATCATGTAGGCGAAGAGCTGCATTTAGTTCCCGTTTGGCGTATTACAAGGCCACCATCTTGAATTTATACAACGCGGTATTTGTATGCTAGAATGATTATATGGCTCATATAGTCTAGTAACATATATCATTGATGTTATTTAACTACTAGAGTAATTCAGCACCAATCGTTATTATTTTGTGTGTTTATAACAGAGCGCGTTTAAAACTAAGTGATGATATTCAGGTTATTGATGGTGTTGGACCATTAATAGTGATGACTACGAGCACTCCTTCTCTTGAGCAGATAAAAAAATATATATATTATTTTTCATGAAATCACCAGGTTACCAAAAGTATACCCTTGATTATTGTCTTGTCTAATTGTCTAATTCATGTTTTTCAGTGGTAAGTTGAGATACTTTTTATACAGAGCCATTGAATGTTCAATGAGAGTTCAATATATAATTATCAACTGTGTTGCTCTTGGTCACTTGTATCTGTATTATTCTGGCCAAATAAACTGTTTCACTTCTAATTTCAAGAAGAGTTATCACCAAAGTGTTGGAACACGAGGAGAGCGTGGCAGTGACCGCGAGGGAGGAAGGGCAGGGAGAAAGTGAGGGAGGGTAATGGAATCCATTCCCGAGGAGCTGCAGATTATCGGCCGGGGACTGCACACCGTACACATACCTACAGCTCTTTTGTACTATTGTTTATCTACCATCCTCATGTACCTCTATACCACCACCGGCCATGTTTCCCCAGACTAATGCCGAAGCATTCAGTCATTCCCTTGCCTGACTGGTTCAGTAACTGACCCACGAACTGACCCACCTAAATGATCCGGTAACCTAGTCATTCGCTTGCCTGTCTTATCTAGTAACACTCAGTTATGTACTGATTCAGTAAACATAATATTTACTGCCCCGCCTGACTGAGTCAGTTAACATAACAGTTACTCCTTCACTGTGGCAGAATATAATGTACTAGGTCGCTGAGCTGGTGTACTTCCTACCTTAAGAAATGCTATGGTTCTTATCTTTATTAAAATGCTTCCCTGAGTATTTATAAATTTATATAATTTGAGTATTCATATGTGTCATGTTGTGGCCAACAATATGATATTTTGTTCATAATTATTACCGTGTTAATAATCTATGGGCCTCTCTCTCTCTCTCTCTCTCTCTCTCTCTCTCTCTCTCTCTCTCTCTCTCTCTCTCTCTCTCTCTCATAGTGTAATATGTTCAGCACGAATTTCCTCCTTCTCCCCTTATAGGGTTATACGATTCCCTTTAATGATCTTTTTACGTATATATATATATATATATATATATATATATATATATATATATATATATATATATAATATATATATATATATATATATATATATATGTGTGTGTGTGTGTATCACACATATGCAGAAATTGGAAGACCTTGGCATGGTTTGTGACAACCAAACTGATCCTGTGCCCTACACATTATCAACTTCCTCTCATTGGCATACCTGCGCTCTCCTTTGCTTTTCCATAATTCCCAAGCTGTCCCTCTCCATTTCATGGATCCGCCGTCATCCCTCAACCCTCTACTCCCTTTCTCTTTCAGTTCTATTACCTTTACTCATCTCCATGCTGTCTCCTTCTCCTTAGTTCCTACCCGCTTCCCTCCCTGTCATTCTACAGTGCCATCACTCCAGTTCTATCATTCTAGTCTCCCTTGTCCTTTTCTTTCCAGTTCATCTCTATTTTTGTTCACTCATGATCTTATTCACACTACAAATGTCTAGTATACAACATTATTGTCTGTTCCTTTCCTTCCAACCTTGTGATTTATCATATCAGTGTAAATTACTCATATTTTTCCCCTGTCTGCTTCTTCATATAAAATTATTATCTGTTGAATTAAGAAGGACTCATCCCCTTACTCACCATCAGTCTCTTCCTCATCTATTGTAACAGAAATCATTCATCTTTCCATCGATTTTACGGTAGTCACTGATGGAGGTACAAATGTGTAAGGATTGTAGACATAAGAACATAAGAACATAAGAAAATAAGGAGTCTGCAATAGGCCGGTTGGCCTGTGCATGGCAGTTCCTAGGTCTCTTTCACAAGTCGACTTTTCTAGGTTGATGTTGTTAAGGCTGTATACATTGTCAGTATTTGTTCTTCCAATATTAAGTACGCTGCACTTGCTGGTGTTGAATTTCATTTGCCATTTTTCAGACCACCCCTGTTATCCGCAAACTTGCTTATGTCACTGCTGATCCCAGTATCTAGATCGTTTATGTAGAGTGTTACTAACCACGCCATCTATTGTCATGATATACCTACCCAGCACTACCGAGCAACGCCATCTAGGGACGAAACCCGAGTATGACTAGCCTTAGTTACCACTCCTGGGTTTCCCTTCTCCATATCCTGGTTGTTGCGTCACCTCCTCCAAGTCTTCCTCATCAGCTCCAGATCTAGGAGAGTCAGTTCACTCTGGGAAGTGACCACACGAGGATCAACTATCCTGGAAACCTACGGCACAGTGACTACCTACCACCGTCATCAATACTCAGCCTTACTCGTCAGCCATCTCAGCACTGCACTTGAGTATTTTGTAATCTTATATTGCCTCCCCACCTCCACATGCTTTAGAATGTTGTATGTTGTATAAATATGTATATACTGTTAAGCCAATGTTGCGTATGTTTAGGTTAAGTATGGCTAAGGGTAATTTATAAGAAGCTGAATATTTTGTTAAGGAATTTATGGTACTTTATTATACACAACAAAAACTCGCATCCTTTGTCTACCCTTTTATAGTCCTATTGTCTTTGTTTTTTTATTGTTGTTGCCTGTTGGGATCTGGGTAGACTTTTAACTATATTCTAAATCCCCAACTCGTAACAAGATTATGAACAAGAGTGGGCCTAGTACTGACCCCTGGGGAACCCCATTGGTAACACTGCCACACTCAGATTTAACACCACCGACGCTGACCCTCTGCATTCTATCTGTGAGCCATGATTTTATCCAATTTAAAACTTTCCCCTCGATACCATGAGCCTTAATTTTTCTCAGAAGCCTCTGATGCGGTACTCTGTCAAATGCTTTGCTAAAGTCTAAGTAAATAGCATCGTAATTTTCGTCATTATCTACTAACTCGAAGACTTTCCTAAAAAACGTCAGCAGATTTGTTGGACAAGATTTTCCCTTTGTAAACCCATGTTGCGAGTCGTAGATTAATTTGCTTTTCTCTAGATGCGATCGGATGCTATCTGCTATAATTGATTCAAGAAATTTCCCCACTACTGACGTCAAACTGATCGGCCGGTAATTTGACGCTGATGCTCTGTCTCCCTTTTTGAATATGGGTACTACATTTGCCTGTTTCCACAAGTCTGGCACAACTCCGGTGTCTCATGATTTTGTAAATAAATATACAAGGGGTCTGCTAATATGTTCCCAACACTCTTTCAAGACTCGAGGGAAAATTTCGTCCGGCCCTGGGGATTTTGTCTTCTTTAGTTTATTTATCCTATTAAGAACATCCTCTTTTCTGATAGTGATATTCTTTAATTTCTCTTCTTCCTTTCCCCTAAATATCAGTTCCATCTCTGGAATTTCTTCGCGAATTTCTTCTGTGAAAACTGATAAGAAGTAGCTGTTCAATGCATTGCTTATTTCTTCACTGCCATTTATCACTTCTCCCCTCCCTGACTTTAAAGGCCCAACTTTGTCCTTGACTTTTGTTCTATATACCTGGAAAAATCCCTTGGGATTCGCCTTGGATTCTCTTGCTATTTTGACTTCATAGTCTCTCTTTGCTTTCCTTACATTTTTCTTAACATTCCTAGATAGTTCATTATACCTATTTCTGAGCTGCTCCTCCCCTTCCTTTAATTTCTTATAAATTCCTTTCCTTATTCCTGTCATGTTTAAGTTTTCTGGTCATCCACCTTGGCTCATTCTTATTTGACCTAATTTTTCTGTATGGTATATTTTGTTCTTGTGCTTTATGTAGTATACTAGTGAATATATTATAGTCATGATCAATTGTTGTGTCATCTATGACCTCACCCCTTCCTGCTGGGGACTGACGTGACTGTTCCCAGGTGACCTCACCTAGGTACCTTCTTAATCCCTGATAATCCGCCAACCGAAAGTTTGGGACTCTGACCATATTGTCATTGTTTTTTGTTTCCCAATTTAGGGTGAAACTGATTTCTCTGTGATCACTGTTACCTAGTTCTTCCCCTACTGTGATATCTCTGATAATATTTTCTTTATTTGTTAATACTAGGTCTAACATATTGTCACCTCTAGTAGGTTCTGTAATTAGTTGTTTCCAAAAAAATGTCCTGCACTGCGTCTAGGAAGTCTTCAGATTCATAGTCACCTGCAATGTTGTCCCAGTCAATATTTCTGTAGTTGAAATCCCCCATAATGCACAGGTTGTTATATTTTGCTGCCCTACTCATTTCCTGCCATATGGGCTGAGCTGCTTCTTTGCCCAGATTTGGGGGCCTGTAAATCACTCCCATATTTAGTTTTTCTCTTCCTTCCGTGATTTCTACCCACACAGACTCGGTTTCTATTTCACCCTTTATTGAATTATTAATACAACATTTTAATGTATCCTTGACGAAGAGTGCGACCCATCCCCCCTTCCTACCTTCCCTGTCCTTGTGAAAAAGGTTGTACCCTTCTATGTGGTACTCTGATAAAAAAATTTTGCTCGCCAGATTCATCCAAGTTTCGGTGATTGCTATGACGTCTTTATTCTCGGTACATACAACCGTTCTCAGCAAGTCTATTTTATTTCTAATGCTCCTACTCTTTGCATAGTATACATTTAAGCCTACCCTTCCCTGGTCCTGTTTTACCCCTTGTCCTGAGTAACTAATTTTACTTCCCAGGATCTGCTTGTTTTTTGACTCCCACTTTCCCCGACCTCTCTCTACTGGCGAACACCCCCCCCCCCCCTTTGGAGTGACAATTTCACGCTCCAGGGATGCAGACAACGTCTTTACCCCCGCACGAGACAAGTGTACTCCGTCACGACTGTACAGGTAGTCATTGCCATAGAATTGTTGCCAGCTATCAATGAATGCCCAACCATTGTTTGCACAACGTTTTTCCAGTCGGAAATTTATAACAATTGCCCTGGAGAGCCATTCACGACCAACCCCTCTTCTAGGCAAGACACCACATACTATCGGGATCCCTCCCCTATCTCTAATCTTCCCCAGCGCCTCCCTATACCTCTTGAAAAGTTCCTCAATCCTAACCTTTCCTATGTCGTTTCCTCCCACACTAAGACACACTACTGGATTGGTACCCTCCCCTGACAAAACCCTGTCTAACCTTTCAGCTATATGTCCTATCCCAGCCCCAGGAAAACACACCCTAGTCCTACGTTTCCTATCTCTTGTACGGCCAGTGCTGTATATTGGCTCAACACCTTGATATCACTGGTAAGAGTTAATCAGTGTCTGATGATCGTCTGTGTCTTCACAACTTGGTGGTCAATATCTTACTCCAAGGTTGACAGAGAACAGTACAAGCAGTTAATGGCCACGCCCCTACTAGACACAGAGTAGTTTCGTCCTGATAAATGGTTTATACAGACACCAGCTACCAGCTTTTAAAACATGACCGAGAGGCCAAAGCAAAGTACAAGTAAAACAATAATATCAACAATGGTATGCATAACAATAGTAAAACAAGTAATCAACAAGAGCAGTAGCATTAGCCAACAAGTGACCAACAAGAGCAGTAACATTAGCCAGGAAGACCACAACGAGGGCAGCAGGAGCAACGCCCAAGTGGTCTAATGCCACAATAAACAACAATAACTAACTAAGGCGGTTTATGTGCCAGGCGAGCCTCAAGGGTCAACACCAATTGACGGGAGTTAGGAGGGAAGATACAGGGTCATGGCGTCACAGTTATTCACTTATGAGGACGTTCGCTAAACCAAGCAACATAAGAACAAACACAAGAAAGAATAGTTAACTGACCACTGACTGACCAACAGACCAACTCTCCGCAACACTGTTTTGTGCCTGGGTCACTCAGTACCTCACATCCTTCTCTTGCTTCAGTAAACTCCATGTTTTATCAGCCGTCACCAGCAACTCCTCTTCGTTGTGTTTATCACTGGTTGTGATAGAAGCTTCAGTGGTCACACGGCACAGGGAACAATGACGATCTGGTGAAGTGTGTTGTTGTGCATTTATTCTCCTGTCACCACGTACACTGACCTATCACCAGGTAAACTGACCTGTCATCACTTACAGTGACCTGTCACCACGTACACCGACCTGTCACCACTTACACAGACCTGTCACCACTTACACTGACCTGTCACCATGTACACTGACCTGCCACCATGTACACTGACCTGTCACCTAGCAAACTGACCTGTGATCACTTACACTGACATGTGATCACTTACACTGACCTGTCACCACGTACATTGACCTGTCACCACGTACCTTGACCAGTCATCACCTACACTGACTGTGTCACCACTTGCACTTACCGGCCACCACACACACTGACCTGTCACCACTTATACTCACCTGTCGCCACTTACAATCACCTGTCAATACTTACACTGGTCTGTTCATCACCTACACTGCTTAACATTTACTGGGACCAGTTTCATCACTGTCAAAATTAAACTAATGGTTGTAGTGACTCGTGACTGAGGTGAGTTATGGACAGTTCGAATTAACGACATTGATTCCTTAGTCATGGTGACCCGTGCCTTAAAGTCTTGGTGACCTGTAACGTTTGACCCGTGCCTTAAGGTCATAGTGACCCATTCCGTAAGGTCATGGTGACCCGTGTCTAAAAGTCTTGGTGACCCATAATCTGTGACCAGTGCTTAAGGTCATTGTGACCCGTGTTTTAAGGTCATGGTGACTCGTGCCTTAAGAAGTTGGTGACCCGTGACCTATAACCCGTGCCTTAAACTCATCGTAGAGATGGTAGACTTTTGTTCGAGGTCTTGCAGGGTGTGCATACCTGTTTCAATGTGGACAGCTATTGACCCCAGGTGCACAGGCATGAGCACTAAACCAAGGAGCTGGTACTTGACAGCTACGACGTCCTCCACTACAAGTACTTTGCCCAGTGGGGCAACTAAAGCTCCAGGTTGGATGAGGTCTGCTGGGGTTGCGGTTGTTGCTACAGTGCTCCATGCCAACAGGAGTAGCGATATCCAAGCCATTCCTGAAAGGGGAGAAGCTAATTAATGTTTCTTGTTTGCTAATCGTAGTTTTTGACGATACATATGTCTATTGTTATGTTGTGTTGAGAAACTGTCGTAGTAGAAGTAGGATGTAACTGACTGACATTAGGGGTCCTTACTAAGTCTCTGCTGACTTTCTTCATTCTGTCTACATGGTCTATGTATGTGACGTTTGTCGTTGACTCAACTAATTAGAATTTGTTTCCCTGTTCTTTCGCCTTAATCACGTATGGACCTGTGAATTTAGGCGAAAGTTTTGATATGCTTTCCGGCGCCTTTATCATTACTGCGTCTCCTATTTCTAGAGTTACAGGGTTAACGTTTTTATGTTGCTTGCAGATCATTTCAGCACGTGAGGCTGCTAAATGTTTTCGTACTTTTCCATGGATGCTTGTGAAAACACTGATTTGCTTCTTGGCATAGTCACCCATGTTGTACAAAGGTTGTGGGGTTCCTGCTAGTTGATCATAGGGCAAGCGCTTATCGGTACCATAAATTATGTAGTATGGTGATTTGCCTGTAAAGCTATTGATAGATCCATTGATGGATGCTGCAACCTGTGGAAGCCAGACCTCCCAGGAACTGTGCATCGGATTCACCACATGTCGGAGAATCTCAAGAATTTTTCTATTTGTAAGCTCGACCAATCCATTTGAGGATGGATGGTAGGCGGTTGTGAATGTTTGTGTGATGTCATATTGTTGACATATTGCTGTGAAGAGTTGATTCTTAAATTCTGCCCCGTTATCCGAGAGTATCACTCTAGGTGTAGAAAAAGGACTAACGCATGAGTCACTGCTTCGGCAGACTTATTCTGCAATGGTACCATAAATCTGGAGAGGTGGTCAATGCACACAAGTATGTAATTAGAGCCTTGATGGTTTTTGGTAGTTGCAATGAATTGATCGCAACTGTATCCCATGGACGTTCAGGCGTCTGGCATTTTAATATTGGATCGGGATCCATTGTTGTTCTCTTGTGTTTTGCACAAGATAAACACTTAACAATGTGTTGCTCGATGTCGGTCCTCATAGTTTTCCAATAATATTTTCGTCTAATCTCTGTTAGACATCTGTATCGCCCTGGATGCCCAGCTTGAAGTGCATCATAGAAGAGGGTGAGGTTGTTTTCCTTTAGTGATGTAGGAATAACAATTTAAGAGAGTGACTCCTGTTGTGTTGTACTGAGCGATACAGTATGTCGTGCCGCAGATCAAAACGTAAGAGTGGTAGAGGTAGTTTTGACAAATTTGCTCCATCTCCCGATTCTAAGGCATAGATTACCTTGGACCACAGTGAATCCTGTAGTTATTCCGCCCTTAACTGTGACATGACAGGAGCTATGTGACTGGACAGAGAATCAGCTACCACATCCGCACGATCCAGCAAATACTTGAATTCGGGTATGAACTCCTGTACGGTAAGATACTAGCACGCAAGACGCCCTCATAGCTTCTTCCCATGAAATAGTTCTGTCACGGCTACATAATCTGTGTGGACTGTGATCGGATATCCCAAAAATAAGAATCCGAAAATGCTTGAGAGCCCACACTACACCTAATGCTTCCAAGTGAGTAGCTGAATAACGTGTTTCTGCATCATTGAGGGTGTGACTGGCGTATGCTATCGCACGCCACTTCCCTCGATGATCAGTTTGCATGAGCACAGCCCGTAACCCTAGGCCGGAGGCATCGGTGCACATGGTAAATGGTTTGGTGTATTCCTGAAAAGCTGACACTGGAGCGTTCGTTAAGGCGCTCTTAAGGGCGTTAAAACTATCCTCTTTTTCTTTGTTCCACTTACTCTACGTCCTTTTTGAGGAGTCTATTCAGTGGTGAAATTAACTTTAATGAACGAACGGAAGTATCCTGATAATCCCAGGAAACTACGAAGTTGATCTTCATTCTTGGGACAAGAAAACTGCTTCACCTCCTTTACCTTACAATCTGCGGTGTGTATACAGTTGCCATCCACTACGTGTCCTAAAAATTGGGTTCTGAATTTAAGAAATTCACATTTGGAAAGTTTCACTTTCAATCTAGCTATTTGTAGCTTTGTGCAGACTTCTCGTAGTTTCTTTAAATGGCTTTGTAAATCTTTGCGTAAACTGTGTTACTTATCATTCCAGCAAACAAAGTATTTATCATTCTTTGAAATGTTAGCGGCGCATTTTTTAAACCAAATGGCATTTGCAAGAATTCAAAATGTCCCTTTGGTGTGCTGAACGCAGTAACCTCGAGGGATTCCTTATGTAAGGAAGTTTGCTAGTACCCCCTAGAGACTGTAGTAAGTCAGGCATTGGAAACGTGTCTGGTACAGTTGCTTGGTTGATTCGTCGAAAATCTGTGACTGGTCTCCATCCTCCATCCTTCTTGGGAACTAGGGATAGAGGCGAGTTCCATGGTGGCGAGGAAGGTTGGATTACCTCTTGTTCCACCATTTCTTGTACCATTTGATCAACTACAGCCATTTGGCTGTGGGGTAGCCAATATGCCTGTATGTAGATCGGGTGAGTGTCCGGCTTGATTGGAAAGTGATGGGTTGTCAACGTTGTTTTACCTCGGGGTTCTCCAGGTATTGCTCTGATTTCCTTGAACTCGGCTAGTAATTCTAAAAGATCACGTTTACCTTGAGGATGATCGACTACTTTCACTGTGGTGCTATTTTCTCTAATTTATCTTCAATACGTGATTTCTCGGTCGGCTCCCCTTGTGTTACTTTACCTATTGGCAATTCTATTGGATCCGTGATGACTGCTTTGTTGTAAACAAGGAAATTACCCGAACAACATCTCATCTGACTGTGCTTAAGGTAGACTCAAGTGACAAGCCTTTTACTTGTACACTTTCACTCAGACACACAACATCTGTCCCTTCTCTCACGTTTGGCAATCGTACTGTGATTCTAATTAGTTCCTGGCTATGTAACTGTTGTATACCAGTTGACACAGCAGGCATTAAAATCCAGTTCTTGCCGCTTTCATCCCGAATGTCCTTGAGCTACTAGGTGGAGTTTCAGGGAGTGACTCCTTAACTAATTGCTTCTGTGTCGAGGCAATTATTACATGAACACCCAAGGTAAGCAATGGATGTGAAGTTTGCATTGTGTAATAAGTTTCACAGTTATGTGTTATGCTGTGATTTCTTGGTTGAACGATAATGTTGTTCTGCATTAGTGTGGAAAGGCCGATTGGCCCATCCGCTGGAAAAGAGAGTGCCTTTACTATGTAGAAATCCGCCAGAAAAGCTTTACTGTACCTAGACAAATGGATTGGCGGTGTTGTCACCCCCACTATGTCTAATTGGATTCCTGACACATTGGACAGAGGATTGTCTGTAGGTGTTATTGGCCACTTATTAGGAGGATATCGTCGCTTGAGTTAATTGAACGACGATAATGATATAACTTTGGCACAGACTCCTGTATCTATGCCTAGTGACAACTAATTGTTACCTATCCTCGCTGGTACAGTCAACACTTCCACTTTGTTTAATGCGGCGATTAATGAGCCTGTGATGGAAGCTTGGTTTTCTTGAACCGTTAACGCTAACCCAGATCGTGTTGCTGGACGCGTGCATCTTCTTCTGAAGGCTGATTACGTGTCTGCCGTCTGTTTGCATGCTCTTGCTTCACGTGCTGTAGGCTCCTGCAATCTTCTGTATTATGGTATGGAGACTCATGTAGTACACACCATTTATTCGGAGTGCCCTTAGTGTGTGTAGGCATTTTATTTGTTGTGTAGTGTCCTTGTGAACTTTTGGTTTCGCATAATACTCTTGATTTTTAGAGTCCAGGGAGAACCCTTTTCCTTGATCTTGCTGCGGGCTAGATTGGTTTTTTGTCCCTTTGTTCTCCAAACCATCAATTAGCTGTGGAATGTCCCTTACGGTTGTGGATTTTGCAAAAACGTGCCTTTTTGGGTTTGGGTCCAGTGGTAGTATGTGGTTGTTCCTTAGAACTGGTTTCGAGTGCTACTGACAGAGACCTCGGATTAGTTTCCGCCGGATCAGAAATTTCCTCCATGTAATCTACTAGCTTAGTTCCAAGTTTGTATCCCTTCTTTCTGGCTGCCTTGCATGTAGTTTCTTGTAGCACCATGATAAACTGTTGGAACTATTAAGAGTACATATACTTGTGTGAGTTCCCTCTTACTTTATAAATGTGTTTATTTAGTTTTGCTTTAAAACCGTTGTGCATATAGTTTATTATATATTGACTACGTGTGAATACTTCCGGAAGTTCACTTGTGTTTTTGTAGTCTGTAAAATAATGATTGTTTGTGATCTACCTGACCGAAGAATCCGTAAAATTTCGATGCCGGGTGGTGACGTCAGAAGTCGAAGACGTCCTATTCCGGGAAGGATGAAGTCACATGTTTTGCGGCGATCAACCTGGAGGGCTGACCCTTCTTGCGGCGATCAACCTAGGGCTGACCTTTCTTACAGCAATCAACATGGGGCTGACCTTTAATGCGGCGATCAACCTGGGGCTGACCTTTCTTGCACACTGGAGAGGCTTGATTGTTTAAGCAAGAGGCTTCTTGCTTGTCTGGAACCACGATGACAACCTTCCTAGTACTTCTGTGTTGTAGTGATGACTGCTGGTTGGCTGGTGGTTTGGTTGGCTTGCCGTTAGCTGGCTGGGACACTAAGACAACACTCGGGTAGGCTCGGTTGACGTCAGCTCCTGTCGGGTCACCATGAGCAGTGAGCTGGTGCTGGGAGGTTTGACTGCTAAGTCAGCAAGTATTTATATTGTCTTTGTTACCACTGGATTTCTATACACACGTTTTACAAGTGTTTATAATCACTGTCCATTTATTTTCCTTGAAATGCTTTGTTTGACGATGATTCACTTAGACTGTCATTTGTGTCACTTGGCTCGTCAATTATCACTTTTTTGAGTACTGCATTACTTTTTAGTATTCGTCTTACCGTTGCCACCAAGTGTGATAGCTGTTTTGGTATCACACTAATTGTTTTAATTAAATTCTGGCACTCTTAAGTGGCAGGGCTTGATGTAAACACTTCTTGGCATTTTTCTGTTTATTGAGTAGCAGTTATATACACAGATATAATCTGGTAGAATAAGTTATGAATTCTCTCCTGGGAAGTGTTGTGAATATCACTTTGAGATAACACTTCTGTTAAGTGTGAACTTCCCGGGAGAGAGTGGTAACAAGCGAGCAGTGCTTCCTGAATCAGCTGACCCTGGATCAACCCTTGAGAGAGATGCAAGCCAAGTGATCTAGAGTCATGAATAACATGGTGAATCACTTACTGAATAACTAAGTGTTATTCATTTGGGTGAATATTTATATAAAGCAAAGGTGCTGTTGCAATGGTGATTCATGCCTTAAAGTCTTGGTAACCCATGACTTGTGACCCATGCCTTAAGGTCGTGGTGACCCGTGCCTTATGGTCGTGGTGACCCATGCCTTAAGGTCGTGGTGACCCATGCCTTATGGTCGTGGTGACCCATGCCTTATGGTCGTGGTGACCCATGCCTTAAGGTCGTGGTGACCCATGCCTTAAGGTCGTGGTGACCCGTGCCTTAAGGTCGTGGTGACCCATGCCTTAAGGTCGTGGTGACCCATGCCTTATGGTCGTGGTGACCCATGCCTTAAGGTCGTGGTGACCCATGCCTTAAGGTCGTGGTGACCCATGCCTTAAGGTCGTGGTGACCCATGCCTTATGGTCGTGGTGACCCATGCCTTATGGTCGTGGTGACCCATGCCTTAAGGTCGTGGTGACCCATGCCTTAAGGTCGTGGTGACCCATGCCTTAAGGTCGTGGTGACCCATGCCTTATGGTCGTGGTGACCCATGCCTTAAGGTCGTGGTGACCCATGCCTTAAGGTCGTGGTGACCCGTGCCTTAAGGTCGTGGTGACCCGTGCCTTAAGGTCGTGGTGACCCGTGCCTTATGGTCGTGGTGACCCATGCCTTAAGGTCGTGGTGACCCGTGCCTTAAGGTCGTGGTGACCCGTGCCTTATGGTCGTGGTGACCCGTGCCTTAAGGTCGTGGTGACCCGTGCCTTAAGGTCGTGGTGACCCGTGCCTTATGGTCGTGGTGACCCGTGCCTTATGGTCGTGGTGACCCGTGCCTTAAGGTCGTGGTGACCCGTGCCTTATGGTCGTGGTGACCCGTGACCTTGACACACTACAGGCGACGCATCACTCTTGGGAACATACTGCTGGTGTTAAGAACAATTGTTACCTTCACTTGGCCTCAAGGATTCAGTGTTTCTGGCATGAGTATAATAAAACTTGTCAGGTGTTTATTAAGAGCAGGACTTAGTGGGTTACTTCATCTTCATTACCTGAAGACTCATAACTGTTTGATGACTTACACAAATGTAATTAATTATCTTAATTAATGCAACAGGTGTAATGAGGTGTCGGGTGTGTTTGGTGTGGTTAAGCCAGGCGTCGGTGGTGCTGTGGCAGTAGACGCTATTATTGGTACATACAGCATATTACCCGATACAAACCCATATACTGTACTATCATATAATCACTCGAATCATGATAAAAAGGTGAGTATAGTGTTTGTTCATATTAAAAAGTCGGTGAAGGTGAATAAAGTGAGCGTTAACACGATATGAAAGCCATAATTCCTCTTTAAAGTCATCATTTAGTGGTGAAGATGAGGTCCGTGGAGTGGCTGTGAGGCTGAGAGGTAGTTGTGGCTCCCACACTGACTCACACAAGTGCCATAAGGGGACCTGCCGCTGCTTCTGTCTCCTTTACTACCGTCAAGTCTATTATCTTGGGCTTTACTGAGTATATTATTAGCATTAACGAGATGTTAAAAGTCCAAGAGAGTAAGTGTGTATTGCTGTATCCGCAGTGGAGGGCCCAGGGTACAGCTTCACTTTAAAGATGATGCCATGTAATACTGTATAGTTGAACTTATATGTAAATAAGGGCTGTTTCCCTAGACTTGAGCCTCCATTAGGGACAGTGAGGTTACAAGAAACTGGATATCAACCCCCGATAAACATTGATGCAGTATGACCTACACTACAGTATATCTGATCACATTCGCTTAGGTACTCATTTACACGTGGATCGACCGGGTACGAACAGGCGACCCTTTGGATAAGAAAGTAATCCTGTATCCTTCAGGAGTAGGAGTCTGCTACTGGCCCAGTTCACATGTCATCCAGATTCTAACTTGGTAGGCAGCGCGCCTTGAGTGTTGCAACAATGCCTGCTGAGTTGGCGGAATGCTCTCCATTGTTTTGCTCTTTTTGCAAAACAACTCCATCAGTGCCCCATTGACAGGTTCCAAAATGCTTGTCATGTCATAGATAACGATTTTGAAGCGCTCCAGTTGTTGGAAGCGTTGGGAGTCCACGGTCTGTGGGGTGTGTGAATTTGCTCTCATGTAGTTGAATGCCTGGGTGATCTCAGGGGAGGAATTCAAAACTTCCCATGCTGACTTCTTCCCCTTTCCATAGAATGCTGAGATTATGTCACAGCCTTCGAAACTGTGAACCAGGGAGAGGATGTGAATTTGTCTTTGTCTAGAGGATGGCAGTTGGTATTAATATGTAGAGTCCCCTTCACTAGTGCGTTTACAGGGGCTCATCATGTTTTGTGCAGTGCGGCAGCCCCGTGTTTGTTTACAATCGACAGAAGGAAACTGGCAATACTAGCATTAGTAAACATACCATGGAATCAAATTAAAACAATAACAAAAAATACCTCAAGGATAATGAATTGTGGAATGTTTATATGGCGAGTCCCTGTAAACGTACTAGTGAAGGGAACTGTAGGTACATAAAGTTGCCAAAACCATCTTCGCAAGTGAATCAATATTCTTGTTTCTGCTTCTTCATGGTCACACTTCGCCATGTAATGGCTGCTGATTCTTTTGACAACTTTGCTGCTTGGAAAGATGCCAATAGCATTTGTTGCAGAATTTGCACTTGTTTCTCCACGTGGCGGTGTAGACGTCATTTGACTGCAGCATCACTCTCCGTGTTGCCGGCTCCTCTACCTTTCCCTTTCCACTTTATCTACACTGAACGTGACATAACATGTTTTGTCCTACTGTGGTCGGGGCTGAGTAAACTGGGCTTAGTCAATGTCTCCACTAAATTTGAGTGGGACCGGGTGTCTCCCAAACTGCCTCAATTTACTAACATTGTCCAGAAAGGTTGTGTATACCTCTGAGCTGTTCCTGTGTTGACGCTAATTAAGGGGGCATCAGAGTGTTTCAGCGGATGTCTGCTCTCATATTACACATATTACACACATAGTTCAGTCCATTGTGTGCAACTGGAAGGGTCCTCAAGCAGAGTCTGCAATACAAAGAAGCATATTAGACATGACATGACATGTACTGTATGACATAATACTTCAAAAGGCTGACGTGATTAAAAATCCCTAAAATTTGATTATTTTCTTTCATTTCCGCCAACAAACAGTATCACAAGTGTGCTGTTAAATTATTCATCTTACCAACAGAATTTGCAGACAATGTCACAATTACCCCTGGCTGGGTGAGGTTGTTGATTATATGTAGAAGTTCGCGCGCTTTATGGGCTAATGAAATATATATGGAACCTCGTGTTTCGAAGCCGGATTTGGTAAAACGTTACTCTGATCACCTAAGAGGCACGGGTTGTCCCCAACTAGAGGTTCACGGCGCCATAAGCTCGATGAACAGGCTTTGTGTGAAATGTAACAAAGTCTATGACTGCTTTTAGTGTCCTGGTGGTCTAGTGGTAAAGTTCCCCGGTCACACACATAGATCGTGGGTTCGAGTCCTGGCTGGGTGAGGTTGTTGATTATATGTAGAAGTCCGCTCGCTTTATGGGCTAATGATATATATATATATATATATATATATATATATATATATATATATATCTTGATAAAATCACACGGGAAAATGGAAACAACGGAGTACCTTAGCTTTCGTCTTTATTCAAGACATCTTCAGAGGCAACTGGATTACATGGACAGAGAGAGGCTAAATATACAGGGTGACCTTAAAAACATGAGGTCAGGTCATAATGATGACATCCACTAATCCCCACACCAACACACACGTAGAGGAGCTTAAGAGAAGGGTGGTGACGTGACTAGCCAGGTCAGGTCAGAAAAAAGGGACCCACAAAATAACTCATACATCTAGATCAAAGGTTTTCAAAGCATTTTTAACCTTGGGCCACTGACAAATAAATTTATGTAACATATTATCAGTTTTGAACTGACCATCACTAAGGTTTATTGATATAATTCCTTAATCAAACTAGCTTCAACCAGAAGTCTTTCTGTGACACAAGACGATTTGAATACTTCTAAGCTTTTTTCCCAAGCAATGAGGTGATTATTATTCCTAACATGAACGAACAAGGCACTGCTTTCAGATGCAGTTCTGATATTATACTTATGTTGTTTGATTCTAAGCTGCAGTGTTTTTCCTGTCTGACCTACATAATTACAATTACATTTGCTACATGGAATACAATAAACACTTCCATTTACATTCAAACTTGGGCTATTCCTTATTAACATATTGGTAATGGTTGAGTCATACTTGAAAACAACATTAATATTTAGAAGCTTGAGGGACCGAACTAACGGGACAAATTCATTACGATAGGGCAGAGTCAAAATATTCTTAAGATGTCTTGAATAAAGACGAAAGCTAAGGTACTCCGTTGTTTCCATTTTCCCGTGTGATTTTATCAAGATTTATCTTATCCACGTTTTCATTGTGGATTTACATGAAATATATATATATATATATATATATATATATATATATATATATATATATATATATATATATATATATATATATATATATATAAATTGTGAATGTTGCTGCGGCTAATATAAGCCATATGCATAGTAATTTAGCAATCTTTAATATAAATTAAGTTATTAATTTCTTTGAGCCAATATCTTTAATTCTAACTGAAAAACAGGCTCAACCACGCTCAGATTACATGCTTTTAATAAAACTGAATATGATGTTTTAATTTTAACATAAGAATTATTGTAGTGTAGAAACTCAATACTGTAGTAGGTAATTTATAACTCCCGTCATTACTGTAACTACTGTAGGATATCACACAAACTTTGTTGAGATAACTGCCGCCTAAATACAGCACGCAATACAAGTTTTTTACATTAATTAATATTTTTTTTGCTATTGCCATGTGCCTCGTGTACGTACTCGTGTGAGCAAAACATACTGTATATTAATTTTTGTGCGAGTAGGCGTGATGGGTAATAGGCAGGTGAGAGTAACATGTTTCGTCTATGACAACGTTGACCACTCAGCATTATTCCTATATTCCTGTATGAGGAACTTTTAATTTGATCTATTTATGTTTAAACGATTATCACTTCTATATTATAATAATGAAAGGATATATCTGTCTGTCTGTCTGTCTGTTCCAGTCATAACTACAAAAAGGAAGCAGTTAGAGCCCAAAAACCTTGGTATTACTGTTGACCACGGACTCCCGGGTGGTCCGGGCAAGAACCCAAAATTTTCCCCGACTGAGATATCACCCCCGGGGGGTTACCCGTGTCAGGGAGGGCAAACTGTGACAGTCAAAGTTAGGTTAGGTTAGGTTACGTTACTTTAGTTTAGGTTAAGTTCGGTTAAGTTTCATATGAACCTATTCATTTATATGTATTTTGATGTTATACATGATTGTCTATGGTCATTCAGAAGATACAAAAAAATAAATAAAAAATATAGAAAAATAAGTATTAAGCAATTGTCCATAATTAGTATAATTAACACACAAACACTACTATTACTTCACTGTCACTCGGAATCGGGTATGACGATCATCCAGATATGATACAACGATATGAGTTATTAGGTATGTCACCTTCGGTGGTGAACTCTCATATGACTAGAGAGCCGATACGGTAACAGCAGGGTCGTCCACAGATGTTGCACGTGTGGAGGGCTACAACTAGTGCGTGAGGGGCGGCGGCAGCGTCTTTTCGGCGTTGGGGCTTGTCTGCATCGGTATTCAGTCGGGCTAACTGGAAAGTATCGAAACCTCGTGTGGTGCTCCTCCAAGTGTTACGGTGTGGAGTGATCGTCTCCCAGGTGAGGGGGATAATTTAGCACTTTTTCAGGTTTGTCTAAGACTATCCTAGTACTTTTCGGTTGCCCGCCAGGGTTACGTTTACTATTCGTTATGTGAATATAAAGTAGTCTAGTGTCGTCCATGCGGGTAACATGGCCAGTTCAACATAGTTGTTCGTGGATAATGGTAGCCGAAACGCTCCTACAGTTGGTGTCACCGAAAATTCTGACATTTGTTCTCTTGTCTTCCCAGCGAACTAGAAGGATGGGACGTAGACTACGGTGGCGAAAGTTTTCAAATGCCTTGAGGTGCCTTCTGTATGCGACCCATGGCTCGCGACCACATAGCAGGGTGGGGAGGACCACTGCTCGATATTCGTGCAACTTCGTAGATAATTTCAGCTCCCTACAGCTGAAGACGCGGGTACAGAGTCTTCCAAAAGCTTGAGATGCACATCTGATCCGATGTTGAATCTCTTCATCGATGTTTGCTGTGGTGTACAAGTGGGAGCCGAGATACTGAAAGTGGGTAATATTAGAGATGGTAGCACCATCAATCTGATTGGATGGTGGAGGTGTGGCTGAATCAGGAGCAGGCTGAAAGAGAATCTGAGTCTTATGTACATTCAGCTCAAGGTCGAAGTGTGTTTACACATGTGTGTAGGTGGTCAGGATCTTCTGTAGGTCGCGTTTAGTGTGAGCGACGAGAGTGAGGTCACCTTTTTTTTTTACTGCATTTCCAATATCATGTTAGTTGATATGTTATCTTTCTCTTAACTTTATTGCTATGCAGTGTTTATTTTATCTTGTTTTCTTAATCATGGGAAATAGTTGGAATATTTTCATACGCGTTCTGTTTATTTTGGACCAGACTCTTACCTTGTGCATAATGGGCAATCACTGTGCAGGTATCAGTGTTCCTTAACTGAAACAATCCAGAAGCTGAACTATGATGAGTAATCTTTAACCAATGTTTAACAGATGATCCATTAGATGCTTAAAATCCTATGGGAAGTGTTGATGGTGGTGACGGACGTGCTGCTGATGGTAAATGTATTTACTCAGCTTTTTGTTGACACATTAAGCAGGTTAGTTTAAAGGGAAGTGTGCTTGACAATTTACTTATACAGGTACTAGAATTTTTTTTTTTTTTTTTACGGGGATTAGTCCACCCGGGCACAGGTCACTGACCCACATCGGGGCCTGGGGGGCGAAAATAATAATAATAATAATAATAATAATAATAATAATAATAATAATAATAATTTAGATAAGTAAAATTAAAAAAATACAAAAATAATAATAACAATAATAATAATAACAACAACACTGCAATGATAATAATAATAACTGCAATAATAATAATAATAAAGAACCATAAAGAAATAAACAAATAAGAAAAGATCAAGAGTGAGAAACAATATATTTATGTTGTGTTGTCAATAGTAAGAGAAACAATTGAGACCCTGCAATTGTGTGTAAATGAGGCAGAAAGTCAGATCAGCAACCTGGGACTGGGTCACAATTTTCGTGATGTCATATGGCTGCAGGGTCTACCATTAGACAACACATTATGCTTCTAATATTTTCCCAGGCGGTACACCTCTTGATTTATTCCCAGCATACTTCAGCTATCAAAATTATGAACATGAATTAACCCAATAATTTAGCAATAAAATAACAAATAAGTGTTACAAGTCAATACTTTCATTTAGATAATGTTAAGTATTTTTATTTCACTGCAGTACATATACCACTCCGTATGTCCAACAGTGAGAAATCAGCACCAGGTAATGATAAATGTTTCACCGTATAATGTAGAAATTTATGATTTAGACATCCAACAATACTGACCTAACCTCATGTAGTATAGGCTTGTTTTAAGGAATTTTGTTTTGCATATCTGCTTTTTGCTTTTCCTTATTTGTAGTAGTTATTGTCCTCAGCAAGTTATACATGAATGTTTTGGGGGATATTTAAGAATGGGTGTTAATTGTTGTGCACTTGTTCATGTTATGCTTTAATTGTTGCTGCTTCTGGTTGTACAGTTATGTCTTTATAATTTGATGATGTTCATGTTCTCTGAAAATGGTTCTTACATTTTACTGCCTTCAACTGATAACAAATATGTAACAAGTAAATATAAATGTTAATCAATAAATGAAGTACAGTAGTGCTATTTAATTTAATATAATTAATTACTGCAGAACACGTAGCACATTTAAATAAAAAATATGTGTTTTGTAGTCTGTAAGACCATTATAAATATCGAATAATATACTTAGAAAGAACACAATAAAAGTTTCTCTTCAATTAATCCTTACATGAATAGAATCCCATGATATACAATAAGTGTACAACTCAAATCCACTGGCATAGATATGTTGTGATTGGAGAGGTGAATGACTTGAGACTTGTAGATATGTGCCTTTGAACATAATCATCACAAAAAAACATATACTTTATTCATGTGACTTTGTGTGAATTATAGGGGTAATGATTATATAGGAAATCCCTCAACTTGATAATCGGGGGAGGCATTCTCCCAGGATATAATTATATTCCTGTGAACAATAATTATTTAATTAATGTACAGGAAATAAATCTAAAGTAATATATATATATATATATATATATATATATATATATATATATATATATATATATATATATATATATATATATATCGTATTTTTTTCCAAATATTCATTTTCTATCCTAGCTCACACTTAAAAGATAGGGTAAATCGTTTTCCTTCTTAGGAACGCTCGCCTGGCCACTAGATGGCGCGCCATTCGGAGGCCTCAATGTAAAATAAGAGAGATGCGCTTCCTGCTATATACTTTTCTTGCTCCTGCCCATGTTGAAAGTTTTGAATTTGGCTAGTCGCAAGATGGCTTCTCTCTGCACTGGTGTTCCATCTCAGATTGGCAAACCATTCATCGTGTATTTGAAAACAAAGCCGCTGCCATTGACATTTTTAAGGCTCATGGTATTCTGTCAGCCTCTGTGAAGTGCTACAGGCAATCGTACGCAAATTATAGAACGATTGTGGAAGGATATCAAGAGTTTGGCGGTTCGAGCAAGAGAAAGAAGGAACTTTACCAACAATATTTCTCTCTAAACATGTTCCAAGCTTAACATAATGATCGCAAGACTTTATGCTCCACCACTTCCACCTACAAGTAGCAACATTTAGCATCTGTTAATATTAAGGTAAGTTTTTCTTGTTTTTTTTACGCACCGAGGGTCCAGGGGTGCTAGGAGGTCTTACTGTGGGTAAAATTAAGTATATATTAAATGCGTCCTCCGAAAGCGTTAATTTGCTACCAGAGTTTTTTTTTTTTTTTTTTTTTTTTTTTTTATATATATATATATATATATATTGGGCACCCCCCTACATCCTTGTGAAAGGTGAAGCACAGAAGCGTTTACAGCGCCCAACAGGGAAGCATGCTAAGTTCATGCTTGCCTTTATGTCTCACGAGTTAAGGGCGTAGAAGCCTGAAGAGTCAGTAGTTTTATGTCAAGTTATTGGAAGCTCCAACAACTTTCCCTGAATACGAATTCGCAACTTTCGACTTACAGCAGGTACCTACTTACTGCTAGGTGACCAGGGACTAATGGGGGCTAGGAAGTAAGTCCAAACAACTTCCACCGGCCCGGGAATCGAACCCGTGACATCTCGCTTGCGAGACAAGAACGGTACCGCTTCTACCACCGGTCCCCTACCAGAGTTTAACAGTTAATTCATGTATAAGATTTCTGATAAACTTCCTACGTGCTTATGTTTGAAATAATAAATGTATGTATCTTTATATAATTTAGCTAAATAACTTTATCGTCAAAAACGGTCATCTCAACGATTATGAATTAACTCATTTAGAAATACATCATTACTTCAGGACGAAATCGGACGGATTTGCAACAGCCAATCAGCTGTGACTCTTGAGGAGGGGGTGGTGCATCTCTTCTCAACTGGGAAAAATGCACTTAGACGCCGTGTTGTTTAACTCTTGCTGTAAGAAGCTCCATCTATGGGTTAAAATTTGAAACTGAACCAGAGGACGCACAGGGTTCACTCCAGCGGTTTATTCCGATTGTCGAGGACACGGGTTTTTTGAGGTTACTGCTCTATAACCAAAGGTTATAGGATTGTGTTTAGAAATTGCAAGTTTCTTAAGAATGAAACAGGTTTACAGTTTGCCAATCTCTTCAAGAACCTTCTGAAAAGGTGGACTGAGCTTGCGGAGTGTGAAGAAACTTTTAAGGACTTTATTTATTTGATTTTATCTGAAAAAATTGAGTGCTTGTGATAGAGGACTTGTACAGTCGGCCACAGGAATAAGTACACACACTGTAACTGTATGGTCCGAAAATGGTCTGGTAACGTTGAAACTGTGCATCCAGCCGCATGATGAAACTCAGCTTCCCCCACCTGTTATCTCGTAACTATTTTCTGTTTCCCCTTCTTTATTCTTCTATTTACTCATCTTACTTTCTTTACTAATCCAAACATCAATAAAAAAAAAAGTGGGGTAAGAGAAAAAGTGGGGGGGGGGGGAGGAGGGAGCAATACGATAACTGCAATCCCATTCGGCACCAAGTTTACTGCCATTGGATACAATATATTACTTGTAATATAAACACAAAACACTATTAAAACATTCACAACAAATGTATTTATAACATATGTAGGAATAAAACATAAATTACAGGTCATTTTGTAATTTTGTCTGTTCTGCTCGGGAGAGTGTTACCAGACATTTTGTCTCAAATACGAACCGTAGGTATATTTATTCTTGTGGCCGACTGTACATGGGGTTATAGGTGACGTATGGAACATAGAAACACAGAAACACACGGAAGCCAAGGTAGATAAATATCTCTTTTGGGAAGTAAAGATAAACAAATGAAAGAGGTTAAAGAGTGCAATGTAACAGAAAATAGGGGAACTCCTACGATGAGCTCTGGTTGTGTGTGTTTTGTGTGTGGCAGGATAACTCATACCGTTAAAGACTGCTATTATAAGTTTGATGCTAAGAAAGGAGATGGTTATAATTAATGAGTGACGTAGAAAAGGTTGCGCTAGCAAATGCAAATAAATTGACAATCTGTGGGACGTGTGGACGAACATAAAGTGAGTTAGAGACCAAAGTTGTACCACTGTTTTAATTGAGGAAAATCTTGTAATAAAGTCAGAGTTTACTGGGAAATTTGTTCAACTAAACTGGTATGGTGTTCTTTTATACCCAGGCAATGATCGATATTAATGAGCCTTTCTTAAATGAAACCTGAGTACGATCTGGTAACGGACGACGAAGACGGTGTTACTGAGTGTAGCAGTAACACGACAACAAAGTCGGGATATTAATATACAAAACAGTCTGCCAAATTGAAAGTTAAAGACGAGCTGAATGTTGTGACTAAAAATATAAAGGCGCAGCGAAGTGAAGACAAAACATTAGACAACAGTCGGAAATATGTAACAATAAAAACGATATTTTAGAAGTCACTAAAGAGATTCACAATTGTATAAAAAAAAGGAATTTTGTATCGTGTAGTATAGATTGATGGGTGTTGTAACGAGCAGTTGGTGGTGCCGCAGGTGATGAGCAATGTAGTCAAGGAGTTGTCTCACCTCGGTAATGGGGGACACCTGGGATGTAAGAAGACACTAGCAAGGATACAGAATAAGTTTGTTTGGCCAGGAGTGTCATCAGATGTGATACGATATTGTCGGTCATGTGACCAACGCCAAACGACAGTAGACAAGGGTAGTCGCCTGTGCAAAATTAGGCAGGATGCCGATTATAGACGAGCCGTTTTAGAGGGTGGTAATAGACTTAATATAATCGGACCACTAGAGCCACACGCTAGTAATAATTGTAGACTATGCCTTGCGATGTCTCAGGCCATAGCGCTCAAGTCTTGCGACACCGTTAGTGTGGCAGAGGAATTGTTTTGTGTGTTTAATAGGGTAGGGATTACCAAAGATTTTTTTTTATGTTCATGGGACGCAGTTTACGTCAGGTACAATGAGTGAGTTTGATAGGCTATTTATTACCTATGAGAAGCATAACTACGACGCTGCTACAGGAGTGGAGGGTTGGGAGAGGGACGTTGAGGCTTATGATGACATATTTAAGGTATTATTAAGTGGGAACTCTCGGTATGGTGGACGTGTCTTGTGGTGCTACAGAGGGCTAGGTTATATAGCTGCTGGTGTTATAGAGCTACAGGAGGATGGTACATAACTGATGGTGTTATAGAGCTACAGGAGGATGGTACATAACTGCTGGTGTTATAGAGCTACAGGAGGATGGTACATAACTGCTGGTGTTATAGAGCTACAGGAGGATGGCACATAACTGCTGGTGTTATAGAGCTACAGGAGGATGGTACATAACTGCTGGTGTTATAGAGCTACAGGAGGATGGTACATAACTGCTGGTGTTATAGAGCTACAGGAGGAAGGCATCATCAAAGAGGAGGACGTGTTTCATAGAGCTGCAGTATATAAACATACGAGTAATAAGGAAGAAAATGCCTTAAGAGCATTAGTATTATAGGGCTGCAAGAATGTTGTATTATAGAGTCTCAGTAGAGCAAGTAGTATGTACCAGCCATCACTGAGACGACCAGAGCTTGATCCTCCTTTAGTCTCTCTTTGGTTGAGCATCCGTGGCCACATTCTATCACTTCATAGTGTTGTGGTCGGGGCCGGACTCTCCCCCTTTGTTTATTCCCTGGTGGTGTAGTTGACCAGGTAGCAGCCCACCTACCGAACGCACCTCTGCCTCCATCACTGTTTCTTCAGTGTTGTTACACCTTGGGGAGAGGAATGCATTCAAATATGTTGTGTTATGATAAACAGGAGGATATATCGTAAAAGCTGCGCTTTATCAGCGATAAGAAAATGTCAACAACGTTAACTTAGGTATTGCCCTCAAGTCAGAGCTGGATATACAGTATATTGTATTTCGGAAATATTTTCATCAGTACCGAGAAATGTCAGTTGATGGTGTCCTATATGATCAGAAATTATATGTTTTTTCTTCTAATAGTTAAAAAAAAAGTGAATTAAAAATATGTTATACCGAAAGCTTAACAGTATTGTTGCTGTTATAATTATATTCCCAACAGCTGATATTAGTCAACCCAGAAAGTGATTAAGAAAGCTGTTAACGGGGGCAGGACACCTTGTTGGTCCGGGATAAACTCTCACACCCACAGACCTCCGTAGTGCTTCATAATACAATGTACACACCCTAAAACTGGAAGCATTATTTTCAAATATATATATATATATATATATATATATATATATATATATATGCAAGTAAATCACTGTAGGTGCGCGTGATCTAGGTATATGCTGATAACCACCAGGATAGAAGAAAACACGAAGTTCCCAAGCGCTTTCGTGTAATTCACATCTTCAGGGGTGGAGTACAGACGAAAGCGCTTGGGAACTTCGTGTTTTCTTCTTTCCTGGTGGTTATCAGCATATATATATATATATATATATATATATATATATATATATATACTATATATATATATATATATATATATATATTGGCAACTTCTATGTTCGATCATCCTACGATTTGGCATCATTTATGAAATAGCAAGTTACTAATGGTTTGCCTCAGTTAAACTTCCGGCAACAATGCGGTAGGGTGTGCTAACATAACCCCGAAATTCATTTATCTTGTGTGCTGTTTAATGTTTCAGGTGAATATAAATCTGGTTTTATGTAAATGGTCAACTTTATTGTATTTGGCTGTTGTTTAATAATTACTTTGGTGAAAAGCCATGAGCAGTAGTGCAGGTTTAATTCTAAAGTGTACATTGAAAAGTGTATATATTTTTTACATTAATTCCATAATAATAAAAAGATACCTAGTGTACGTGTTTAGGAGCATTATGTCCTAATAATGCACAGTACTTATAATGCTCATAAAAACGCCGTATTAGTGTAGTGAAAAATGTGAATGGCTATGACATCGTTTTTTTTGCATCATTTTCTTTTTTACCTTCCGGGTTGAAACAATGACGCCTGCATTGTGTAAGAAAGACCAAGAAGGGGAACGCAAGCTTTACATGGGACAACCTGACAAAGCCCTGGCCAAGAAAGAGATGAAACAGGCGAGAGAGTGGGAAGAAAAGGCAGAGAAGCGGATGCATGAAGAGCAAGAGACCGTTCAGCTGGAGTCAACTAGCAGCTCTTCTGATGATGAAGGCCCTCATTCACATCCAAAGATGCCTCGAGCTGGAGTGGATCCAAATTTTCAGGTTCTTGGCCCGTCAACCGCAACTCCCCGTCCTCCACCTAAGCAAGCACTAAGCACTTCATTTCCACTCGTCTTGCTGCTACCTTGGATAGAACCAACACCAGTGACCGTAGGGCTAGTTCACATCCTGGCAGCTACTGTAACAAACCTTGGAGGGAACATTTATGAACTGCCCATTAGCCGCTCAACGGTCAGGAGAGCCCGTATGCGAAATCGCAGTGACCACACCGCTTCTGTGAATCAAGCTGTCTTATTCTCTGGAGCCAAGACTGAAGTTGTGGTTCACTGGGACGGGAAACTCCTTTCATCCTTAACAGGAAGCGAATCTGTTGATCGTCGCTCAGTACTGATCTTTGGGAAGGATGTTTCTTTATCTTCAAAACGTCCAACTCTTGGGTGTTCTGCAGCTGGCATCTGGAACGGGAGTAGTGCAAACAAATGCCGTTGTGGAGGCCCTGAAGGAATGGAAGGTCGACGACCGAGTTGTCGCCATGAGCTTTGGTACCACTGCAATCAATACGGGTCATGATGGTGGAGATTGCACCATGATTGAACAGCGGCTGGGAAGAAAGCTCCATTACCTTACTTGCAGACACCATATCTTAGAGATTTTTCTCAAAGACGTCTTCAGGACAGTTCATGGATCGTCCAGTGGTCCGGAGGTTCTGCTATTCCAACGGTTCCAAAAGAAGTGACATCATATCAAGTAGTTAAACTTCAAGACCGGAAAGATGGACGGTCACGTCAGTGCAGTGTACCAGGAGAATTCAGAATGGGCGCAAGGAGCTCTCGACTACTACATGACAGCTCTCAAGCGGACGCAACACCAAGACGACAACCACCGACCCATGGAGCATTGTGTGGACCTCCTGAGTAAAACAGTGCAACTGAAATTTCCGATAGGTAATCCTAATTGGGAATTTTCGATTACATTGATGACAGTGTGAGTTCGTCATTAGCGTGAGTACGGCAAAGGCGGAGTCAATTTTGCTCTTTTTGTGTCATTTTCTCGCATTTTTTTAAGGGGAATTATATTTCTTAGCATGTCTTGATTCAGGTCCCTTAATAGGAAATTATCAAGATGTGTTACACGTTAGGGAAGGTGGGGGTGTTACTACACACCAAAAGGAAAATAAATGTTAAAAATCAGTTTGTCAATGTAATGAAAAATTAAGTTATACACGAAATATTCCATGGATGAGCTAAGTATTAAACAATAAATAACGACAGTGTAAATATACTGTATATCTTAAATAAATGAAAAATAATGTTTATTTCAACGACAAAAAGACAAGCAAATTAAAAATAATAATGATAAAAAGCTTAAAGATCCCTGGAGAAACCTGGGCAGCCACTGACAGTCGGATGGTGGAGGAGGCATGGGAGGTCTGGCAGGCAAATGTGATGCAAAAACAGCTGAAGACAAGACACTCTAAACGTGGTGACCGTACACACCCAGACGGCACTTAAGGTACATGGGAGTCTCGCCGTCTCAGATCAGACCTCTGCCGTGGGGTTAAGTCTACAAAAATGTAGTTTTCGGTAGCGTAGGGTGGTGTCCCACCCCTGATCACCAGCGAACTTCATTCCGCGCTCGTCAACAATAAAACCAGACGGTGCTCCTAATGTAAACCAACATCTAACACGTGTTGAGAGAATCAATATAAATACAAAAAAGTACACTTGAGAAATTATTTAAATATTAGATACTGAATACTGTTAAAGTTAAATTATGTTTTTTACGTTGCTCGATATTTCATTTTATGTGACTATCTCATTATCAAATCGATCTTGACCATGGAAATCAGTATCAGTCAGTCAGGCAGAAACGATAAGTTTTGTCAGCAAAACTATCTAGGAAAGATAATAATTTGCGGATAAAAAAGGCCACAGAAAATGGAGAAGTTGATGCACAAAGTGGTAATTCTGAAAGAAATACCGAACTAAATATTGAATTAATGCTCAATAAACTCTGCGGATAGTTTTACCGAAGATTCTCTTACTTATAAGTATAGTCCTGATTTATATAACATGCACACACATATACGTCCACCCTAGTTGCTCAAACTGATGTTGTTTCGACACACTTTGGTGTCAAGGTCTCGACATCTTCCATCTGATAATAACAGACAGTTAAACTCTTAACATCAGCAGACGTCACTTCTGATGGTAGTTACTTTACAATGGATTGATGGCGTGGAAAAGACTTGACCGAGGAGCAACGACTATAGGCATCCCTTGAATGGGGTATTTATGAACAAATTAAATGCATGTGTTTTGACACAACTGCAGCTGATACTGTGGGTGTAAATTCGTTACCATCATCACCAGGTCCAAAAAATAAGCTTTTCAAGTGATTCGGGGCAAAATATCGGACGAGTTTCAACAAGCAACATTATCGAACATCTTTATCAGAACCGGAAACAGGTAAAAATCTAGCTTATATTAAAGTTGATATGATTGTATTTACATCAGACCAACTTAATAAATACCATCCCCACGGTGACTACAGTGAACAACTACGACTAACAATCGTTTTCCTGGGAGGAGAACCAAAGTGTGGAATCTCGTTTAATTGTCCAGCAAGGCTTCATAAACTGAGATGGATGGCCAAAGTAATAATGTTATTTGAAATTTTTGTTGATCAAATCCCTATTAAAGATTACTCACCTAAGGAAGAAAGGGGACTCGAGACATCTGCCTGTTTCCTGTTCGGCTGTGTGAAGGGCTTGGCTTACAGCAGCTCTTGTTCCTTGCCAAGATCTAGAGTTATCAATGAACCTTAATCTGCACGAACAAGGAACCAAATGGTAATGCCTTTGCAAGACCCAATAGAAACTTATCTAACAAAACGGGTAACTCTAGACCCTGAAATCATTTAAGTAAAGGAACTAGAATATTTTTTAACATCAAATACTCGAAGGTTCTTCGAATCTACAGGATTAGCTTGAAATTTATTCAGCAAAAATGCTGCTGAATGACACGAAGAGTAACTACAAAATGTAACGAAATCTATCCACTAAATATAAAATGTTACTGACAGCTGAAATGGGAGTTAGAGTAATGGATGAATACAACAAGCTATTAAAAACAATGAAGAGAAGAAACAATGTCTGCTGCAAGTGGTCAAAAAATCACAGCATAATGTGCCGCAGGGCTAGTGTGGAAACAGTATAAGATCGACAGTAGGGTATAAGAATATTTTTTACGCAAATCTCTCTCTCTCTCTCTCTCTCTCTCTCTCTCTCTCTCTCTCTCTCTCTCTCTCTCTCTCTCTCTCTCTCTCTGTGTGTTAGGAAGGTATATGCAATCTCCCTTAGATTTGGTTATCCAATTATTTGATTTATCGACTGATCTTATTTATGAATTATTTACCAATAGTGTGAAGCATCCAGATCGAGGCTAGCTCTTTTTTGTGTTAATCATATTTAATCGTATTTGTATATTTATTTACTCTTTAGTAGGAACTTCCGGGGACTCCATTTATATATTTAAAACAGTCCGTATTTATCTGCCAAGAGGCGCCTTTTCCTGCTGCCTTTTAGACCAGAGTAAACTCGACCATGTGACCCAACACCAATCTAACAGGTATCCAGCGTATCGGGGAGGCCCCATCCTTACAAAGGAGAGGTGTTATATGTTACATCTAGGAATTAGTTTTATAGCTACATAATTTCACATGTGGGTTAAGGTAGGAGTGTTGTGGAGCGACAGGTTGGGTCAGTAACGTGTGTGTGGGCGGGGAGGAGTGTTGTGGAGCTACAGGCTGGGTCAGTAAGGTGTGTGTGGGCGGGGAGGAGTGTTGTGGAGCAACAGGCTGGGTCAGTAAGGTGTGTGTGGGCGGGGAGGAGTGATGTGGAGCTACAGGCTGGGTCAGTAACGTGTGTGTGGGCGGGGAGGAGTGTTGTGAAGCTACAGGTTGCGTCAGTAACGTGTGTGTGGGCGGGGAGGAGTGTTGTGGAGCTACAGGCTGGGTCAGTAAGGTGTGTGTGGGCGGGGAGGAGTGATGTGGAGCTACAGGCTGGGTCAGTAAGGTGTGTGTGGGCGTAGAGGAGTGTTGTGGAGCTACAGGTTGGGTCAGTAAGGTGTGTGTGGGCGGGGAGGAGTGTTGTGGAGCTACAGGCTGGGTCAGTAAGGTGTGTGTGGGCGGGGAGGAGTGTTGTGGAGCTACAGGCTGGGTCAGTAAGGTGTGTGTGGGCGGGGAGGAGTGTTGTGGACCTACAGGCTGGGTCAGTAAGGTGTGTGTGGGCGGGGAGGAGTGTTGTGGAGCTACAGGATGGGTCAGTAAGGTGTGTGTGGACGGGGAGGAGTGTTGTGGAGCTACAGGCTGGGTCAGTAAGGTGTGTGTGGGTGGGAAGGAGTGTTGTGGAGCTACAGGCTGGGTCAGTAAGGTGTGTGTGGGAAGGAGTGTTGTGGAGCTACAGGCTGGGACAGTAAGGTGTGTGTGGGCGGGGAGAAGTGTTGTGGAGCTACAGGCTGGGACAGTAAGGTGTGTGTGGGCGGGGAGGAGTGTTGTGGAGCTACAGGCTGGGACAGTAAGGTGTTCGTGGGCGGGGAGGAGTGTTGTGGAGCTACAGGCTGGGTCAGTAAGGTGTGTGTGGGCGGGAAGGAGTGTTGTGGAGCTACAGGCTGGGTCAGTAAGGTGTGTGTGGGCGGGGAGGAGTGTTGTGGAGCTACAGGCTGGGTCAGTAAGGTGTGTGTGTGTGGGAAGGAGTGTTGTGGAGCTCCAGGCTGGGTCAGTAAGGTATGTGTGGGCGGGGAGGAGTGTTGTGGAGCTACAGGCTGGGTCAGTAAGGTGTGTGTGGGAGGGGAGGAGTGTTGTGGAGATACAGGCTGGGTCAGTAAGGTGTGTGTGGGCGGGGAGGAGTGTTGTGGAGCTACAGGCTGGGTCAGTAAGGTGTGTGTGGGCGGGGAGGAGTGTTGTGGAGCTACAGGCTGGGTCAGTAAGGTGTGTGTGGGCGTGCAGGAGTGTTGTGGAGCGACAGGCTGGGTCAGTAAGGTATGTGTGGGCGGGGAGGAGTGATGTGGAGCTACAGGCTGGGTCAGTAAGGTGTGTGTGGGCGTGAGGAGTGTTGTGGAGCTACAGGCTGGGTCAGTAAGGTGTGTGTGGGCGGGGAGGAGTGTTGTGGAGCTACAGGCTGGGTCAGTAAGGTGTGTGTGGGCGGGGAGGAGTGTTGTGGAGCTACAGGCTGGGTCAGTAAGGTGTGTGTGGGCGGGGAGGAGTGTTGTGGAGCTACAGGCTGGGTCAGTAAGGTGTGTGGGCGGGGAGGAGTGTTGTGGAGCTACAGGATGGGTCAGTAAGGTGTGTGTGGACGGGGAGGAGTGTTGTGGAGCTACAGGCTGGGTCAGTAAGGTGTGTGTGGGTGGGAAGGAGTGTTGTGGAGCTACAGGCTGGGTCAGTAAGGTGTGTGTGGGAAGGAGTGTTGTGGAGCTACAGGCTGGGACAGTAAGGTGTGTGTGGGCGGGGAGAGTGTTGTGGAGCTACAGGCTGGGACAGTAAGGTGTGTGTGGGCGGGGAGGAGTGTTGTGGAGCTACAGGCTGGGACAGTAAGGTGTGTGTGGGCGGGGAGGAGTGTTGTGGAGCTACAGGCTGGGTCAGTAAGGTGTGTGTGGGCGGGAAGGAGTGTTGTGGAGCTACAGGCTGGGTCAGTAAGGTGTGTGTGGGCGGGAAGGAGTGTTGTGGAGCTACAGGCTGGGTCAGTAAGGTGTGTGTGTGGGAAGGAGTGTTGTGGAGCTCCAGGCTGGGTCAGTAAGGTATGTGTGGGCGGGGAGGAGTGTTGTGGAGCTACAGGCTGGGTCAGTAAGGTGTGTGTGGGAGGGGAGGAGTGTTGTGGAGATACAGGCTGGGTCAGTAAGGTTGTGTGGGCGGGGAGGAGTGTTGTGGAGCTACAGGCTGGGTCAGTAAGGTGTGTGTGGGCGGGGAGGAGTGTTGTGGAGCTACAGGCTGGGTCAGTAAGGTGTGTGTGGGCGTGCAGGAGTGTTGTGGAGCTACAGGCTGGGTCAGTAAGGTGTGTGTGGGTGGGGAGGAGTGTTGTGGTACTACAGGCTGGGTCAGTAAGGTGTGTGTGGGAAGGAGTGTTGTGGAGCTACAGGCTGGGTCAGTAAGGTGTGTGTGGGCGAGGAGGAGTGTTGTGGAGCTACAGGATGGGTCAGTAAGGTGTGTGTGGGCGGGAAGGAGTGTTGTGGAGCTACAGGCTGGGTCAGTAAGGTGTGTGTGGGCGGGGTGGAGTACTGTGGAGCTACAGGCTGGGTCAGTAAGGTGTGTGTGGGCGAGGAGGAGTGTTGTGGAGCTACAGGATGGGTCAGTAAGGTGTGTGTGGGCGGGAAGGAGTGTTGTGGAGCTACAGGCTGGGTCAGTAAGGTGTGTGTGGGCGGGTGGAGTACTGTGGAGCTACAGGCTGGGTCAGTAAGGTGTGTGTGGGCGGGGAGGAGTGTTGTGGAGCTACAGGCTGGATCAGTAAGGTGTGTGTGGGCGGGGAGGAGTGTTGTGCAGCTACAGGCTGGGTCAGTAAGGTGTGTGTGGGCGTGGAGGAGTGTTGTGGAGCTACAGACTGGGTCAGTAAGGTGTGTGTGGGCGGGGAAGAGTGTTGTGCAGCTACAGGCTGGGTCAGTAAGGTGTGTGTGGCGGGGAGGAGTGTTGTGGAGCTACAGGCTGGGTCAGTAAGGTGTGTGTGGGCGGGGAGGAATGTTGTGGAGCTACAGGCTGGGTCAGTAAGGTGTGTGTGGGCGGGAAGGAGTGTTGTGGAGCTACACGCTGGGTCAGTAAGGTGTGTGTGGACGGGGAGGAGTGTTGTGGAGCTACAGGCTGGGTCAGTAAGGTGTGTGTGGGCGGGGAGGAGTGTTGTCCAGCTACAAGCTGGGTCAGTAAGGTGTCTGGGGGCGAGAAGGAATACTGTGGTGGTACAGGCTGAGTCAGTAAGGTGTGTGTGGGCGGGGAGGAGTGTTGTGGAGCTACAGGCTGGGTCAGTAAGGTGTGTGTGGGCGAGGAGGAGTGTTGTGGAGCTACAGGATGGGTCAGTAAGGTGTGTGTGGGCGGGAAGGAGTGTTGTGGAGCTACAGGCTGGGTCAGTAAGGTGTGTGTGGGCGGGGTGGAGTACTGTGGAGCTACAGGCTGGGTCAGTAAGGTGTGTGTGGGCGGGGAGGAGTGTTGTGGAGCTACAGGCTAGATCAGTAAGGTGTGTGTGGGCGGGGAGGAGTGTTGTGCAGCTACAGGCTGGGTCAGTAAGGTGTGTGTGGGCGTGGAGGAGTGTTGTGGAGCTACAGACTGGGTCAGTAAGGTGTGTGTGGGCGGGGAAGAGTGTTGTGCAGCTACAGGCTGGGTCAGTAAGGTGTGTGTGGGCGGGGAGGAGTGTTGTGCAGCTACAGGCTGGGTCAGTAAGGTGTGTGTGGGCGGGGAGGAGTGTTGTGGAGCTACAGGCTGGGTCAGTAAGGTGTGTGTGGGCGGGGAGGAATGTTGTGGAGCTACAGGCTGGGTCAGTAAGGTGTGTGTGGGCGGGAAGGAGTGTTGTGGAGCTACACGCTGGGTCAGTAAGGTGTGTGTGGACGGGGAGGAGTGTTGTGGAGCTACAGGCTGGGTCAGTAAGGTGTGTGTGGGCGGGGAGGAGTGTTGTCCAGCTACAAGCTGGGTCAGTAAGGTGTGTGGGGGCGAGAAGGAATACTGTGGTGGTACAGGCTGAGTCAGTAAGGTGTGTGTGGGCGGGGAGGAGTGTTGTGGAGCTACAGGCTGGGTCAGTAAGGTGTGTGTGGGCGGGGAGGAGTGTTGTCCAGCTACAAGCTGGGTCAGTAAAGTGTGTGTGTGGGCGGGAAGGAGTATTTTGGTGGTACAGGCTGGGTCAGTAAGGTGTGTGTGGGCGGGAAGGAGTGTTGTGGAGCTACAGGCTGGGTCAGTAAGGTGTTTGTGGGCGGGGAGGAGTGTTGTGGAGCTACAAGCTGGGTCAGTAAGGTGTGTGTGTGGGCGGGAAGGAGTGTTGTGGAGCTACAAGCTGGGTCAGTAAGGTGTGTGTGGGCGGGAAGGAGTGTTGTGGAACTACAGGCTGGGTCAGTAAGGTGTGTGTGGGCGGGGAGGAGTGTTGTGGAGCTACAGGCTGGGTCAGTAAGGTGTTTGTGGGCGGGAAGGAGTGTTTTGGAGCTACATGCTGGGTCAGTAAGGTGTGTGTGGGCGGGGAGGAGTGTTGTGGAGCTACAGGCTGGGTCAGTGAGGTGTGTGTGGGCGGGAAGGAATGTTGTGGAGCTACAAGCTGGGTCAGTAAGGTGTGTGTGGGCGTGGAGGAGTGTTGTGGAGCTACAGGCTGGGTCAGTAAGGTGTGTGTGGGCGTGGAGGAGTGTTGTGGAGCTACAGGTTGGGTCAGTAAGGTGTGTGTGGGCGGGGAGGAGTGTTGTGGAGCTACAGGCTGGGTCAATAATGTGTGTGTGGGCGAGGAGGAGTGTTGTGGAGCTACAGGCTGGGTCAGTAAGGTGTGTGTGGGCGGGGAGGAGTGTTGTGGAGCTACAGGCTGGGTCAGTAAGGTGTGTGTGGGCGGGGAGGAGTATTGTGGAGCTACAGGCTGGGTCACTAAGGTGTGTGTGGGCGGGGAGGAGTGTTGTGGAGCTACAGGCTGGGTCAGTAAGGTGTGTGTGGGCGGGGAGGAGTGTTGTGGAGCTACAGGCTGGGTCAGTAAGGTGTGTGTGGGCGGGGAGGAGTGTTGTGGAGCTACAGGATGGGTCAGTAAGGTGTGTGTGTGCGGGGAGGAGTGTTGTGGAGCTACAGACTGGGTCAGTAAGGTGTGTGTGGGCGGGGAGGAGTGTTGTGGAGCTACAGGCTGGGTCAGTAAGGTGTGTGTGGGCGGGGAGAAGTGTTGCGGAGCTACAGGCTGGGTCAGTAAGGTGTGTGTGGGCGGGGAGAAGTGTTGCGGAGCTACAGGCTGGGTCAGTAAGATGTGTGTGGGCGGGGAGAAGTGTTGTGGAGCTACAGGCTGGGTCAGTAAGGTGTGTGTGGGCGGGGAGAAGTGTTGCGGAGCTACAGGCTGTCAGTATGGTGTGTGTGGGCGGGAAGGAGTGTTGTGGAGCTACAGGCTGGGTCAGTAAGGTGTGTGTGGGCGAAGAGGAGTGTTGTGGTGCTACAGGCTGGGTCAGTAAGGTGTGTGTGGGCGGGGAGGAGTGTTGTGGAGCTACAGGCTGGGTCAGTAAAGTGTGTGTGGGCGGGGAGGAGTGTTGTGGAGCTACAGGCTGGGTCAGTAAGGTGTGTGTGGGCGGGGAGGAGTGTTGTGGAGCTACAGGCTGGGTCAGTAAGGTGTGCGTGGGCGGGGAGGAGTGTTGTGGAGCTACAGGCTGGGTCAGTAAGGTGTGTGTGGGAGGGGAGGAGTGTTGTGGAGCTACAGGCTGGGTCAGTAAGGTGTGTGTGGACGGGGAGGAGTGTTGTAGAGCTACAGGCTGGGTCAGTGAGATGTATGTGGGCGGGGAGGAGTGTTGTGGAGCTGCAGGCTTGGTCAGTAAGTTGCGTGTGGGCGGGGAGGAGTGTTGTGGAGCTACAGGCTGGGTCAGTAAGGTGTGTGTGGGAGGGGAGGAGTGTTGTTGAGCTACAGGCTGGGTCAGTAAGGTGTGTGTGGACGGGGAGGAGTGTTGTGGAGCTACAGGCTGGGTCAGTAAGGTGTGTGTGGACGGGGAGGAGTGTTGTGGAGCTACAGGCTGGGTCAGTAAGGGGTGTGTGGGTGGGAAGGAGTGTTGTGGAGCTACAGGCTTGGTCAGTGAGATGTGTGTGGGCGGGGAGGATTGTTGTGGAGCTACAGGCTGGGTCAGTGAGATGTGTGTGGGCGGGGAGGAGTGTTGTGGAGCTACAGGCTCGGTCAGTAAGGTGTGTGTGGGCGGGGAGGAGTGTTGTGGAGCTACAGGCTGGGTCAGTAAGGTGTGTGTGGGCGGGGAGAAGTGTTGCGAAGCTACAGGCTGGGTCAGTTAGGTGTGTGTGGGCGGGAAGGAGTGTTGTGGAGCTACAGGCTGGGTCCGTAAGGTGTGTGTGGGCGGGAAGGAGTGTTGTGGAGCTACAGGCTGGGTCAGTAAGGTGTGTGTGGGCGAAGAGGAGTGTTGTGGTGCTACAGGCTGGGTCAGTAAGGTGTGTGTGGTCGGGGAGGAGTTTTGTGGAGCTACAGGCTGGGTCAGTAAGGTGTGTGTGGGCGGGGAGGAGTGTTGTGGAGCTACAGGCTGGGTCAGTAAGGTGTGTGTGGGCGGGAAGGAGTGTTGTGGAGCTACAGGCTGGGTCAGTAAGGTGTGTGTGTGGGCGGGGAGGAGTGTTGTGGAGCTACAGACTGGGTCAGTAAGGTGTGTGTGTGGGCGGGAAGGAGTGTTGTGGAGCTACAGGCTGGGTCAGTAAGGTGTGTGTGGGCGGGGAGGAGTGTTGTGGAGCTACACGCTGGGTCAGTAAGGTGTGTGTGGGCGGGGAGGAGTGTTGTGGAGCTACAGGCTGGGTCAGTAAGGTGTGTGTGGGCGGGAAGGGGTACTGTGGTGGTACAGGCTGGGTCAGTAAGGTGTGTGTGGGTGGGAAGGAGTGTTGTGGAGCTACAGACTGGGTCAGTAAGGTGTGTGTGGGCGGGGAGGAGTGTTGTGGAGCTACAGGCTGGGTCAGTAAGGTGTGTGTGGGCGGGGAGGAGTGTTGTGGAGCTACAGGCTGGGTCAGTAAGGTGTGTGTGGGTGGGAAGGAGTGTTGAGGAGCTACTGGCTGGGTCAGTAAGATGTGTGTGGGCGGGGAGTAGTGTTGTGGAGCTACAGGCTGGGTCAGTAAGGTGTGTGTGGGCGGGAAGGAGTGTTGTGGAGCTACACGCTGGGTCAGTAAGGTGTGTGTGGGCGGGAAGGAGTACTGTGATGGTACAGGCTGGGTCAGTAAGGTGTGTTTGGACGGGGAGGAGTGTTGTGGAGCTACAGGTTGGGTCAGTATGGTGTGTGTGGGCGAAGAGGAGTGTTGTGGAGCTACAGTCTGGGTCAGTAAGGTGTGTGTGGGCGGGGAGGAGTGTTGTGGAGCTACAGACTGGGTCAGTAAGGTGTGTGTGGGCGAAGAGGAGTGTTGTGGAGCTACAGGCTGGGTCAGTAAGGTGTGTGTGGGCGGGAAGGAGTGTTGTGGAGTTACAGGCTGGGTCAGTAAGGTGTGTGTGGGCGGGGAGGAGTGTTGGGGAGCTACAGGCTGGGTCAGTAAGGTGTGTGTGGGCGGGGAGGAGTGTTGTCCAGCTACAAGCTGGGTCAGTAAGGTGTGTGTGGGCGGGGAGGAGTGTTGTCCAGCTACAAGCTGGGTCAGTAAGGTGTGTGGGGGCGAGAAGGAATACTGTGGTGGTACAGGCTGAGTCAGTAAGGTGTGTGTGGGCGGGGAGGAGTGTTGTGGAGCTACAGGCTGGGTCAGTAAGGTGTGTGTGTGGGCGGGGAGGAGTGTTGTCCAGCTACAAGCTGGGTCAGTAAAGTGTGTGTGTGGGCGGGAAGGAGTATTTTGGTGGTACAGGCTGGGTCAGTAAGGTGTGTGTGGGCGGGAAGGAGTGTTGTGGAGCTACAGGCTGGGTCAGTAAGGTGTTTGTGGGCGGGGAGGAGTGTTGTGGAGCTACAAGCTGGGTCAGTAAGGTGTGTGTGTGGGCGGGAAGGAGTGTTGTGGAGCTACAAGCTGGGTCAGTAAGGTGTGTGTGGGCGGGAAGGAGTGTTGTGGAACTACAGGCTGGGTCAGTAAGGTGTGTGTGGGCGGGGAGGAGTGTTGTGGAGCTACAGGCTGGGTCAGTAAGGTGTGTGTGGGCGGGAAGGAGTGTTGTGGAGCTACATGCTGGGTCAGTAAGGTGTGTGTGGGCGGGGAGGAGTGTTGTGGAGCTACAGGCTGGGTCAGTGAGGTGTGTGTGGGCGGGAAGGAGTGTTGTGGAGCTACAAGCTGGGTCAGTAAGGTGTGTGTGGGCGTGGAGGAGTGTTGTGGAGCTACAGGCTGGGTCAGTAAGGTGTGTGTGGGCGTGGAGGAGTGTTGTGGAGCTACAGGCTGGGTCAGTAAGGTGTGTGTGGGCGGGGAGGAGTGTTGTGGAGCTACAGGCTGGGTCAGTAAGTGTGTGTGTGGGCGGGTAGGAGTGTTGTGGAGCTACAGGCTGGGTCAGTAAGGTGTGTGTGGGCGGGGAGGAGTGTTGTGGAGCTACAGGCTGGGTCAGTAAGGTGTGTGTGGGCGGGGAGGAGTGTGTGGAGCTACAGGCTGGGTCAGTAAGGTGTGTGTGGGCGGGGAGGAGTGTTGTGGAGCTACAGGCTGGGTCAGTAAGGTGTGTGTGGGCGGGGAGGAGTGTTGTGGAGCTACAGGCTGGGTCAGTAAGGTGTGTGTGGGCGGGGAGGAGTGTTGTGGAGCTACAGGCTGGGTCAGTAAGGTGTGTGTGGGCGGGGAGGAGTGTTGTGGAGCTACAGGCTGGGTCAGTAAGTGTGTGTGGGCGGGGAGGAGTGTTGTGGAGCTACAGGCTCGGTCAGTAAGGTGTGTGTGGGGGGAGGAGTGTTGTGGAGCTACAGGTGGTCAGTAGGTGTGTGTGCGGGAGTGTTGTGGAGCTACAGCTGGGTCAGTAAGGTGTGTGTGGGCGGGGAGGAGTGTTGTGGAGCTACAGGCTGGTCAGTAAGGTGTGTGTGGGCGGGAGAGTGTTGTGGAGCTACAGGCTGGGTCAGTAAGGTGTGTGTGGGCGGGGAGAAGTGTTGCGGAGCTACAGGCTGGGTCAGTAAGATGTGTGTGGGCGGGGAGAAGTGTTGTGGAGCTACAGGCTGGGTCAGTAAGGTGTGTGTGGGCGGGGAGAAGTGTTGCGGAGCTACAGGCTGGTCAGTATGGTGTGTGTGGGCGGGAAGGAGTGTTGTGGAGCTACAGGCTGGGTCAGTAAGGTGTGTGTGGGCGAAGAGGAGTGTTGTGGTGCTACAGGCTGGGTCAGTAAGGTGTGTGTGGGCGGGGAGGAGTGTTGTGGAGCTACAGGCTGGGTCAGTAAAGTGTGTGTGGGCGGGGAGGAGTGTTGTGGAGCTACAGGCTGGGTCAGTAAGGTGTGTGTTGGCGGGGAGGAGTGTTGTGGAGCTACAGGCTGGGTCAGTAAGGTGTGCGTGGGCGGGAGGAGTGTTGTGGAGCTACAGGCTGGGTCAGTAAGGTGTGTGTGGGAGGGGAGGAGTGTTGTGGAGCTACAGGCTGGGTCAGTAAGGTGTGTGTGGACGGGGAGGAGTGTTGTAGAGCTACAGGCTGGGTCAGTGAGATGTATGTGGGCGGGGAGGAGTGTTGTGGAGCTGCAGGCTTGGTCAGTAAGTTGCGTGTGGGCGGGGAGGAGTGTTGTGGAGCTACAGGCTGGGTCAGTAAGGTGTGTGTGGGAGGGGAGGAGTGTTGTTGAGCTACAGGCTGGGTCAGTAAGGTGTGTGTGGACGGGGAGGAGTGTTGTGGAGCTACAGGCTGGGTCAGTAAGGTGTGTGTGGACGGGGAGGAGTGTTGTGGAGCTACAGGCTGGGTCAGTAAGGGGTGTGTGGGTGGGAAGGAGTGTTGTGGAGCTACAGGCTGGGTCAGTGAGATGTGTGTGGGCGGGGAGGAGTGTTGTGGAGCTACAGGCTGGGTCAGTGAGATGTGTGTGGGCGGGGAGGAGTGTTGTGGAGCTACAGGCTCGGTCAGTAAGGTGTGTGTGGGCGGGGAGGAGTGTTGTGGAGCTACAGGCTGGGTCAGTAAGGTGTGTGTGGGCGGGGAGAAGTGTTGCGAAGCTACAGGCTGGGTCAGTTAGGTGTGTGTGGGCGGGAAGGAGTGTTGTGGAGCTACAGGCTGGGTCCGTAAGGTGTGTGTGGGCGGGAAGGAGTGTTGTGGAGCTACAGGCTGGGTCAGTAAGGTGTGTGTGGGCGAAGAGGAGTGTTGTGGTGCTACAGGCTGGGTCAGTAAGGTGTGTGTGGTCGGGGAGGAGTTTTGTGGAGCTACAGGCTGGGTCAGTAAGGTGTGTGTGGGCGGGGAGGAGTGTTGTGGAGCTACAGGCTGGGTCAGTAAGGTGTGTGTGGGCGGGAAGGAGTGTTGTGGAGCTACAGGCTGGGTCAGTAAGGGGTGTGTGTGGGCGGGGAGGAGTGTTGTGGAGCTACAGACTGGGTCAGTAAGGTGTGTGTGTGGGCGGGAAGGAGTGTTGTGGAGCTACAGGCTGGGTCAGTAAGGTGTGTGTGGGCGGGGAGGAGTGTTGTGGAGCTACACGCTGGGTCAGTAAGGTGTGTGTGGGCGGGGAGGAGTGTTGTGGAGCTACAGGCTGGGTCAGTAAGGTGTGTGTGGGCGGGAAGGGGTACTGTGGTGGTACAGGCTGGGTCAGTAAGGTGTGTGTGGGTGGGAAGGAGTGTTGTGGAGCTACAGACTGGGTCAGTAAGGTGTGTGTGGGCGGGGAGGAGTGTTGTGGAGCTACAGGCTGGGTCAGTAAGGTGTGTGTGGGCGGGGAGGAGTGTTGTGGAGCTACAGGCTGGGTCAGTAAGGTGTGTGTGGGTGGGAAGGAGTGTTGAGGAGCTACTGGCTGGGTCAGTAAGATGTGTGTGGGCGGGGAGGAGTGTTGTGGAGCTACAGGCTGGGTCAGTAAGGTGTGTGTGGGCGGGAAGGAGTGTTGTGGAGCTACACGCTGGGTCAGTAAGGTGTGTGTGGGCGGGAAGGAGTACTGTGATGGTACAGGCTGGGTCAGTAAGGTGTGTTTGGACGGGGAGGAGTGTTGTGGAGCTACAGGTTGGGTCAGTATGGTGTGTGTGGGCGAAGAGGAGTGTTGTGGAGCTACAGTCTGGGTCAGTAAGGTGTGTGTGGGCGGGGAGGAGTGTTGTGGAGCTACAGACTGGGTCAGTAAGGTGTGTGTGGGCGAAGAGGAGTGTTGTGGAGCTACAGGCTGGGTCAGTAAGGTGTGTGTGGGCGGGAAGGAGTGTTGTGGAGTTACAGGCTGGGTCAGTAAGGTGTGTGTGGGCGGGGAGGAGTGTTGGGGAGCTACAGGCTGGGTCAGTAAGGTGTGTGTGGGCGGGGAGGAGTGTTGTCCAGCTACAAGCTGGGTCAGTAAGGTGTGTGTGGGCGGGGTGGAGTACTGTGGAGCTACAGGCTGGGTTAGTAAGTTGCGTGTGGGCGGGAAGAAGTGTTGTGGAGCTACAGGCTGGGTCAGTAAGGTGTGTGTGGGCGGGGTGGAGTACTGTGGAGCTACAGGCTGGGTTAGTAAGTTGCGTGTGGGCGGGGAGGAGTGTTGTGGAGCTACAGGCTGGGTCAGTAAGGTGTGTGTGGGCGGGGAGGAGTGTTGTGGAGCTACAGGCTGGGTCAGTAAGGTGTGTGTGGGCGGGGAGGAGTGTTGTCCAGCTACAAGCTGGGTCAGTAAGGTGTGTGTGTGGGCGGGAATGAGTACTTTGGTGGTACAGGCTGGGTCAGTAAGGTGTGTGTGGGTGGGAAGGAGTGTTGTGGGGCTACAGGATGGGTCAGTAAGGTGTGTGTGGGCAGGAAGGAGTGTTGTGGAGCTACAGACTGGGTCAGTAAGGTGTGTGTGTGGGCGGGAAGGAGTGTTGTGGAGCTACAGACTGGGTCAGTAAGGTGTGTGTGTGGGCGGGAAGGAGTGTTGTGGAGCTACAGGCTGGGTCAGTAAGGTGTGTGTGTGGGCGGGGAGGAGTGTTGTGGAGCTACAGACTGGGTCAGTAAGGTGTGTGTGTGGGCGGGAAGGAGTGTTGTGGAGCTACAGGCTGGGTCAGTAAGGTGTGTGTGGGCGGGGAGGAGTGTTGTGGAGCTACAAGCTGGGTCAGTAAGGTGTGTGTGGGCGGGGAGGAGTGTTGTGGAGCTACAGGCTGGGTCAGTAAGGTGTGTGTGGGCGGGAAGGGGTACTGTGGTGGTACAGGCTGGGTCAGTAAGGTGTGTGTGGGTGGGAAGGAGTGTTGTGGAGCTACAGACTGGGTCAGTAAGGTGTGTGTGGGCGGGGAGGAGTGTTGTGGAGCTACAGGCTGGGTCAGTAAGGTGTGTGTGGGCGGGAAGGAGTGTTGTGGAGCTACAGGTTGGGTCAGTAAGGTGTGTGTGGCCGGGGAGGAGTGTTGTGGAGCTACAGGCTGGGTCAGTAAGGTGTGTGTGGGCGGGGAGGAGTGTTGTGGAGCTACAGGCTGGGTCAGTAAGGTGTGTATGGGCGGGAATGAGTGTTGTGAAGCTACAGGCTGGGTCAGTAAGGTGTGTGTGGCCGGGGAGGAGTGTTGTGGAGCTACAGGCTGGGTCAGTAAGGTGTGTGTGTGGGCGGGGAGGAGTGTTGTGGAGCTACAGGCTGGGTCAGTAAGGTGTGTGTGAGCGGGGAGGAGTGTTGTGGAGCTACATGCTGGGTCAGTAAGGTGTGTGTGGACGGGGTGGAGTGTTGTGGAGCTACAGGCTCGGTCAGTAAGGTGTGTGTGGGCGGGGAGGAGTGTTGTGGAGCTACAGGCTGGGTCAGTTAGGTGTGTGTGGGCGGGGAGGAGTGTTGTGGAGCTACAGGCTGGGTCAGTAAGGTGTGTGTGGGCGGGGAGGAGTATTGTCGAGCTACAGGCTGGGTCAGTAAGGTGTGTGTGGGCGGGGAGGGGTGTTGTCCAGCTTCAAGCTGGGACAATAAGGTGTGTGGGGGCGAGAAGGAATACTGTGGTGGTACAGGCTGAGTCAGTAAGGTGTGTGTGGGCGGGGAGGAGTGTTGTGGAGCTACATGCTGGGTCAGTAAGGTGTGTGTGGGCGGGGAGGAGTGTTGTGGAGCTACAGGCTGGGTTAGTAAGGTGTGTGTGGGCGGGAAGGAGTGTTGTGGTGCTACAGGCTGGGTCAGTAAGGTGTGTGTGGGCGGGGAGGAGTGTTGTGGAGCTACAGGCTGGGTCAGTAAGGTGTGTGTGGGCGGGAAGGAGTGTTGTGGAGCTACAGGCTGGGTCAGTAAGGTGTGTGTGGACGGGGAGGAGTGTTGTGGAGCTACAGGCTGGGTTAGTAAGGTGTGTGTGGGCGGGAAGGAGTGTTGTGGAGCTACAGGCTGGGTCAGTAAGGTGTGTGTGTGGGCGGGGAGGAGTGTTGTGGAGCTACAGGCTGGGTCAGTAAGTTGTGTGTGGGCGGGGAGGAGTGTTGTGGAGCTACAGGCTGGGTCAGTAAGGTGTGTGTGGGCGGGAAGGAGTGTTGTGGAGCTACACGCTGGGTCAGTAAGGTGTATGTGGACGGGGAGGAGTGTTGTGGAGCTACAGGCTGGGTCAGTAAGGTGTGTGTGGGCGGGGAGGAGTGTTGTCCAGCTTCAAGCTGGGACAGTAAGGTGTGTGGGGGCGAGAAGGAATACTGTGGTGGTACAGGCTGAGTCAGTAAGGTGTGTGTGGGCGGGGAGGAGTGTTGTGGAGCTACAGGCTGGGTCAGTAAGGTGTGTGTGGGCGGGGAGGAGTGTTGTGGAGCTACAAGCTGGGTCAGTAAGGTGTGTGTGTGGGCGGGAAGGAGTGTTGTGGAGCTACAAGCTGGGTCAGTAAGGTGTGTGTGGGCGGGAAGGAGTGTTGTGGAGCTACAGGCTGGGTCAGTAAGGTGTGTGTGGGCGGGGAGGAGTGTTGTGGAGCTACAGGCTGGGTCAGTAAGGTGTTTGTGGGCGGGAAGGAGTGTTGTGGAGCTACAGACTGGGTCAGTAAGGTGTGTGTGGGCGGGAAGGAGTGTTGTGGAGCTACAAGCTGGGTCAGTAAGGTGTGTGTGGGCGGGGAGGAGTGTTGTGGAGCTACAGGCTGGGTCAGTAAGGTGTGTGTGGGCGTGGAGGAGTGTTGTGGAGCTACAGGTTGGGTCAGTAAGGTGTATGTGGGCGGGGAGGAGTGTTGTGGAGCTACAGGCTGGGTCAATAATGTGTGTGTGGGCGGGGAGGAGTGTTGTGGAGCTACAGGCTGGGTCAGTAAGGTGTGTGTGGGCGGGGAGGAGTGTTGTGGAGCTACAGGCTGGGTCAGTAAGGTGTGTGTGGGCGGGGAGGAGTATTGTCGAGCTACAGGCTGGGTCAGTAAGGTGTGTGTGGGCGGGGAGGTGTGTTGTGGAGCTACAGGCTGGGTCAGTAAGGTGTGTGTGGGCGGGGAGGAGTGTTGTAAAGCTACAGGCTGGGTCAGTAAGGTGTGTGTGGGCGGGGAGGAGTGTTGTGGAGCTACAGGCTGGGTCAGTAAGGTGTGTGTGGGCGGGGAGGTGTGTTGTGGAGCTACAGGCTGTGTCAGTAAGGTGTGTGTGGGCGGGGAGGAGTGTGGTGGAGCTACAGGCTGGGTCAGTAAGGTGTGTGGGCGGGGAGGTGTGTGGTGGAGCTACAGGCTGGGTCAGTAAGGTGTGTGTGGGCGGGTAGGAGTGTTGTGGAGCTACAGGCTGGGTCAGTAAGGTGTGTGTGGGCGGGGAGGAGTGTTGTGGAGCTACAGGCTGGGTCAGTAAGGTGTGTGTGGGCGGGGAGGAGTGTTGTGGAGCTACAGGCTGGGTCAGTAAGGTGTGTGTGGGCGGGGAGGAGTGTTGTGGAGCTACAGGCTGGGACAGTAAGGTGTGTGTGGGTGGGGAGGAGTGTTGTGGAGCTACAGGTTGCGTCAGTAAGGTGTGTGTGGGCGTGGAGGAGTGTTGTGGAGCTACAGGCTGGATCAGTAAAGTGTGTGTGGGCGGGGAGGAGTGTTGTGAAGCTACAGGCTGGATCAGTAAGGTGTGTGTGGGCGCGGAGGAGTGTTGTGCAGCTACAGGCTGGGTCAGTAAGGTGTGTGTGGGCATGGAGGAGTGTTGTGGAGCTAAAGACTGGGTCAGTAAGGTGTGTGTGGGCGGGGAGGAGTGTTGTGGAGCTACAGGCTGGGTCAGTAAGGTGTGTGTGGGCGGGGAGGAGTGTTGTGGAGCTACAGGCTGGGTCAGTAAGGTGTGTGTGGGCGGGGCGGAGTGTTGTGGAGCTACAGGCTGGGTCAGTAAGGTGTGTGTGGGCGGGGCGGAGTGTTGTGGAGCTACAGGCTGGGTGAGTTAGGTGTGTGTGGGCGGGGCGGAGTGTTGGGGAGCTACAGGCTGGGTCAGTAAGGTGTGTGTGGGCGGGGAGGAGTATTGTGGAGCTACAGGCTGGGTCAGTAAGGTGTGTGTGGGCGGGGAGGAGTGTTGTGGAGCTACAGGCTGGGTCAGTAAGGTGTGTGTGGGCGGGGAGGAGTATTGTGGAGCTACAGGCTCGGTCAGTAAGGTGTGTGTGTTGGTGGGGAGGAGGGTTGTGGAGCTACAGGCTGGGTCAGTAAGGTGTGTGTGGGCGGGGAGGAGTGTTGTGGAGCTACAGGCTGGGTCAGTAAGGTGTGTGTGGGCGGGAAGGATTGTTGTGGAGCTACAGGCTGGGTCAGTAAGGTGTGTGTGGGCGGGGAGGAGTGTTGTGGAGCTATAGGCTGGGTCAGTAAGGTGTGTGTGGGTGGGGAGGAGTGTTGTGGAGCTACAGGCTGGGTCAGTAAGGTGTGTGTGGGCGGGGAGGAGTGTTGTGGAGCTACAGGCTGGGTCAGTAAGGTGTGTGTGTGCGGGGAGGAGTGTTGTGGAGCTACAGGCTGGGTCAGTAAGGTGTGTGTGGGCGGGGAGGAGTGTTGTGGAGCTACAGGCTGGGTCAGTAAGGTGTGTGTGGGCGGGGAGGAGTGTTGTGGAACTACAGGCTGGGTCAGTAAGGTGTGTGTGGGCGGGAAGGAGTGTTGTGGAGCTACAGGCTGGGTCAGTAAGGTGTGTGTGGGCGGGGAGGAGTGTTGTGGAACTACAGGCTGGGTCAGTAAGGTGTGTGTGGGCGGGAAGGAGTGTTGTGGAGCTACAGGCTGGGTCAGTAAGGTGTGTGTGGGCGGGGAGGAGTGTTGTGGAGCTACAGGCTGGGTCAGTAAGGTGTGTGTGGGCGGGGAGGAGTGTTGTGGAGCTACAGGCTGGGTCAGTAAGATGTGTGTGGGCGGGAAGGAGTACTGTGGAGCTACAGGCTGGGTCAGTAAGGTGTGTGTGGGTGGGGAGTGGTGTTGTGGAGCTACAGGTTGGGTCAGTAAGGTGTGTGTGGGCTGGGAGGAGTGTTGTGGAGGTAACACTGTCATCATCAGGGATATAAGTGCTTTACTGTGTCGTGGTCGCGGCACAGTTCCGGTTGAGCCAGTGAATAACACGACCCACTGGATGGCGACACTCCCGCGGGGAAAATGGTAAAGGAAAAGTTTTCACGTGCCGAGAAAAACACATTAGAAGTATCAGTGACGTCTGTGAAGGAGGTTGATTGTGGCAGACAGCATGAAGCTATAACTTTTTCCTGTACTGTACACCATATGGCCAGTGAGCTGCACAGAAGAGTCAAAGATCGACATACTCATATGCCCAGTACAGAGATTCTTTACACCAGCCGGTCTCTTACAGGCATGACTGCTGAAAAGAAAATCTTTGTTTTAATTATCTTGATTACTCGCCATATCCTTGTACCCAATTGAAGAATATACGATTAGGAGTCATACCCATATTCGTATTCCAAAAGTGCAGGGAGCATTTCTCTAAGCAGAGGAAAATAATGAATAGGGTTGTTTTGGTTTGAAAGTTAGTTTTCATAAATCAGTTAGGATAAGAAAGTTGCATGAAAATAAATATTGAGTCACTTGTATCATTAATGCAATAATAATAAAAATAATAATAATAATAATAATAATAATAATAATAATAATAATAATAATAATAATAATAATAGTCATGTGCCTGTAACTCTTAGGAACACACATGTCGTGTGGTATCTGTTTACTCCTCCACTCCACACAAGCTATTAATAACTTGTTATTTTTACTATTATCTTATTGTTGTTCTTAGTTACTTAGGTTAATTGTATATCTATGTATGTCATTAATATGCATCATTTGTGTTACTCTGTTAAGTCAAACCAAGAGTAGTATTAATTAGTTATAGACTATTTGGCAACTGTCCTAGGTCACGTGAGCTAAGACGCTCCTCACTCATATGCTGTGTGGCCAGAGACTCTCTCTGGTAGGAAATAACCAGTTGGTTGTGATTGCTGTGTATATATTGTAATGTCTGTGTTTAATATAGTTAATGTTAAGTAGTATTCATTTGATCTAACTCATTAACAGTATATTTTCACCCTTCTGGCATCACTCTTATTTTAATATGCAATCACTTATTCCCTTAAATTCCATGGTTGCTAGACAGTACTCCTATAAGAACATAAATTGAATTATTTAATCATCTTCCCATTTGTGACTCACTTACCCCAACTTTTTCTTATTTATTCAAGTACATTCAGTTGAGTCGGTTTTTGTGGGGATAATTATTGCCGTGTTCCCTGTTTGTTCCATTATTTGATGATAACTTGGGGTAGGTTTCACTCCCCAGGTATAAAGGATATTGGGACCACGACATAATAATAATAATAATGGGGGTGCCGGTGGTAGAGCAGTACCGCTCTTGCCTCGCAAGAGTGCGGGGAGATATGATAGAAGTATTTAAGTGGGTGAAAGGAGTCAATAAACGGGATATAGATAAAGTTCTTATAATATCCGAGCATGATAGGACTCGTAGCAACGAATTTAAGTTGGATAAATTTAGGTTTAAGAGGGAGATAGGAAGGAACTGGTTCACAAATAGGGTGCTGGACGAGTGGAACAAGCTTAGCAACTTTATAGTAAGTGCTGGAACGCTAGAAAGTTTTAAAAGGAGGCTAGATAGATTCATGGATGATAGAAAGTGGTAGTAACTCTCGACAGGAGCTGCCATGCACAGGCCAACCGGCCTATTGCAGACGCCGTATATTCTTATGTTCGATTCCCTGGTCGGTGGAAAGTTGTTTGGACACACTTCCTAGCCCCTCTTGGTCCCTGTTCACCTAGCATTAAAGTAGGTACCTGTTGTAAATCGAAAAGTTGCGAATTCGTATTCAGGGAAGTTGTTGGAGCCTCCAATAACTTGCTGACAAAAACCTATGACTGTTCAGGCTTCTACGCCCTTGACAAAAAAACCTATGACCCTTCAGGCTTCTACGCCCTTAACTCATGAGACATAAAGGGAAGCATGAACTTAGCATGCTTCCCAGATGGGCGCTGTAAGCGCTTCTGTGCTTCACCTTACACAGGATGTAGGGGGGTGCCCAATAAAAAAAAATAAAAATAAAAAAATAATTGTAATAATAATTAACGGTTTATTGAAAGAACATGGCAGGCTGATATATACTTTTACATAATTGAGGAGTGCATCACTTAGTTGACAAATAATATACAAGTAACATAAGTAATACAAGTATGATATAAAATAACGAGATAACATTGCAAAGAAGTAAGATTGGCTTGGAGTGAATACACTGGTTGATTACAAGTGAATAATTTTTACATTGTGTGGGACTGGGCTGTTCTCATAACGAACAGTACGTGCTTGTATGGGCTGGATGCAATTGTGGTGTCGAACAGCAATTCGTGGACGCGGGATCTCAGGTGGAAAGAGGAGCCGGTGTCGAGGATGGTGCAGAAGCTTCTCACCAAATTTGCAGATGAGGTCGTGGTGATGATCAGAGAGAGCCGAGAAGGCCCGTGTGCTTCTTGATATGTGGAGTAGGAAGGGGAGAGAATAATCTTTTATGCCCTCTTCTGCACTTTTTCACGGCGTTTCCGTTGTGTAACATTTGGGGAGAAAAACCAGGCAGGAGAGGCAAAGGTGAGCTTGGGAAGTATGAATATTGAGTAAGCACTGAGGAACTCGGGCGCCGGAACCCCGAGGGACTTGAGTCGCCGAGGAGCTTAGTGAGGTCTACAACCTGGAGTGTGGTGGGGCCCAAAGTAATGGAAGAGGGTGGGACATGGTCAGAGGAGAGGTTGATGTGCATAACCATGGTCTTGGTATGGTTGATGGTGACATTGTTGTTGGTGGCCCATTTTGGAGACTTCAATATAATCTACAAGGCGGTGTAGTCGGGAGCCGATTTGTTTGCACTGATCCATATGAGGGAGTCGCCGACATATTTCCAACGAGCAGAGGTTTCTCTCATTGATAAGCGTATGGCTTGGCGTCGGTCACCCGAGGTCAATATTTTTGTTGATGATTATATTGTGGTCAACTAGGTCAAATGCTTTGGTGAAGTCAATGAAGGCGACAGCCACAGACGTCTTTCGTTTTTCCAGATGGCGGCAAAGGTAGTCGAAAAAGCTGACAACACAGTGAGTGGTGGAGATAGTTTTCGTATCGCCAAATTGCTGAGGATCTATGGTGCCTGCAATATCAGCAGAAGCCCAGTCAAACCCAAAACTTTTGCAGATTAAGCTGGGTATTGAGGTGATGGCCATGGGTCGTAGCTCATTTAAGAATTGTGGGTTGATTGACTTGGGCACTGGTGACCCAGATGAGGTCTTCCACTCAGTAGGGCATCTTGCTTGGCTGGAGGAGGCTTTGATGATGGAGCAGATGGGTTTAGATATTTCCGGGGAGAACTCCTTGAATGGTTTCATTGGTAAGTCAATGGGGGTGGCAGAGCGCCTTAACTTCAGTTTGTCCAGACGTTTTGCTACTTCAAATTCTCCCAGTAAGTAAGTGGATAAGGGGGCTGGTAGGTAAGTAGGGAGACTGGTTGTGTCGAGCCGGGGAAAGGTCTGGCATATACTGTAGTTACGAAATCGATATTTGATTGCTCAGCTGCGTCAGCATTAGTGAAATGGCTAAGGAAGAGGAGGGGGTGTGTCGTGTCTTATTGTTTAGTCCACAGAGTTCTTTAAGCTTACCATACAACTGACTGATGTTGGTCTGCTTCAGGTGTTGCAACTTGGTTGGGTAATGAGACTTCTTTGCAGCGTGTACTTCACGGATGACTTGGTTGGGAAGGGACCTGTAGCTGTTGGTGTCATTGAGAAAGCCACATACTGATATTCTAATTACAAATATTTATTCTGTATATTCCATTTGAGTCAATTTTATATATATATATATATATTATATATATATATATATATATATATATATATATATATATATATATATATATATCTATATATATATATATATATATATATATGAAGAAATATACTGTATTCTATTTCAAATCGACATTCGCTAAGATATTTAAGGTAATGTATTAAGTGTTAAATTTAATTTAAATATTTTACTTATAAGTGTCTATTATGATAATAATAACAACTGTCGGAAATTTTATCTGCTGACATTGACAACAGCATTGATCAACTGTGAACCACTATTGTGCCGAGATCTTTCAAATACAATTTCTTGGCTCAAAGGAACTCCTTCCCCTTGCGGGAATTTATTTTCCACGGCAACGATACTCAAACACTTGGTCTCTTATTTACAAGTGTAGGGAGGTTGAGCTAATGGACTGGATAGAAATATTGTACACTATTCAGTGGACCTTAAGAGCAACTGAATAGGATCTAGAACAATTTCTCCATCTACTGTACTTTAGCAGACTGATACAATTGTATATTTAAATCATTAAGGTACAAATCTTTATAAGGTGAGTTAGTTGTCATAAGACAGCATAGAATTGAGCTACCAACCCCATATGTGGTCAAGTAAACCTCTCCCACATGAAGTAAATATGGTAATAAGATAAATAGGAAGGTAATAATTACTATTATAGGTCAACTCCTACACTTACATTCTTAAAGTACCACGGTAACAAAACTTTTAAGTTGCCAAAAAAAAATTCCAATATGTTATACTAGAAGATTACTTAACTGTTGCAGGTGTAGTCCGATTATCTTCTCTGTTGATGAACTTAAACTCAATCCCATCACTTGTTACCACGTGAAAAAAAAAAATAACTTAACCATAACAATATAATGAGATTTACAATTTTCCTGAGAACCCAACAAAGAAAAATAAGAGTTAAATAGCCCTAATATGAGTATAGCTGACACTCCTAGTTGAATTGTCATAAAATATTTAAATTACGAAGTCATTATTGTAAGAAACAAGTAAGAATTATGACGACAGGTATCTGTAATATAATAAACCTTAGCCGTGAAGAGTAGTGGTATATAACTCTCTAATATCGTCACAATCAACAGATACATGAGGATTAATAATGTGTGGTGGATTGAAGTCTGGTCGGTCTCTGCCGATATTCAAAACAAACTTGAGTGAGCTTGTGAAGGGTTACCAACCTCTCGGAAACGAAACCAGCAGATTTACGTTGGGTGTGTTGTGGCCAGTAGGGTTATGTTGGGTGTGTTGTGGCCAGTAGGGTTATGTTGGGTGTGTTGTGGCCAGTAGGGTTATGTTGGGTGTGTTGTGGCCAGTAGGGTTATGTTGGGTGTGTTGTGGCCAGTAGGGTTATGTTGGGTGTGTTGTGGCCAGTAGGGTTATGTTGGGTGTGTTGTGGCCAGCAGGGTTATGTTGGGTGTGTTGTGGTCAGCAGGGTTATGTTGGGTGTGTTGTGGCCAGCAGGGTTATGTTGGGTGTGTTGTGGCCAGCAGGGTTATGTTGGGTGTGTTGTGGCCAGTAGGGTTATGTTGGGTGTGTTGTGGCCAGTAGGGTTATGTTGGGTGTGTTGTGGCCAGTAGGGTTATGTTGGGTGTGTTGTGGCCAGTAGGGTTATGTTGGGTGTGTTGTGGCCAGCAGGGTTATGTTGGGTGTGTTGTGGCCAGCAGGGTTATGTTGGGTGTGTTGTGGCCAGCAGGGTTATGTTGGGTGTGTTGTGGCCAGTAGGGTTATGTTGGGTGTGTTGTGGCCAGTAGGGTTATGTTGGGTGTGTTGTGGCCAGCAGGGTTATGTTGGGTGTGTTGTGGCCAGCAGGGTTATGTTGGGTGTGTTGTGGCCAGCAGGGTTATGTTGGGTGTGTTGTGGCCAGCAGGGTTATGTTGGGTGTGTTGTGGCCAGCAGGGTTATGTTGGGTGTGTTGTGGCCAGTAGGGTTATGTTGGGTGTGTTGTGGCCAGTAGGGTTATGTTGGGTGTGTTGTGGCCAGTAGGGTTATGTTGGGTGTGTTGTGGCCAGTAGGGTTATGTTGGGTGTGTTGTGGCCAGTAGGGTTATGTTGGGTGTGTTGTGGCCAGTAGGGTTATGTTGGGTGTGTTGTGGCCAGTAGGGTTATGTTGGGTGTGTTGTGGTCAGTAGGGTTATGTTGGGTGTGTTGTGGCCAGCAAGGTTATGTTGGGTGTGTTGTGGCCAGTTGGGTTATGTTGGGTGTGTTGTGGCCAGTTGGGTTATGTTGGGTGTGTTGTGGCCAGTTGGGTTATGTTGGGTGTGTTGTGGCCAGTAGGGTTATGTTGGGTGTGTTGTGGCCAGCAGGGTTATGTTGGGTGTGTTGTGGCCAGCAGGGTTATGTTGGGTGTGTTGTGGCCAGTAGGGTTATGTTGGGTGTGTTGTGGCCAGTAGGGTTATGTTGGGTGTGTTGTGGCCAGTAGGGTTATGTTGGGTGTGTTGTGGCCAGTAGGGTTATGTTGGGTGTGTTGTGGCCAGTAGGGTTATGTTGGGTGTGTTGTGGCCAGCAGGGTTATGTTGGGTGTGCTGTGGCCAGTTGGGTTATGTTGGGTGTGTTGTGGCCAGTAGGGTTATGTTGGGTGTGTTGTGGCCAGTTGGGTTATGTTGGGTGTGTTGTGGCCAGTAGGGTTATGTTGGGTGTGTTGTGGTCAGTAGGGTTATGTTGGGTGTGTTGTGGTCAGTAGGGTTATGTTGGGTGTGTTGTGGCCAGCAAGGTTATGTTGGGTGTGTTGTGGCCAGTTGGGTTATGTTGGGTGTGTTGTGGCCAGTTGGGTTATGTTGGGTGTGTTGTGGCTAGTTGGGTTATGTTGGTTGTGTTGTGGCCAGTAGGGTTATGTTGGGTGTGTTGTGGCCAGTAGGGTTATGTTGGGTGTGTTGTGGCCAGTAGGGTTATGTTGGGTGTGTTGTGGCCAGTAGGGTTATGTTGGGTGTGTTGTGGCCAGTAGGGTTATGTTGGGTGTGTTGTGGCCAGTAGGGTTATGTTGGGTGTGTTGTGGCCAGTAGGGTTATGTTGGGTGTGTTGTGGCCAGTAGGGTTATGTTGGGTGTGTTGTGGCCAGCAGGGTTATGTTGGGTGTGTTGTGGCCAGTAGGGTTATGTTGGGTGTGTTGTGGCCAGCAGGGTTATGTTGGGTGTGTTGTGGCCAGCAGGGTTATGTTGGGTGTGTTGTGGCCAGCAGGGTTATGTTGGGTGTGTTGTGGCCAGTAGGGTTATGTTGGGTGTGTTGTGGCCAGTAGGGTTATGTTGGGTGTGTTGTGGCCAGTAGGGTTATGTTGGGTGTGTTGTGGCCAGCAGGGTTATGTTGGGTGTGTTGTGGCCAGTAGGGTTATGTTGGGTGTGTTGTGGCCAGTAGGGTTATGTTGGGTGTGTTGTGGCCAGTAGGGTTATGTTGGGTGTGTTGTGGCCAGCAGGGTTATGTTGGTGTGTTGTGGACAGTAGGGTTATGTTGGGTGTGTTGTGGCCAGTAGGGTTATGTTGGGTGTGTTGTGGCCAGTAGGGTTATGTTGGGTGTGTTGTGGCCAGCAGGGTTATGTTGGGTGTGTTGTGGCCAGCAGGGTTATGTTGGGTGTGTTGTGGCCAGCAGGGTTATGTTGGGTGTGTTGTGGCCAGTAGGGTTATGTTGGGTGTGTTGTGGCCAGTAGGGTTATGTTGGGTGTGTTGTGGCCAGCAGGGTTATGTTGGGTGTGTTGTGGCCAGTAGGGTTATGTTGGGTGTGTTGTGGCCAGTTGGGTTATGTTGGGTGTGTTGTGGCCAGTAGGGTTATGTTGGGTGTGTTGTGGCCAGCTGGGTTATGTTGGGTGTGTTGTGGCCAGTAGGGTTATGTTGGGTGTGTTGTGGTCAGTAGGGTTATGTTGGGTGTGTTGTGGCCAGTAGGGTTATGTTGGGTGTGTTGTGTTCAGTAGGGTTATGTTGGGTGTGTTGTGGCCAGTTGGGTTATGTTGGGTGTGTTGTGGCCAGTAGGGTTATGTTGGGTGTGTTGTGGCCAGTAGGGTTATGTTGGGTGTGTTGTGGCTAGTAGGGTTATGTTGGGTGTGTTGTGGCCAGCAGGGTTATGTTGGGTGTGTTGTGGCCAGTAGGGTTATGTTGGGTGTGTTGTGGCCAGCAGGGTTATGTTGGGTGTGTTGTGGCCAGCAGGGTTATGTTGGGTGTGTTGTGGCTAGCAGGGTTATGTTGGGTGTGTTGTGGCCAGCAGGGTTATGTTGGGTGTGTTGTGGCCAGTAGGGTTATGTTGGGTGTGTTGTGGCTAGTAGGGTTATGTTGGGTGTGTTGTGGCCAGCAGGGTTATGTTGGGTGTGTTGTGGCCAGTAGGGTTATGTTGGGTGTGTTGTGGCCAGTTATTTTACCATTATAGGGCCAATCTAGATAAGCGAATCATAGCTACTTATCATGCTAAACTTGCAACTCTCTTTACATACTACTACTACTACTACCACGTTGCTACTTAAATTAAATCACATGAAGGTTTTTAATCATTCTGAAGACTTTGAAAATTCACAGATTTTCCTCAGGAGTCATGGAGCCTTATTTGTTCCTCAGACTACCTATCCAGCACCAAGGAGTGTAAGTTGTAGTTTTAAAAGTGCGACTGTGTCTGTAGATTGTGGGTGTGTGTGTGTACTGAACCTATAAGTGTGAGGTTGTGGGTACGTGTATGCTGAAGTTCTTAGTATGGGATTTTAGTTATGACTGTTCTTGTTTTTTTGTGGGCTCAATTTTAGTTGTTGTGGATGTGACTGTGGTTGTATGTGTGAATGTACTTGTTGTGGCTACGATTGTTGTTGTTATTTCGCTTGTAACTAGTTATCGTTGTAAGTGTGATTGTTGATGTAATTGTAAGTGTGACTGCTTTATGTTGTGAGTGCTATTTCAGTTGTTGATGTTGTTGGTATAACTCATTATTTTGTGGGTGTGTTTGTAATCGTTGTTGTAAATGTCAGTGTGGTTATGGTTGTATGACTGTGTTCTTTGTTGTGGCTTTTATGGTAAATGTGATTGTGATTATTGTTGTGAGTATGTTTCTAGTTGTTGTAGTAGATGTGATTGTGATAATTGTTATGAGTATGATTGTAATTGTTGTAAATGTGATTATGGTTATTGTTATGAAAGTGACTGTATTTGTTGTTGTAGGTTTGAATGTGGTTGTTGTTGTTTTGGGTGTCAGTGTGATTGTTGTTGTTTTGTGTGTGAGTGTGATTGTTGTTATTGTGGGTGTAATTGTAGTTTTTATTGTTGTTTTGAGTCGTTTATATGGTAGTGACTATGGCTGTCGTTGATAAGGTAACCACACGAAGACAAATACATAAGAGGGTCTCACATCATACAGTCGTCTAAAATATGTTGTTAAAACTAGTAATTGATCTTTTCTACAATAAAACCGACACAACATCATACTAATATACGGATGGTAGTTAAGAGTAGACCACGGGTTCATGTTGGACTCTGAACCTGAACTTTGATGTGCCTTATCGGCCACAGCCTGCACCAGCTCTGATAGGGAAGAAGCAGGGTCAGGTCTCTTATTAATTGAATGTTGTTGCCTTTTCGGAGTTGTTGAAGACAGATTCAGGCCATTCATGTCACACTAATTATTACTTGTTTCACATTTTGCCACCAACTTTGTCTTTGTTGTGTTAAGAGTCGCTAAATGAAATATAGTTAAAAAAAACGCTATCCTCTTTCTTCACATCCAAGTTTCTTAAATAAACGGGTAATGGTGCACAGATTAAGCTGGCGACCATAAGAGGGGTACTTGTAAGCCCGGACCTACGGCCTAGAAAACAGTGCGTTAATGTTCGAAATTTGGCAAACAGAGTATTGGGTTTTATATCTAGAAGTGTAAGTAGCAAGAGTGCAGAGGTCTTATTGCAACTATATCTTGCGCTAGTCAGGCCGCACCTCGATTATGCGGTTCAGTTCTGGTGCCCCTATGACAGAATGGATATAAATTCACTAGAGTCGGTGCAGCGAAGAATGACAAAAATGATTCCGGGACTTAGAAACCTTCCATATCAGGATAGGTTAAAGAAACTTAACTTGCATTCCCTAGAAAGACAAAGAGTGCGGGGAGATATGATAGAAGTATTTAAGTGGGTGAAAGGAATCAATAAAGTGGATATAGATAAAGTTCTTATAATATCCGAGCAGGATAGGACTCGGAGCAACGGATTCAAGTTGGATAAGTTTAGGTTTAGGAGGGAGATAGGAAGAAACTGGTTCACAAATAGGGTGGTGGACGAGTGGAACAAGCTTGGCAACTTTGTAGTAAGTGCGGGAACTCTGGAAAGTTTCAAAAGGAGGCTAGATAGATTCATGGATGATAGAGAGTGGTAGTAACTCTCGACAGGAGCTGCCATGCACAGGCCAACCGGCCTATTGCAGATTCCTTATTTTCTTATGTTCTTATGTAAGTCCAAGAAAAGGACAAGAAACTCTGTTCTTCATCATTAACCCCGGTATAAGCAAAACTTTTGAGTTTGTACTGTTTCTTTGACCTTTGCCCGATATTACCCAAAATTTAATGCAATTGACTCCCATCACAATCTTACCTATCTACAATGAGATCTGCTTTGATCTGCCTTCACTAATATTAGTTGTCATTTGGTGGTCAGCACTTACATCCCAGTTTACATCGGAGTCAGTCCGTGTGTTTCAAGGGTGGTGCTCCCGCTGGCCTTGGGATATCACCTTGATATCTGACAAATTTACACTAAAATTATAAAAAATTTTCCTTGGCTAGCACTGATATCCCTCTTGCAAGGTTCACGAAAATCAATTAACCTTTCTTAGCAATACACACACACACACACTACTACAACTTTGCTGTCACTCGGAATCGATTATGACGATCATCCAGCTATGATACATTAATGATATGAGTTATTAAGGATGTCACCTAGGTTGGTGAGATCTGAGGCGAGATCTGTAGTCGGGTTAACTTGAAAGTATTGACACCATCTTGTGTGGTGTTCCTCCAAGCGTTACGGTGTGGGGTAAAAGTCTCCCAGGTGAGGGGGTCGATTTGCCACTCTTTTAGGTTTGTCTTAAGACTATCCTTATACCTTTTCAATTGCTCGCTGGCATTACGTTTACTGTTCGTTAGGTGGCTGTTAAGTAGCTGCTTTGGCAGTCTACTGTCGTTCATGCAGGTAACATGGCCACTCCAGCGTAGTTGTTCATGTATAATGGTAGCCTCGAAGCTCCTACAGTTGGTGTAAAGCAAGAATACTGGCATTTGCTCACGTGTCTTCCCAGCGAACTCGGAGGATGGAACGTAGACTACGTTGGTGAATGTTTTCAAGTGCCTTGAGGTGCCTCCTGTATGTGACCCATGTCTCGCTGCCATATAGCAGAGTGGGTAGGACCACTGCTCGATATACGTGTAACTTTGTAGATAATTTCAACTCCCTACAGCTGAAGAGACGGTTTCGGAACCTGCCAAAATCTTGAGATGCACTTCTGGTCCGATGGTGAATCTCTTCATTGATGTCCGCGGTGGTGGACAGATGGGAGCCGAGTTACCGAAAGTGGGTAACATAAGTGAGGGGAGAACCGTTAAGGTGGATGGATGGTGGAGGTGTGTGCATACGGATCTGTGTATGTGTTCAGAATTTCCAGTTGGTTCACATTCATTTTGAGCAACAAGGGTGAGGTCGTCTGCATACTGAAGTTCAATAATGGAAGCTGCCAACACCTTTGTTCCTGCCTGGAGTCGTCTTATGTTGAAAAGACCCTTCATCCGGTACTCGACGTCCACCCCTCCCCGTTTGGATGGGGAAGAACTCAGACTGGGTACCATTGTGCCGTTCATATCATCGTGGTGTTGCCTCACAATGGCGATGAATTTTGATGGGCAGGCAAAACGGCTGAGGGTCCACCAGAGGGCTTCCCTGTTGACCGAGTCGAGGACCTTGTTTACGTCGATGAAAGTCATGCACAAGTCAGGACGCTGTTCTCCGCACTTTTTTGTATCAGGCGAGTAGTAAAGATCATGTCATTGGTGCCATGTGATGGTCTAAAGCCATATTGAGATTCTTGGAGGAATTTTCCTGCCTCAGGAAGAAGTCTGTTTAGGAAGACTCGAGCGATAATCTTGCCAGCTCAGTACAGGAGCGAGATCATGCAGTAGTTCCCCCAGTCTGACCGGTCTCCCTCACCTGCAACACTCACCATCACATACAACACTCACCATCACCCTGTAACTGTCAGTATCGTATGTATTGACCCATTTCTTTCTTGTGTGACAATAGTGTTATCGATCCATTATGGTACAGTGATCAGCAAATACACTGTTGAAATATACTGTATCTACGCTTTTGAATTTTATAACTGAAACTGAGAAGCTCGGTTAATATTGTTTACACCTCGTAAAGATTAAATTTAGTGGATGAATTCTGTTTGAGCGTGAAGAGAGTTAACCAGGGTCATTATTGTATTGATATAAAAGTGAAACGGAGAAATGAACATTGTCTGGGTGCATACATGGTGAATTTTATCACTTTAAATTTTTAATGACCTAAGACATGATCTTAAGACAACATTTTTGAAAGTTAAGAAACTAACCAAGGACGAGTAATTGATGTCTGAGAGATAAAATAAATGTTTGAAAGAACTCTGCTTGAACAACTCTAAAGTGCAGCCAATGAACGTCATCATGGGACTGAACGCCAAGATGCTACCAATGTAAGCCAGCAGGAACTGGAACGCCGAGACGCTAAAAGTGAACGGTTATCTGAGAGAGCGAGCACGAGAGAGAGAGAGAGAGAGAGAGAGAGAGAGCACAAATAGAAGGGAAGCAGAGCACCAGGACTGGGTTAAGAGGTTTGCAGCATAAATATCGCCTGGGTGGCTGAGTGTCGGAAGTGTGGGTAGAGACGGAGGTGAAGACCAGGAAGGAATTAGAAGATAGGAGAGAATTGGAAAAGGAGAAGAGAAAATAAGAAGGAAAAACAGAAAACAAAAGAATAGCGATATTAAGCAAATTAAGGAGGAATAGGTTTGGTTAAGAATAGGCAGTCCATATTTTATTCTCGTACGAAATATAGACGTTCTCGCTGTACTCGCGGTGTTGTCGTCGTAATTTGCTTTAACTAGAGCTATTGTATAGTCACCTTTACCCCTTGCTGCCTAGCTCAATCTCACGCCATTTTTCTTCCTCTTCTCTGGCCTTCCCTTTTCCTTCGATCCACGAATTCTCCCTTTCTGTACTAACCGAGAACAGTGGCTCGGCGGCAGCGGTTGTATCTTCCGCGATACTTGTTCTTCATTTACTTAATAATGCGAATAATAATAACAATAATAATAACAATGATATTTATTCAGTAAAATTGTTATACAGGTTTACAAATGTGTGAGCATGTTTATAAAGTAAACAGTTGTATAGACACTGTAGGTATACGGTGCACGTAGGTCGTAGAAGTGTACAGTTTCCTGTGTGCCCAGACAGTGTCGGTAAACAATAAGGCAACTTGACCAAGGATAACCGAAAAAGCTGTCAGCTGCTTATTTCTAGGATGGCTCTTTGCTTAGGCTTACGCTTGGTCTCTAATCAGTAATAGTGTGTCTACAGCAGTATTAGTGAAAGTTTATCTGATAAAATTCAGCGAGCATTATATTACATTTGGACTATCAGAGGCTGGCGGATCACTACAGCAGTACAACATTGTGTGGTTAATAATATGGAAACTAACTCTCTTCTCTTACTGTAGTTTCATTTGTTGTGCAATTCTTTGTTATAGCTTTTAATTGTTAAATGCCATAATTGGTTTTGATGTGGTTGGTAATTTGCTCAAGTCTATTATATCAGTAAAGAAGATTGTTTTGTTAATGGGCCCTCAAACAAGTAAACATTTTCGTATTACATTATTTTCTATTACTTAAAAAAAAACGTGTTGCCAATAACATTGACAAACCCCCTTTTCAGCATTATTTTAAGAATTAATAGGAAAGGCCTCAGAAGTTTTCATACCTCGCAGCTCCAAATGGTGAATCAGAAAGCTAAATTAATACTGGAGAAAAGACTCGGTTTAATATTCATGTACGAAAAGCCAGCTGCTACACATCTATTATTTGCAAAATGATTTAAACGGTAACGCCCATACGCCTGAGTGTTGAAAAATAGAGAGCACTTGCCCAGTTGCAGTAAGCCAAGTACGTAATTGTTATTGGAGTTACGGAAAAGTGCCTTGCCACTAGTTGTAAGGTCTCTCACTGTCTACAATAGTATATTAATATGAGTTAAACTCTGAACAAGTATCTCAATATTAAACAATAGCATGAATAATTTTTTCTGAGTACCCAAGAGACTTCAGGTCATAACACGTGTATTTCATTGCCGAGGTCTAGGAGTAAAGGCGAAGTCATTTCTGACATCAGACGACACGAACCAAAAATTTAGGCCAAGTCTGAACTATAAAAAACCCCCGACGATTAATGGATTAGGTTCACTTAGTTTATGTCGTGCGCTGTGTAATACCTGGCAATGCTCAGTAGTATTTAACGAGTGTTTGGTAATATTTGCTAGGTATGAGGTGCTGTGGAATATAGGCAGCAGTCTGGTAAATGCCACCACTGTTCATCACATATTGTTGACGGCACTTCAGGAAGTTGTTACGCCTCACCTGTACCTGAGAATCACTTCTAAATGTGATTGCCCTGACTGAAATTCACTCATAAGAGATGTAGTGCCAACAATAGCCAACATTCCTTATTATGCAATATATATATATATATATATATATATATATATATATATATATATATATATATATGCTGATAACCACCAGGAAAGAAGAAAACACGAAGTTCCCAAGCGCTTTCGTGTAATTCACATCTTCAGCCCTGAAGATGTGAATTACACGAAAGCGCTTGGGAACTTCGTGTTTTCTTCTTTCCTGGTGGTTATCAGCATATACCTATATCACGCGCACCTACAGTGATTTACTTGCATATATATATATATATATATATATATATATATATATATATATATATATATATCACTTAGGTGGTCAGAGTAACGTTTTACCAAATCCGGCTTCGAAACACGGGTGGTCCCCATTAGAGGTTCACGGCGCCATAAGCTCGTTGAACAGGCTTTGTGTGAAATATAACAAAGTCTAGGACTGCTTTTAGTATCCTGGTGGTCCAGCGGGTAGCGTTCCCCGGTCACAGTCATAGGCTTGTGGGCCATGGGTTCGAATCCTGGCGGGTTGTGGTGTTGATTGTATGTAGAAGTCCGCGTACTTTATTGGGCTAATGAAATATATATGGATCCTCGTGTTTCGAAGCCGGATTTGGTAAAACGTTATTCTGACCACCTAAGTGATACGGGTGGTCCCCATTAGAGGTTCACGGCGCCATAAGCTCGTTGAACAGGCTTTGTGTGAAATATAACAAAGTCTAGGACTGCTTTTAGTATCCTGGTGGTCCAGCGGGTAGCGTTCCCCGGTCACAGTCATAGGCTTGTGGGCCATGGGTTCGAATCCTGGCGGGTTGAGGTGTTGATTGTATGTAGAAGTCCGCGTGCTTTATTGGGCTAATGAAATATATATATATATATATATATATATGCAAGTAAATCACTGTAGGTGCGCGTGATCTAGGTATATGCTGATCACCACAAGGAAAGAACAAAACACGAAGTTCCCAAGCGCTTTCGTGAAATTCACGTCTTCAGGGGTGAGTACAGACTAAGGAGAAGTACAAAACTAGGTGTATATATACAAAGGAGGGTGAGACCAGGTCCACAATGGTCAGGTATTAGGTAATGACCCTACTAATCTTTAAAAAGCACCGCAACGGTCGGTAGTCGGTAGTCCGACTGCAGTTGTTGAAAATGTTACTAACTTCAGTTCTAAAGGAGATAAAAACAATCTATAAAATGTAATAGAGAAATAATTTATTCAAGTTTTAACAACAGTAATCTTAGGATTTTAATTTTGAACATATTCACCATCATTACGGATACAGAGCATAATACGATTTTGAAATTCCACTAACACGTTCTGCAATTGTGTTTCCGTTATGGCACCGATCACATCAGTTGTCATTGCATAAAGATCGTGTTAAAACTTTAATAAATGATTTCTCTATTACATTTTACCGATTATTTTTATCTCCTTTAGAATTGAAGTTAGTAACATTTGTCAAAGCCTCCACACCCTCTTCTAGGACTCACTAGAGGATGTATCGTCAGCCCATAGGACCATTATATCAGAGAAGACTGAAGTATCAGCTTCTGTTAACAGAGAGATTAAATGTTAAACACAGAGCCTTACCTTATATCTGGCTAACAACCTCCTGACAGCTGACAGGTGTTTATTTTAATACAACTGTTCCCATTAAAACTGGTTTAATCAAAACATAGCTTTAAAATTACAGCAAAATATATTTGATAACAAAATGTAATAAATATGTGCTCTCCGTCCATGCACATATAAAAAGGCCACAAATCAATTCACTCAGAATAATGTTATCTCCACCAAACACAATGCTCTCTCACTACTACAATATTCTTTAGACTATAATGAACATATTACACTTTAGTTAACACCATAATTATTCATGATTGCCCAGAAAAAAATAGATAAATGTGCACCACACAAGCTTGGCCCGCCTATCCTCCTCAACCTAGCTACCGAGAGTGCCGCCCAAACCAAAACAACGTTCCAATACTTTCTTGTTTCATCAACATATAATTTGTAATTCTTCTTATACTTCACACCTGCTTCTTATAGTCTTTCATAACTGTATAAAAAATAAAAATACATTCTACAAAGTTTACATAATAAAACAAATACTAGTATATATGCTTATATAAAATAATCAAGACTTTTTTTTAAAGCCTTTACCATAAGCTTGGAATTTCGATTCTAAAGAAAAATCGGAAACAACAGAAATTAAAAACAATGGGTAACTGAACCAAATATTGAGGGAAAGGGGAGATGACCGGAACACATTTTAAACTGCACACGGACATTATAGATATCCTATTTTTTTACGTAAACACCTAATCAAATTATCTCTATTTCAACACGACATAACTGATGTAAACGAACCCAGGTATTAGATGCAGTTGGGTCTTATTACTCACCTTTTGGTGCTTCATATTAATAAGGAAGAGTGTCTGAGTCAAGAGTGAAATTTAATTAACGTGTTCACAAAGACGCCGTCTTCACCCTATCTCGGGAGGATATTGGCTTATAATGCCGTAGATGATGGAGCAGCTTCCTCCAGAGTGGTTTGTAGGGGGACGATAGTCATGCTGACCAGATCATCAATTTAATTACATTACTTGTATTCAGTATAACTCACGACTGACACTATCACTATAAGATTGACAGCCATACGAGTACATTATAAATACAATGACAACTGACAAGATCACCAACTGAAGGAAGTAACAAAATATGATAAAAAAAAGTATGTTTAAGAAACTTTTTAAATGTTGCAACACTTTATTAGATACACACTGTGTATATATATATATATATATAATATATATATAATATATATATATATATATATATATATGTAACCGGTTGGAATTTACTGGACTTTAATTTCTCACTTGACTTGGGGTTTATTAAAGATTATTAGATGGTAATTGCAGTGGAAGCTCCCCTTTGAGAAAAATCCCGAACCAGCACAAGAACACTTAAATTTACTAAACAAAATAAATTGTCCGTGACCCGTGGAAGGATAGCGTCTGTGACTGGGATGAATGAGACACACTGTAAAATTTAGACACTTATATTCCCTCCAACACTACAGACACAATCAAATAATGGTACATCAATATGCGCACGTCTTAACCTGAACTGAGAACACTACTCTGGGGAATAAAAGTTATACATGATATTGAAAATATTAGAAATTCAGACAATGCCTCGTTAGACAACAATAAATTTAAAGTATTAAGAAATGTTGCTTGCACACATGAAACAGGCCTTAAGGGCTTTCAACAAAATAATATCAATCACTGAGAAGATTTTATAAAAAAATAAGAAATCAATAACTCTACAATGAATAGGCCTTAAGGGCACTCAACAAAATGATATCCAGCACTGAGAAAATGGTATAAAAAATAGAACTTATTAACTCCACCCTGAGTAGGCCTTTAGGGCGCTCAGCCAAATTATATTACCCCAACGGATACACACCTCCTAACCTAACTTAAACACTACTCTGGGGAACAAGGGTTATACCTGAGATTTAAATTATAAGGAAATATTAAATGCACACCGCATACATTAGTAACTGAAAAAATAGTATTAAGTACACACAAAAATATTATCACTATTATTAAGAAGTTAGAGTCCACCAATACCCGCGAACCATGCTTCCTAACCTAACACATAGATTCCACCTGCACTCCGTAGTTTTTTAAGGTACAACCAACAGGTACCCGTAGTTTAAGGCCCAAACCAGCCTTTCTCAACCTTGGAAATGTACCTCTCAGTTCCACTGGACACTTTGTCCCAGTGTGTGACCCTGTATCACCCAGCTGG